>CM038144.1:186490730-187046511 GCA_021437245.1 Aegilops speltoides
AAATAGCGGCGGTAAGGCATTTTTCATGCAAAGCAAGCATGTTAAGGTAAATTACCTACATTTACCTGAATTCGAGCTCTCCTGGGCATTTGCAGATGTGCCTCGCAGCGAGGAGGGGGAGCTCAACGGAGAAGGTCTTCGGTCTCAAGACTGAGGCCGGACATCCGGCAGTTTCTAGCCACCAGTCAAGCAACTGGTCGAGCTCCACAAGGTAGCCATGCAGGCCATGAAGGGCCTAATATTCCGGCCAGGCCTCGAGAGGCCATGCCCGGAGCTACTTTCGCCTGCAGGCGGCGGCCGGTGGATGCGTGCCTCGGGTGGAAGTCTTCAAGCGCCTCCGCCAGATTGAAGGTGCCCGCTGGCCCTTGCCCGCAAAGGTGCATTGGGGCAGCCGGATGCGAGAGGCTTATCAATCGACGCGCCGCCAGCAGCAAGGAGTATCGTGACGCCCGAGATGTACTATAAGACTGTCTCAAGGGTGCCCGCAAGATTGCGGATGAGTGCCCTGAGATGTAATTATTGAGTAAACTCGAATGTTATCCTGCGCTTGAAAACTTTGTTCATATGCGCTAGTTTATTAAATCTGAGAGATGGCAAGTTGTCGGCTTCAACCCCATGCCACGAAAGTGCTGGGTGTTCGGATAAACTTGAGCACTCTTGTTCCCATTTTTGGGTCCATCTAGGAGGCGCCAACACAATGTAACAAGGCAACCGGACTTATAATGCTTGAACACTCTCACTTAGCCACAAAATTTATAATTTTAAATTTCGAAGCCCCTAGTATTCGAAGACCGAGTTCGTGGCACTATCCACGCCTGGCCGGACATGCCCGGTTCCTCGTCAAGCGGCATAAGTCTTTAGGGACTTGAAAGACCTCTAACAGCCACCAGCTCTCGCCTTAGCATGACAAATGGCTTTTAGCTTTCCATCGAGGCGCCGCCAGCTCAACCGGGCGCAATCGCAGTGGTTCTCCCAGGCTACCTTAGCCGATTGAACGGAACGAAGGTACCAAAACATGGGAGCCGGGCAAACCCAACTATTGACCCAAGACATGATTTGGAGCCGATGCATATAATGCTATAAGTTCGGGGTGCCGCACTTGTGAAAGTGTTCGGACTTATCACACCATAATGCGGGAAACACAAGCCCCTGGTGTATTCTACCATACCAAAATATACGGGTGCAAGATGTCATAAATGAACATATATGTAAAAAAAGGTAATGCAATTATAAGCAAAAAGTGATGCATTGTTTATTCAAGAGATTCTGCCATGAATGCAGAACGATACAAATAGTGCGGTAAGCAAGGGCTGGACTATTAGAAGTGTCTCCCTCCAGGGGTAAGCTGCGGAATGGTGTATTTAACAAATTTAATGCTCGTAATGGAGACCACATGAGTGTTCATCGTAGCCTTTGTCCCTCCCTGGCTGTTGCATCGTGAGTTCGGCAGATCTACTACCGGACAGGGCCTCTGGTGAACGGAGTCCTATGAATAAAAAAGGAAGAAAAAAGGGTGACACACTTGGGAGCCCCTGGTGTGGTTAAGCCACACTCTGGGCCTGTCGTGGTCGTGCCCCTCCCCCTATGCCCATGGTATCTCCAGAGCGTAATGATGTACGCTGAAGAGCTGGTCTTGCAATCATGCAAGGGCCGGGTTAGCCGATTGCTACGCGCGTTCTAACGCGCTGTGGTCTTGATTGATGTTACTCCCGCGCCGCTTGGCTATGTCCGTCATTTAACGGCCGACTCAAAATTGCCTTAAAAGGCTGCTCAGATTGCCGCGAGAGCCGCCAGGTGTTCTCCGCTCGAGGGAGTGTTTAGTATTTCCGCTGACCGTGATTACTCCACGAGGGCCCGCATCTTGAGCTTGAGGTATGCATACGCGCACCGCGCTGAACTTCAAGAAACACGATTCGTCCGAAAGCAGGCGTGATAGCCACTACGGAACGGGACTATGTCAAGATTAACTCCTCGCTCGAAATTATCCGGGATCCAAAGACCACTTCCAAAGCAGGACCGAGCTTGTACAATTGGCCTCAACACCTGGTATGACACCTTTAAAGGTCGCTTTGTAGGTTTAATCCTTGAGGGTTCTATGCCCATCTTGTGCAATCGTGATCCCGATAAAGCAGGTTCAAAGTCGCCGCCGCCGCCCCATTAGGACTCTAGTGAGGTGGAATCCATCGACGATTGGGTCTAAAACCACGCGCGAATCCGCTTTGGCGGATATCTCGCCCGGTGGTCTCTTCGATCGAAAGTGATCGGGCAAGAAGACCATGGATTGAACTTCGGGCGATCGCTCCATCGCATATACGCCCCTTGCGCACGCTCCCCCTCTTGGGTATATGGGTTATGATATCATGTTTATCGTCCGCACTTGTGGGGGAAACCTTCGTCTCTCATCGCTCGGGCGGTCGAAGTCTCCTCGCTGCCGCCAGTGCAGCCCTTGTCATTGTTTTCGCAATTAACTTGCTCGCCGTCTTGAATACCCAACAATCTCGCTGGTGTGATTAGCTGGCTTTTCGGGTGCCATGTATTTGGCAAGAGCGGTCGAGTATTCTGTCCAGATTGGACGGACCCATAGTAGTTCTTTTGAATGGCTTCTTCCACGACCGTTTAGAGCCTCAATCCGGAGTCGACCGCCAGATCCTCATTGTTATCACCGCTAACGCGGGCGCTTGTTTTGTTTCGACGCGACCTGCCATTGTGGTCCATAGTATCCGGACCGCCAGCTTTTGCCGAGGTTGTTGCCGTGAGCTAGCCACTGTCCTCTCCCCGCGCAGGCGGGCCATGTGATGAGGGGCTGCCATGGATTTCGGTTTTTCCTGCCCTAGGTGCCGGGCCAGCCACTCGTCATGATGTTATGTTTGAACGGTGACGACAGAGAGGAACTCTCAATGAAAGCACCAAAGTCGGTGTCAAACCGCGGATCTCGGTAGGGGGTCCCGAATCGCAGCCTAGGCGGATGGTAACAGGAGACAAGGGACACGATGTTTTTACCTGTGTTTGAGCCCTCTCGATGGAGGTAAAACCCTACCCCGCTTGATTGATATTGATGATATGGGTAGTACAAGAGTGGATCTACCACGAGATCAAGGAGGCTAAACACTAGAGGCTAGCCTATGGTATGATTGTTGTAATGGTTGTGTTGTCCTACAGACTAAAACCCTCCGGTTTAGACACCGGAGAGGGCTAGGGTTACACAGAGTTGGTTACAATGGTAGGAGATCTACATACCCGTATCGCCAAGCTTGCCTTCCACGCCAAGGAAAGTCCCATCCGGACATGGGACTAAGTCTTCAATCTTGTATCTTCATAGTCTTGGAGTCCACCGACGATGATAGTCCGCTGTCCGGACACCCCTAGTCCAGACTCCTCTCGCTATCATGTTCTCATCAGGTATGCAATCCAAGATCGGGCGAATTCCTAACTCCTCGGTAACAAATTCTCAATGACTAGAAGAACTTCGCTCGCTATTGAAGAAATTGTCTGAATCGTATGAGATTTCCAATGGCTTCACTCAAGGGATTGGTAGGTGTAGGATTTGAGTTGAGCATCACATGGAAACTTTCCTTAGTATTTCCTCGACTTCCTTTAACAAGACGGTGTTTCCTATGACTCAAGAAGGAGAAAAAACTATGAAAATGAAAGTTTCAAGCTTCATATTCCTTGCATGAATATGAAGTCTTCACGACACACCAATTTATTCACTTTCAAAGTCTTCATGAAAGTCTTTAGGAATACCAAAATCTTCAATAAGATATTCATTTTAGGGTCGATTTTCTCTCAGATATATCAAACTCCTCATAGACTTATAGACCTGTGTACACTCATAAACACATTAGTCCCTTAACCTATAAGTCTGCAATACACCAAAATCACTAAGGGGCACTAGATGCACTTACAGTCTATTCAACCTGTGCCGTGCTAGTCCCTTCAACTTCAGGGGAAGGTATTAAATGGCATGGAGGTCATCTCCGCGAGCCATATGAATATGGATAAGAAAATCCTCAATCCAGACGTTAGGGTTTGTTGTTCCATCGTACTCCTCGATGTTGACGGGTTTAAGCCCTTCCAGAAATTGGTGCTACATTACTTCATCAGTAAAGCACATAGGGTGTGCGGCACCTCTGTACCTGGCCACATCGCGACCGAGTTTGGATGACATCTGTGTCCAGTGCGGACCTCGAACTTGATGATGTTCATCGCGCCAGGTTTGGTGTCCATCATCTCATGCCAGAGCACGTCGTCTGGATCGGTATATCGATCTAGTCTGGTCGGCTTTATTGGCCTGGTCCTGACGTAAGTCATAAGTGTAGTCGGGCGCCGCTGTCTCCTTGCCACTACAGGAATCAAAAACTTTGTCGTCTGCATAGCGGACAGCAAAGGCATGCCTGGCGGACGGCGATAGGTCCAACTGAATGAGCTACAGCAAAGGGCACTTTGCCTTCTGCTGGCAGACGACAAAGATTAAAATGCCTTTGTTGTCTGCCAGCAGACGACAAAGCCTCTAGACGGTAGAGAAAAGGTACCAGCCCCATTAGGGGGCTAACGGCGCTCTTTGCAGTCTGCCTCATAGTCAACGGACGGCAAAGAAATTTTAGTTAATTAAAAGATACGGCTGTACTCCTCGGTGCTGCAGTGATGTGGTCGCTCAGGGGGCAGGTGAGCGTGTCGAGCGGCAAGATGGCGGCCGGCGGTCCTATGATGAGCACATCAGGCGGCCAGGGGTCGTTCTGGCAGAGACGAGGCTAGGAGGCTCGGGTGTGGCAGGGTCCAGTGATGTCCGTCGAGGGGAGGCCATGGCGGAGTCTGGCGAGGGTCAGAGAGGAGGAGCCAGGGGCTTTCGCGCTCACGGTAGAGAGGAGGAGGCTCGGGCGTGGCGGAGTCTGGCAGGGGGCAGCCGGGGTGGAGTCCGATGAGGGGCGCTGAGGAAGAGGAGGCTGGAGAGCTCGACTGCCGCAGGGTCCGGCGAGGGGCGGCCGCGGAGGAGTCCGGTGAGGGGCGGCCACGATGGAGTCAAACGAGAGGTGGAGAGGCGGAGTCCGGCGAGGGGGCGGCCGTGGAGGAGTTCGGCGAGGGGCGGAAAGGAGGAGGAGGCTGGGGAAGCTCAACTGCCGCAGGGTCCGGCGAGGGGCGACTGCGGAGGGGGTCTGGTGAGGGGCGGCCACGACGGAGTCTGGTGAAGGATGGAGAGATGGAATTCAAGCAGGCTGTTTCACTTCATCGTTTTTTTGAACGTTGTTGCCATGCTTTATGGAGGAGAGAATAGATCGATGGAGGTGTGCTCGTGGGGTGGGAACGTGATATGCATGGTGGATTGGTGGGTGTGTGGCGTGGGGCAGCCCCACCACGTCATCGATCCAGGGGAGGTTGTTTCCAACCAATAGGAAACGTTCAAATAATTTGTGTTTGTTTACCCTATTACTTTTGGCAAAATAAGCATGTTAAAATGTAGTAAATTTTCTCAAACTTTTTGTACGCATTATATAAACTATAAACAAATACCATGCCAAATTTAATTTACTTTAGGCCTTGTTTACATTTTCAAATAATTTGAGAAGTCAACACTATTATTTTGTCTACTATAAAAAAACAGACGACAAAGTCTTTGCCGTGTACCAAATGAAAATAGATGGTGCGGGTGGGTGAGGTGGGGGGAGAGGGAGAGGGAGACGGAGGAGGTGAGGGCAACCGTTTCATTAACTCAAGACAAAAAATAGCTCACCTTCTTTGCCGATCGCCACCGATGGCAAGAATCTTGCCGCCACCGGGCAGATGGCAAGGAATCTTCGCCGTCTGCTGGCAGATGGCAAAGAGGTGGGGCTGGTGCACCATTACAGCGCTAACATCCACTGGACCCCACCCCCTATTTGCCGTCTGCAAGAAGACGGCAAAGAGGTGGGTGCCCCATTGTCGTCTGCCAGCAGATGGCAAAGAGCATGCCTCTATGACGAGGTGGTGCGGGCTGGTGTTCGGCGTGATAGGCCGTTTTGTCCTTCCACGTGGTGGTCGGTCTAGTTGAGCAACATAATTGTATTTTGACAGGATTGGCTCAAGGGCTTCATAGTCAAATTGTGGCAGCAGCCTACGCTTGGGCTAACACGTTAGTGGTTGCTCAAGGCCATACTCTTCAGCGGCTAGAACCTTGGTCCATCTGTCGTTGAGCGTGTCTTGTTCAGCTTGAAGTCGCTGCTGCTTTTTCAGTTCTCAGCAGATGGCGGCGAGTTGTTCCTTGAAGTGTTCTTGTTCGAGGGGCCTTCCGGGACGATGAAATCTTCGCCACCGAGGCTCACATCCTCTTTAGAGGCAGTAAGTAGTTGATGTCTTCCGAGTCCTTGTGATCAGCGTGTTCGGGCTGTAATGAGCCTTTTTCCCCGTCAGTCTGCTCGGACGTGGGTTCTGACGAGGTGGTCCTGGTTTTCGGCGTTATCCAAAGTTTCATTATCTCCGTGCCGTATTACTATCCTTTCGCCCGACGCGATCGTGAGCGGTGCCACCGACGACACACTTTGGTGGTTCATCGATTGGCTTGTCCTTGCTTAGATCTTGAATGCCATCATCGCCCTTCTTCTCGTGAGTGTCCACCATGTATACATCAGGGTAGAAGTGGCCGCCCAAATACCAATGATAGGCAGGTTTTAGCTTTGCTCGACTTTGACATCATCGGCCATGCCATCGATGTTTTTGGAGGCGTAGTCTAGCATGTCGGTTAAATCCTCGACAATGGCTATTAAGTGGGTGGTGGGTGGGGTGTGAAATTCCCCAATCTCAGCCCCCAGCCTAAGCTAGGTGAAGTTTGGAGGCAGAGCTTCCGTAATGGTGAGAGATTGCATGAAGCCCAGTGCTTCGTCTAAGAGCAAAAGCTGGATAGGAGTTTGCGGATATGCGGGGCTGGGCACTTGATCGAGCCCGATGGATGCGCACTCCTAACAGTTCGTAGTTTATCGTCCGTAGGCGAGCCCCGCTCTCCGCTGATCGAGAGTCCTGCTTGACTCCATGTTTTCCAACGGCGCGATCACATCTGGGTCTCCGGTTGAGAGCTCCATTCTTGGAGAGAGTCCGGCGAGGTTGATCCTCTCATCCTCGAACGACACGATCTGCCCCGGATCTAAGGCCGAGGCAGGTGTGAACATTGACCCCTGGACGGGATCTGATAGCCAATCCGAAGGGCCTTCTTCATGATGGTAGGGAGCGGCAATTGGGCCCACGAGCCCCTCGAAGATCAGATCTCCTTGGATATCAGCGACGTAATTCAAGTTTCCAAACCAGATCTGGTGACCGGGGGTGTAACTGGTTACCAGGTCAAGGTGTCCGGTCAAGTTGGCACGTAGCACGAAGCCGCCGAACACAAATACCTGTCCGGGGAGAAAAGTCTGCCTGGACAAAGCATCATCGTTGATGAAGAGGCATGCCATCAATCCTAAGAACACAACAGAGCTCTCAATGAAAGCACCAATGTTGGTGTCAAAACCGGCAGATCTCTGGTAGGGGGGCCCAAGCTGTGCGTCTGAGGACAAATGGTAACAATGGACAAAGGGACACAATGTTTACCCAGGTTCGGTCCCTCTTAAAGGAGGTAAAACCCTAAGTCCTTCTTGATTGTATTGATGAGTATAGGTGTTACAAGAGTTGACCTACCTCGAGATCGTAATGGCTAAACCCTAGATTGTCTAGCCTATGAATATTATGATCTTGCCTCCGGTCTAAACCCTCCAGTTTATATAGGCACTGGTGGGGCCTAGGGTTGCACAGAGTCGGTTTACAAAGAAAGGAAATAGCATATCTTAACACCTAATCTTGCTGTTCACGCATACAGGAGTCCTAACCGGACACGGAAGATGGTCATCTTGTTTTATCTTCACATCCCATCAGTCCGGCCCATATTGAATAGGCTGGACGCCCGAGGACTCCCTAGTCCAGGACTCGCTTAGCCACATCACACGCCGGCGCAGAGGCGAGGAATCAAGAGATCTACGAGTAGTCCCGCCGCTTTGAGATGGGTCATCTGTAGCGGCAGAGGGCGTTTGAGGCGAACGTCGCTGAAGATGCAGCACCGGCCGACACCATATTGCCGTTGTCCACCTCGTCGGTAGGCTCCTCCTCCTCCTCTTCCTCTTACTGAGCACGCTTGGCAGAGGAGAGGCTGTCAGAAGTAGTACAAAGCCCCTCCATAGTAGTAGTATTTAGCGGCTACTTTGTTCAGTTCATCTGACTATAGATGTGGTGGAATTGTACAACGTACTTAAAATTCGCTAGTATATATGGTTGAACTAGCTATTTCAGTACATGGTTGGCAAAAATTGTGGAAAAGTTTGGTCAGTTCAGCTGTCGAGTTGAACTGTTTGTGAAAGTGCTAGTATCGACTAGAGGGGGCGGGGGTGAATAGGCGATTTTTATGAAAGTCTTCAAAACTTTGAAGTTTCGAAGACAAACAACAGAAACAACCTAATTGATATGCAGCGGAAGAAAAACTACCCTAAACAAGCCATAGTCAAGTATGTAATGATATGAAAGTACAGGACTAATAGAAGTAAGGTAGTAAGGATCAGGATGGAAGATAGTGTGAAGCCAATCAACAAGAGTAGTCAAGTTATGAAGTCAAACAGATAAACAGATAAGCAATGACTTCATGATGACAAACTTAAGTAAGGTTGGAAGAGATAGAACCAGTTGCTTGTTGAAGACACGGGATTTGTTGGACCAGCCCAGCTTTGTGACAACTGTATGTCCGGGTTAGGGAGGCTGAGATTTAACTCAAGACCGTGTCTTCACCTTATTCCCTTGAGCTAAGGACACCCACCTCGCCCAATCACTCCGTAAGTCTTCAAGGAGACTTCCAAACCTTCACAGACTTCTGCTCACCGCAATCCACAATGACTCTTGGATGCTCGTAACATGACGCCTAACCGGCCGGAGGATTCACAGCCCTCAAGTGTAATAAGTCTTCGTGTCACACGACATGTAAAGACTTCAAGGATGCCTAACACTCTTTGGCTCGGGTGTTTGGGCTTTGTCCTCGCAAGGATTTCTCTCTCTCTCAAATGCTTCGAGGTGGGTTGTCAGGGGGTGGCTATTTATAGCCACTAGGCAATCCGACCTGATTTGTCCAAAATGACCCTCGGTCACTAAGGAACCGACACGTGTTCCAACGGTCGATTTCAAACACACGCTGCAACTTTACTTGGGCTACAAGCAAAGTCGACTCATCCAGCTCTGGATAAGATTTGCTCTCATTGTCTTCTTCGTCGAAGACATAGGATTTGGGTTGAGCATCACTTCACCACTCGACTTAGTTCACTTGGACCCCACTTAACAAGACGGTGGTTCCTATGACTCAACAAAGAAGAAAAGGAAACAATGAAAACACCACGCCTTCAAGGCCCAAAGTCTTCACGCAATGTCTTCTCATGTCATAGTCTTCAATATGAATATCTTCTCATACCACCATTGTCTTCAATGTCTTCATACATTTTTAGGGTCATCTCCGTAGGTAAACCGAATCAATGAGGGACACTACCAAGTATCCTCGCAATTCTCACAAACGCATTAGTCCCTCAACCAACTTTGTCGTCAATACTCCAAAACCAACTAGGGGTGGCACTAGATGCACTTACAATCTCCCCCTTTTGGTGATCGATGACAAACTAGTTGATGTTTTCAACGGGGATAAAGTATGTGAAATTGTAAGGATAGGAATTTTTCTTCATAAGTTGCAAGGTCTCCCCCTGAAGATGTGCATATAAGTAATTTGCTTTTGGAATGCAAATGCACATGTTAGGTTGTACTTGTGGAGATCCATTTCAAGAAATGATATAGCAATAAGAATGACATGCATAAAGAAAAATGGACGTCTGCAGAATGATCTAAGTGCGGAAGTTATCATCGCACATGCAGAATTTATCATCGCAAAGCAAATAAGTAGTAGAAGTAGCAGACGACCATCAAGTTTAGGTGTTACAACTCAAAGAACCAAATGTTTCAAAACGCAAGAGTTGTAAGCACGCAGCAAAATATAATGCAACCGCCCATATGAACCCGCTTGAAGACTATCAACTCATACGCTTCTCCCCCTTTTGTCAGTAACGACCAAAAAGGTTTGAAGACATAGAGCATCTACTCGTCATCATGAGTAGGTGAAGCAGCAGGGTTGTCGTCGTTGGTTGGCAGTGCAGACGAGCACGGTGCAGTGTCGATGCGCGCAGTAGTAGTTGGAGGTGGTGAAGTAGCGTCATCTTCATCATCGATCACCCTGGCATTAACTGTTGTTGTGGAAGAGGAATATTCAGAGTCTTCAAGAGATGGAGTTCGACGGAGGGTAGCAGTCCTGGGAGGAGTGGAGTCGAACTGGAATCTTTCACTGAAGCCATCATATCTTGAAGATCAGCTTCAAAGACGAAAGTGGTCAAACTCTTCCATGATCTTCGCAAGTTTCATGAGCAACAAAAGCATTCTTGGTGGCAAGGTTGCGAATGCGATTGACATCCACCAAGAGGCTTTGCATTTGGCGCTTGAGCCGTAAATGATGCTTATCCCGCTTCGATGAAGAGCCACAAGAAGCTCTCGGTCATTAAGAACACGAAACGCTTCCGAGGCCTTTGCGCAATGGTGCTTTCAAGGGCTTCAGCTGGCGCTCTGTGGAGGCGACGGGTGTTACCAAGAAGTGGATAGAATCTTGTTGCTGCATGAACACCTTCAATAGGCTGAGTGAAGCTTTGGTGCTCAATGTTCAAGACAAAGTGGCGCCTTGGCAGGGTCGAGTATACAAGATCAACCAACATATCAACCTCGGCAGAAATATTATGTGATTGCGGCGAGGGCTGATAATTGATGATGAGTGTCGCTGATGAGGCGATGACCCATGGAGCATAAAACTTCGCACCAAAGAGGTCGAGCCGGAAGCGTGAAGTTGTCGATGAAGAATTCGACGAGTGTTGAAGCTGATGCCATTAAGAATATAGAAGACCAAAGTCTTCATGGCTCCTTCAAGCTTAGCCGATGATGAGTGTCCTTGACCGCCATAGAGTTCACCGATGATATGGTATATGGTGCGAGGCGATACTCAAGGTCTTCAACAAAGAAATGTGGGATACTCAGCGTTAGATGGCAAAGGCTTCATCATGCTCAAGATCTGCCTCATATTGGGTTCGGCTTATGAAAGATGCTCTCCACAAAGATTATGTGTAGCCGACAGCTTAGGCTCATATAGTTCTCCGTGAGTGGCTAGCCAAGAAGCTCGATGATGTCCATAGCTTTGGCTTCATGATGAACATTTCCAGTCATCCACTCGAGAACCCATGTCTTGATGTCTCTGTAGTAGCCGCGAATGTGCAGAGTGGCATAGAATTGAAGCAATAGCTCTTCATTCCAGTGTTCCTTGTCTGTCACAAAATGGAGCAGCATCAAAGATCGCGAAGCAATCAAGTGCTTCTTCCAAGCACGGCAGTCCAAAGAATAGCTTATGTGTCAAGGCGCATATGAGGGAAAATGCGCCTTGATCATATAACACGATGAGTAATAGCTTCTCGCCGATAGCTCCGAACCGATCCGATGAAATCCTTGGCTTGGAGTAGGGTTCTGGCGCCGTCAAAGAAGGTATTGTGGCTCTTGAAGCCATTAGCATTGAAAGACCCGGGGAGTTGGCGCTCTCGAAACCTTGGCAATCTCGGCTTTGGCTTCTGGACCTGAGGCCAATGCTCAACATGATAGTCAAATTGGGGTCCAGAGTCAGAAGGCGGAGACACCAGAACGGGCCATCGGACAAAGGAAAGTCGACCGTGATCGTATGCTTGCTCAATAGTGTGAGGCCTTGGTGGCGGAACAGAGCAGGGCAACATCGAGGGTTCAGTCGCACAACAAAGCACAGGAGCAATTGTCAGATTGGCTTCGTGTGCAACCTCCTCATTGGCGTTAGGTGCAGCATTCTCATGAGCTTCAGGTGCTTCAGGATCAGTGGCCATATTTGCTTCAGGCACAATGGCCTCATTGGTTTCAGGCACACTAGTTGGTGCAGCTCCATTGGCGTCACCATGACTATGTCATCGCTTCATTGGCGCTGGTTGTGGCAGCCTCAACATTTTCAACCTCCTCTGACGAACAGAGGGTCGGGCACGAGCACGCTCAAATCATGAACCGCTTCTTCTTCAATCACCGGGGATGTTGGTACACGAACTTCTTCTTCTTC
This sequence comes from Aegilops speltoides, assembly GCA_021437245.1. Taxonomy (NCBI): domain Eukaryota; kingdom Viridiplantae; phylum Streptophyta; class Magnoliopsida; order Poales; family Poaceae; genus Aegilops; species Aegilops speltoides. The sequence continues at coordinate 186,502,915 of CM038144.1, forward strand.
AATAGCAGGGGGAGTTGGTACACGTACTTCTTCTTCTTTTTCTTCGGCTGATGCAGCCGGAATGTCTTCAACAGCATGTGCTTCAGACATGGAGATGTTCACTGTTGGAGCTGGTTCAGAGAATACTTGCCGTGCAATAGGTGAACGTTGCACTTCTCCTTCAGGAACGCTCGACAGAGGGACTTTAGGCCTTTGTCCTCTTCGAAGCCTGCGAAGCACTGGCTTCAAGTTAGGAGATGGACTTGGTTGAGCCTGAAAGTCTTCATCCTCTTCTTGCACTGGGGGTGTAGCTTGTTGTTGTTGTTGGGGGGGGTACTGGGGGAGTCTTGGTGTTGTTTTGGGTGATCAGCCCACGAAGCATCCTGAGCAATTGGCGTCAAAGGACGACCAATGCTGATGATTTCACTGTTCATACGAACGGGCAATGATACCACTTGATGTTCGATCTGAGGAAGAACTTCATCATCATTTACATTGTCATCTTGACCAATGTCTTCGACAGCGTTGGGTTCAGCTTCTGTGGTAGCAGGCTCCTGGACAACCATTCTTCTTTCTTGATGAACAGACACAGGGCGAACCACGGAAATGGGTTCAACGACTAAGGGCTCTGTGGAAGCAGCCCTAGTCTTCTTGGTCTTGCGCTTCTTCTTGGAGGGAGCGGCATCAGAAGCTTCAGTATTCTTTCTCTTTCTCGCATCGGCCTCAGCAGCCTTTGTCTTCTTCTGTTCTCAAGCGGTTGTGGTGACCTTTGGCTTTGAGGCACTCATGTTGCTCGGGAAGATAATGCGAGGGGCTTTGGCTTGAAGGCTCAGCTGTTTAGCAGGTGCTTCTTCTTCCTCTTTGCAGCCATCCCGGGTCAATGCCCGATGGCCAAGGGACTTGCACTTCTCAAATTTCATTGTAGGCAAGCACACTTATCACCCAAAAGCTTCATGCGTTCTCGAGAGCCCCGAGCTTCTTGGCGCTTTTGAAAAAGCTTTTTGAGCTCATGGAGCATGAACTTGAAGTTGCGGACGCCTTGAACACTCAGATTGGCCACATGCTTCTTGAATTGAGCCTTCTCAAAATCAATCTTGTTTTTGAGCTCAACGATGCGCTGAACGAGAGCTAGCTCAGAAGCAATGACGCAATTGAAGGCTTACAACGAGGCCAATTGGGAGTGTAAATCTTCAAAGTCGACGTTGGGGTGTCGAACCATTCATCAATGAAATTGTGAATGATGGCCACATCAAAGAGAGGCAGGTTGTTGAAGATTTCGCTTCTTCTTTGCTCTTGATCACCGCTCAAGGCATCATCGCAAGATCTTCATCACTTGATAGATCAATGGGTTCTTCACGCAGAATGGCAGCAGGAGTCAAAGCTCGCTGATCGATGGTCTAACAAGTTGCTTTTTCTTGTCCGCTCTCCGAGACACGGATGATCTTCGATTGCACACTAGCTTCAAGAGGTGCAAGGCTGGCTTCGCACGCAAAGTCTTCTGAGGTGGCTTTGGTACCGAGGTTGAAGCCTTTGACTTTTTTTGCTTCAAGCGGCTTTGGAGGAGGAGCAGGGCTTCATCGTAGTCGGCACCATCGTCGTAATGATCTACTCGCGCCTTGGACCATGATATAGGTGATGAGGCCGTCCAAGGTTGGCATAGGGGCCAATGACATTGGGATTAGCTTCACGGAGCCATCAAGACGGGAGCAGAGGGACCTGGATTGAAGTCCAAACCCAAGGACTTCTTGTTCTCCTTGGCCAAGCCACAAGAACCGATAGTTGCGCTTGAAGAGCTTAATCTTCATGACACCATAGTAGTGAAGTGGGATCTCGCGTTGTCGGTCGTGGCCCACGGACCATGCATGGATAGAAGCCTTGTTCAATGGCTTTACCGGCTCTTGGGTTGAAGCCTCGATAGAGGATATCACCCCATGGGCTCTTGATGGCATGCTTCTCTCGCATATTCCTTTGTCACAAATCTGTACTTGAACCACTCCTCAGCCCAATAGCGTTGAATCCATTGATTCGCCTTCCTCTCGATGATAATTCTCTTGAGTCTGTCTTTGTACAGTTCGCTAAGTCATCGTGAAGATCTTTAGATGTGCATCCTCCGTGCCGTCTCGCCACCCTTCCTTGCTGATTTTTCGCTGCCATGAACTTCAAGCCGAAAGGCTTCAAGACGCTCAAAGGCTTCAGATTTGCGCTTGTCGGTCAAGCAGAACTAGCTTCAGAGAATTTATATGATGTCGTAAGTATTCTCGCTAACGAATGCACACTATGAGAACCAAGGATTCTCCCACGGACATGTACTGTGACAAAGATTAGAGATGCGAGGGAAGGGAAGAGGTCATATGCATTCTCAGAAGATTTTGAAGATAAATCAGTTTGAAGACATTGACCTCATTTTGCGAAGACATTCACTTATATAGATGAGTTGGTTCCAGATTTGTACCAATCCGTGAATAAGTACAAGTGAGGAATCAAACTAGTAGAAATCTAAGCGAATCGACTAAGCAGATGAGATGCAGACGGAATAGATATAGCTTTGAATAGACAGAAACTACTTTCAGTAAACAGGATGAATCTTGAAGATCAAAAAGGTGGCAAAATAGAGTTATAGTTACCGCACGAAGAACTGCTAGATGGATACGAATAGGAGACCGAGCAGTTCAGCCCACCGTGCCCTAACTTGGCAACGGAGGACACCTACGGCGACGACGGAGAGGACGATGTCCATGCCGGGCGTGAGGACGCGCCGGAGAAGTCGCGCAGCTAAGCGCCGTCGTCGCAAGTTGAGTCTCGAGCTAGCGGGGCGCTTAGGGTTTTGACGGAGGTGGAGAGGTGGAAGAAGTATTTCTTTACCGCAGGGGACAGTATTTATAAGTAGGTGAGAGACACAACATTCAATTACTGTTGGTGCCTCAAGGTTCACATTCGAGGGGCACGGGCAAGCATGCAACACCTCGTGGTTGTCCCATCGCCCCACGCCCGCCCGCATGTCGGAGAGTTGTTCCGCTTCTCCGGATTTCAACAAGAAAGATAAGCCATTAAGAACAGATTTAATGTTTTTCTCTTGCCTTCTCACGACTAGGACGCAGAGAAGACATTCGACAGCTTCAATAGAATGCATATGATTTGGACCGATAGATTTTGAGATAGTAAGCATAGAGAGGTTAGGGTCCGATCACATTCACTTAGTTCAAAAGATCCAATCTTGAAGACATAGCTATAAGTGAATGCTGTAGAGGACAGAACACTAGTATATATATATATATATCAGAAAGCAATCAAATCATCATAGTGTAGAAAGTCGTGAAGACAAATTGAAACTGAAGACAAACCAAATGCAAAGTCATTGCAATATAACGCCTTGAGTGAAACACTTCAAACTAGAAAAGTTGGTGGTGGCGCTACCCACCGTATAGGAAGTATTAGACCTGCACATCGCCACAATTATCGTGGCGCTCTGAAGTCAAATTCCATGTTAATGTATTCACAATTAGAGTGTAAATCTTCATTGATTGAAGATATACATTACTTTGTGTGTTGCACATCTAAGTCATCAACATGCATAAGTGTTATGATGTGTGCCTGATCACAGGACATTAGAGGATTCTAAGATATTTAGCTCACACCGTAACTTGCAAAACCTTTTCTCATCCAAGGGCTTTGTGAAGATATCTGCCAGTTGCTCATCAGTGTTGACGTGAATGATATCGATATTTTCTTCATAACATGATCTCTGAGAAAGTGATGACGAATTTCAATGTGCTTTGTCTTCGAGTGTTGGACTGGATTGTTGGCTATCTTGATGGCACTCTCGTTGTCATAGAAGAGAGGTACTTGTTGCAGGTTGATGCCATAATCCTTGAGAGTTTGCTTCATCCATAGAAGCTGAGCACAAGAGGATCCAGTAGCAATGTATTCAGATTCAACAGTTGAGAGTGATACAGCTCGCTTCTTCAAGACCAATGACAAGTGATCGACCAAGAAAATGGCATGTGCCGATGTAGACTTGCGATCCACCTTGTCACCAAAGATAATCAGATCCGAGAATCCAACCAAATCAAATCTTGAGCCCTTGGGATACCATAATCCGAGTGTTGGGGTGTAAGCCAAATATCAAGAATTCGCTTCACGCCTAAGTGATGCGATTCCTTTGGTGCCGCTTGGAATCGAGCACACATGCAAACACTAAGCATAATATCCGCCTAGATGCACATAAATAAAGCAAAGAACCAATCATGGAGCGGTATACCTTTTGATCGAACTCTTTACCATTGTCGCCGGGACCAAGATGGTGCTTAGGCGGCATTGGCATCGTAGCCTTTGCGCCTTCCATTCCAAACTTCTTCGCACAATCTTTGAGGTATTTCTCTTGAGATATGAAGATGCCATTCCTCCGCCGATTAATTTGAAGACCAAGGAAGAACTTCAGCTCACCCATCATGGACATTTGATATTGCTCTTGCATCATGTACCCAAACTCATCACTGCATTTCGGTTGGTGCATCCAAGATTATGTCATCCACATATATTTGGCACACAAACAGTTCACCATCATATGTCTTCGTGAAGAGAGTAGGATCGAGGGATCCAGGTTTGAAGCCTTTTTCTTCGTGAAGTCTTTGATTGTATCATACCGCATACGAGGAGCTTGTTTGAGGCCATATGCTGCCTTGTTTAGCTTGTACACCATATCGATGTTTTGGATCTTCAAAGCCGTGTGGTTGTGCGACATACACTTCTTCAATCTTGCCATTGAGAAATGCACTCTTCACATCCATTTGATATAGCAAGATATTGTGATGATTTATGAGGCTAGCAAGATGCTAATAGCTTCAAGCCTAGCAACAGAGCAAATGTTTCATCAAGTCAATTCCTTCAACTTGAGTGTATCCTTGAGCCACAAGACGTGCTTTGTTTCTCGATTTACTTGACCATGCTCATCTTGCTTGTTTCGATATATCCATTTTGTTCCAATAATGTTATGCTTATGAGGATTAGGTCGCTTGACAAGTTCCCATACATTATTCAGCTTGAACTGTTGAAGTTCTTCTTGCATGGCTTGAATCCATTCGGTTCCATAAAAGCTTCAAAGAACTTTCTTGGGTTCTGATATTGACACAAATGAAAAGTGCCCACGTAAGTTTGCTAGCTGTGTTGTTTTGATCGAAAGTTAGCGGACCAGTGCATTGATGCTGTCAATTATCTTCTATTTGAACTTCATTTGCAACACGGGATGAACAGGATTAAGATTTTGCTCGCTGATCATTGTCATCATTGGGAGGATTGTCTTCTGACCGAGCATTGTCTTTAGGTTGATTTGGTGCAGAGATGATAAGTTCCTCTTCAGCTGTGCTTCGAGGGCATGATTTCACCAGCTCCCATCAGCTTGATTGCCTCATTTGAAGGAGCTTCATCCAAAGGTGCTTGGCGAATCTCTCTGTGAACCATTGGTTTCATCAAATTTCACATCCACAATTCCAACGATTTTGTAGAGATAAAGGTTGAAGACTCAGAGAGTGTGAATCCTTTCCATAGCCAAGCATGAAGCCTTCGTGAGCCTTAGGTGCAAATTTTGACTTGTGATGGGGATCCTTGATCCAAAGATCTTGCTCCAAATACTCAAGTAACTCGACATTTGGCTTCTTGCAAGAAGTAGCTCATATGATGTTTTGTTCAAGCTTATGAATGTATACACGGTTGATGATGTGACATGTCAGTATCAATAGCTTCAGCCGTAACTTTCTTGGTGTCTTGTACTCATCTAGCATTGTTCGAGCCATCTCAATGAGGGTTCTGCTCTTGCGCTCAACGATGCCATTTTGCCGAGGTGTGTATGGAGCAGAAACTCATGAGTGATTCCCATTGTATCCGAGATACGTGATCAAGTCCAGTGTTCTTGAATTCAAGTGCCATTGTCACTTCTCGATGTGCTTGATCTTCACTCCATAATTGTTCATTGCTCGACGGTAAAGCGCCTCAAGACATCTTGTACTTCGTCTTGTAAAGAATTATATGAACCCATGTGTATCTTGAGTAGTCATCAACAATGACGGGCTTATAGAGACAGCAGCTTGTTGTGAGGGTGGAGTAGTGAGTAGGTCCAAATAAGTCCATGTGTAACACACTCAAGGGTTGAGATGTTGTCATGATTGTCTTCGATGGGTGCTTTGCCCTTGTCATCTTTCCAGCTTCACAGGCACCACACAGATGATCCTTCTTGAACTTGACATCTTCGATGCCAATGACATGCTTCTTCTTGACGAGTGAGTGTAAGTTTCTCATGCCAGCATGTCCCAGCCTTCGATGCCAGAGCCAGCATTCTGAAGCTTTTGTGAGAAGACAAACGGCAAGTCAGGACCTGCCGAGAAATCTACCATGTATGATCATCTTTTCGATACCCTTCAAAGACTAGAGATTTGTCGATTCCATTAGTACAAGGCAACGATATTTGCCAAATATCACAATCATGTTCAAGTCACAAAGCATTGAGATGATATTGTTGAAACCAAGGATTCAACAAGCATCACTTTATCCATGTGTTGATCCTTTGAGATTGCAACTCTGCCAGACCCAAAACTTTGCACCTATGGGGCAGGCCCCTTTTGGGTCTGGTAGGGAGCATGAGGGCGCCCAAGAGTAGATCGAGGTCGAGCACACGAGGGATTTTACCCAGCTTCGAGCTTCTCCCGGAGAGATAAAACTCCTACCGCTGCTTTGTGTTTGTATTTGTTCTTGCTTGAGAGCGTGGGTATGCTGTGGTTTCAATGAGTTTAACCCCCTACGCGGCGCATGGGCCTCCTTTTTATAGTCTAAAGAGGTCACCGACAGGTGGCAACATAGAAAGAGGGGTAAAAAGGTAAAAACGCGGGTTGGTACAACCACTATCAACAGTGCCCCCTACCTAACTCTGACGGCAGGGGACAAGGGCATTTAATGCCCGTCCGGTCGCCCCAATAGTGCAGGAAGCGACCGTTAGGGGCACCACCGATCGCCACGATGGCCTCCTTGTCAGCTCCATGCGCCACCTCGCACCGCTTGGCTGCACAGCCGCCCGACACGTACACCAGGAGCGATCCTGCGGCGACACGTCGTCGGGTGAGCTACAGCGTGGGCGCAGAGTGGTGGCTTCGCCGCGGCAAGTGCCTTGCTGCGGTCTCTGTCTTGTCGCACCCGCACGCTTGCCGCTCGTCGGGTCTTGCCGGACGCCAGTGCGCCGCCGACAAGTTTTCAAGTGCCTTGGTTATCCTTCCCAGCAAGCCCTGTCGGGTCTTGTCCTTCCCAAAAGCTTCTCTTGCTCGGGTTTGTCCTTCCCGCAAGCTTCTCTTGCCGGGCCTTGTCTTCTCGGTTAACACTTTGTTCTTGAATGGCAGTAATAGGAATGGCGGCGATTCTTGGACGCCCCAAGCAAGCCTCGCCGAGGTGCCGCGACCGCCTGCAGCCCAAGTTCGGGGTACTAAGGTACCCCTACTTTAGTACAACCGACAGAGCCCTCTGCTCGGGCCATACACTGTGCCGACCGCTGTTGGGCCAGGCCAAAAGTGGGCACGCGCACGCCCGCCTGGGTCCAAACCAAATCCACTCAGATCCACCGAGTCCTCTCAGAACGCACGCCAATCACAAGGCCGTGGGAGAGATCGTGGGCAACACTTAAATCCAGGAAATGCGTAACGTTCGCCTCCACTATTTATAAGCAGAGGAAACAGAGCCGTTCCCCCACCTTCGCCACTTGCAGTTCCTTCCTCCGAAAGCTCCACCGCTCTCCTCCGCTTCCCAAACCGAAAGATAACAGCGCTCCGCCGCCCATCGCCCTCAATACCTCCGCGCTCCCCCGCCGCTTGCGCCATGGCCCCGAAGACCGGCAAGGGATCAAAGTCGAGCACCAAGTCGGCAGAGGCGCTGCGGCTCGAGGTGCTACGCAAGGAGCGAGTGCTTTTTCCCCCCGAGCTCACCCCGAAGGCGCTGCGGGAGGAATTTTCCCTCTTCTGGTCGACGCAGACGCGAGTGCATCCACAAGACGCCGGTAAGCTTTCGCCGATGCTTCCAAATCGGCGGTGCCCAAAAGGGTACCATTTCTTTCCGTGTTCTTCTATTATGGCTCGCCCACCTTTCTCCGATTTTCTCGCGACATCATGAATACCTACGGGTTTCATCTTCTTGATTTCACCCCCAAGGCCGTTCTGACAATGGCGGTTTTCGCACACCTCTGCGAGAACTTCATTGGCATCCTCCCGAATGTCACTCTTTTTCGTCATTATTTCACCCCCGGCCGAAAGGGGAGCCATCGGTTTGGCGGAATCGCCTGACCTCACGGATCGGGCATGAAGGAGGTGTACTTGACGGGCGAAGCCCGCAGCAAGTGGGGCGAGTGGAGGGCGGAGTAGTGCTGGATCCGTGATGCCGATCCGCAGCCATTCACCAACCCGCGCCAGACTCGGGTAGTTCGCGGGCGGCGATCGAGCGCCTGTCACGGGACGACGCTAAGTCAAGATTGCCACCACCAATCCTCCGGCCAGTTTGCCGGGCTCACTGGAGGGCAGTTGGCACCGATTTCCTTCGCCGTCGACGCCGCCTCTCAGAGAGGGGAGGCCCGCCGGTTGTTTGGCGTCCAGCCGGATATCGAGGAGAGCTGCGCCCAGGCCTCAACTTCAACTTCACGGTTCGAGCTTGATGGGATGCCGAGGGAGCTGTTCAAGCATGACGCCAACCATCCAGTGGTTCAGCGCCGCAGGGCGCCATCCCGCCAGGTAACAACTCCCGCCATGACGATCGCATCTGCGCGAATGATGCCAGAGTTCGACTCGCACGGGATAAGCGCAACTTGATAGAGCCGCCGACGACGCTATGCGGCAATTCTTCGATGGCTTGACGGAGGTAGCGCCTAACTCGACGAAAGCGAGGCTCTCACCCGTGACACCACCGGCGACGAGATGCGGTACATCGCCAAAGAGCCAAGAGGCAAAGGCACCCGCCTGGGTGAGTTTGGCTTCACGTTGAGGAGGCAGAGGCGGCCGAGGCAGCAAGCCTTGCCGACCGGGAGGACCTTGCCGGAGAGGTTGTCGGCGCAGGGGAGCCCGGGTTTAAACGAAGCGAGCCCGCCGAGGCGCGCGAGCGCCAGCCGCTCGAGCAGCTTGCGCATGCAAAGTGAGCCCCGGCGCAGCCTCCATTCCAACCAAGAAGGCGCCTCCGCCGAAGTTGGAGATACAGCTGGGCAGCGAGGCTAACAGCCGCAGCTGTGGGACGCGCTTCATCATGCGGCAAGTATCTGCTGCCGCTGAGCATCTCAAAGCCGTGCGCAAGCAATCGAGGCGGGGTCTTCCTGCCGCCCGACTGATCCCTCGCCGCAGCCCCCGCAAACGTCGAAGGAGCTTTACTCCTCCGCCACACACGCGCAGAGAGGGTACGGATTTTGACCTCTCCGCTGAGCTCCGGATGATGATGAAGAGGAGGAGGAGGAGGAGTAAGACATTTTTTCCTTGTTGTACTTATCTTTCTTCAATCTTTGTTGTTTTCTTGTCTTGCGCCTCTGCTTCCCTCTGAATCCTTTTTCCATTTCAGACTCAGGAGAGAGCGGCGAAGAGGGCCAAGGTCCCTGTGGTTGTCATCGAGGACGATCCTGTCTGCAGATGGCAGAGACACGTCCGAGACTACCTTGACGGACCTTCTTCCTTCTTCAAGAAGCAGCTCCTCAAAGACAGCCCCCAGCCGTAAGTGTTTGGTCTACTTCTGTTGGGGCGCGCATGGGTGCTTCTTCTTTGCCGACATCTTAATTGTTGACTTATTCTTGTGGGAGCAGAACAGGCCCATTAGGAGCAAGGCAGACCGCCCGAGGTGCTTCAGCTCGACCACGCCGCCAAGGGGCGATTCTCGACAAGGAGCGCCCCTAAGCAAGGGAGAGGTCCCGGCAAGGGGCGGAACCAAGGAGCTCCCAGGTGGAGCCCATGGTCTCGGAGCTCCAACAAGATGTAACCTCCTTGTCGGAAATCTTCCTTGGGTTCTTCTTCTTCTGATATTCTTTCATCTTTTTTGGATATTTGCTTGACTTCTCCTTCTGCTTCCTGTCCTCAGATCCCCCTCTCACAGACCCGATGGAAACTGAGGCCACCGGCGAGGAAGGCGTACGCTGCAATACTGAGGACGCCGCCGCTGATGAGGAAGAGGCCGGCGCTGAGGAACCCGCCGACGAGGAAGCCGCCAAGGCTGCTGGCGCAGGAGCCGGCGAGGGGTCCGGCGATCGTACTGATGACCCGGAGGGCGCAGGAGCGCAAGGCGCTACACCGTCCGCACGACCTCCGCTGCAGCCGCAGCGCGCTGGCCCGAGGAGCCCCAAACAGCACATACTTGAAGGCCAGCGAGGGCGTATACATCAAGCTTCCCTGGGCATCGAGCTCCAGGGCGCCAGTTGAAGGAGAGGAGTTTGATGGAGAAATACTGGCCCGCTAGGGCCGGGCAAGGGTCGACGCGCCTAGCAGCAGAAGCAGTGAATCCGAGGAGGAGCAGCTGCTCCGGAAGTTGGTGTCACTTCTCAAGGTCCGCAAGCGAAGCTTGAGTCCCGGAAGCACTTGTCACAGCGGAGTTGACATAGAGAAACACGCAGGAGCTCCCGAATCAAGAATCGAGGCCCTCCGGCCCATTGCCGAGGAGAGGGCACAGCCGACAAGCTTAAAAAGGCGTTCATCCCGGAGAAGGTCAAGCCGAGGAGCAGCAGGCTCGGCCGCCGAGGAGCAGTCCAAGCGGGAAGGTGAGCTGATTCGTAAGAAGGTGGACTTGGACAGCCACGAGGAGGAGCTCGCGTCCGGGAGTAATCACTTGGTGGGCACCTGGCGAGGCGAAGGATGCCGCCGCAGCAGCCGCCGAGGCCGCCAAGAAGGAGTTAGAGGTGAAGGTGACGAGCGGAGGCGACATGAAAGGGAAGAATGAAGAGCTTGCCGCACTCCATAACTCGAGAAGGATGCCCGCGCCATGGTGATTCGCAAGTTCAGCTCGGCCGACAAGACCAAGGAACCGAACGCTGCCAAGGACTCGAAGCGCCGATCTCGAGATGAAGCCGCCACCTTGGCGGAGACGCTGGACGCCGCCAAGAAGCGAGAAGATGACTTGAAGAAAGAAGTCAAGGGCAACTAAGAGCTGCCGACGAGGGCTGCCGAGACTCGTAACACTTTCAAGGCCACTGCGGAGCTCGACGGAGGGCCTCGCTAACATTGCCGCAGCCCATCGACAAGGAGTTGGCGGAGCTGGACTTGGTGGGCTTCGGTACTCCACCGATGAGAACCTCCACCCAGCGCCAAGCTTACTCTTTCTTCAAGGGCATGAGGACGGCCTCCAAAGAACTCCGGGAAAGGATCCCAAGAAGTCAAGGACGAAGTCGCGCAATCTGCGCGTGGTCTTGGAGAAGGTGTTGGTGAAGATACTCTTCCGCAACCCGGCTCGACCTCTCGTGCATCCTCAAGAAGCCGCCGCGGTGCCGATCTTGAAGAGCTCAAAGCCATTGTCGCACCCATTGTGGACAAGGTCAATGAAGTCGAGGGTCGACGGTGAGCGCGCGGATTAGTCCACCCTTCTTTCTCTTTTTCTTGCCGCGCTAGATGTGTCATAGAAACAATCTCTTAGAGCGCCGCAATTTATTGTAATATAACTTTATTCTGGGTACTATCTCGCTATGTTACTTCCTTCGCTCGTTCCATTCCTTGTATGTTTTTACCCCACGCTTTAGGGACTTGTCGCAAGAACATCGCTAATGTATGCCGCCGAGTGTGGAACATCAAGAGCCTGTCGGGCGTAAGTGTTGCTCCGGCAAGAAATCCTTGTCGGGCTAGTCGCATCACACTTTCATCGCTGAGCGGACTCAAACGGCGCAAGGGCTTAACTTAGCCATGAGTCGGCCTCCGCCGCATGTGTTTTCCATACAAGGCACGGTCATTCAAGTAATATAACTTAAAAATTTAAAAACTGACTGTGTTCAAACTTTGGCAACTTAGCTTTTCTGTCATTTGTGTCCCGGCAAGGCTTATGCTTCTTTGAACGACGCCCGGTCGACATGTTTATCCTCTCCTCCCCCCCGGCGAACTTGTGGGCGGAGGAACCTTCTTTTTGAGCAGGAAGAAGATAAACTAATGATATGGGGCCTTAAGGCTCGTTATTGCTTACCGGGGGTGAGTGGTGCACAAAGTGTCAGGTATGCATGCAAAAAAGAAAAAGGCATGAAATTTGACAAGATGTGCGAGGCACATAAACTTTATTTATGCATGGGAGCTGCGCTTTGCTTTGTACAAAGGGTTACATGCAACAAGAAGAAGGCTTGTATTAAAAGGTGGTTGCTTAACAGATTCCGCAACCGCGCCTTTATGGGTAAAACTTATGGAAGGTGCTCTATGTTCCGTGAATTGCTCACCGAAAGCCATCTTCGTCTCAAGGTGGACAGCGCCAGCCTAGTGACTCGCTTCAATTCGATAAGGGCCTTCCCACTTCAAGGCCAACTTGTTGGAATTTTGGCGGATTGAACGCTACCAAGAACAAGGTCGCCTTTCCTCGCTTCCGCACTAACTTTGCGGGTTATGGTAGCGGGCGCAGAGCTTGTCGGTAGCGAAGCTCGTGACAAAGAGTTCGAAGACGATCTTCCTCGAGGAGCAACAAGATCATCTTGCCGCAGCTGTTTTGCTCAAGCTCATCGTAAGCGCAGCACTCGAGGCGATCCGTATACGAAGTTCCATGGGGAGAACCGCTTCGCCCATAGACAAGAGCAAAAGGTGTCCGCCAGCGGGCTCGACGGCGCCATCCCGACGACTAAAGAACCACCGCAGCTCTCGATCCAATTTCTTCCGCACTTGTGCAGCCCGCCGAAAGTTCTCGTCTTGAGCCCACGCAGCACTTCAGCTTTGCCCTTCCGCTTGACCGCTGCTTTCGGGTGAGCAACAAGCGGAGCAGATCTTGGCGCCAAGATCTTGGACGATCGCATGAAGGTGCGGCTCGTGAATTGTGTGCCGCTGTCGGTGATGATCCTGTTAGGGACTCAAATGGCAAACAATTGACCAAGAACTTGATCACGATCGTGGTTGTCACCTTCTCATCGTTCCACTTCGTGCCACTTTGTGAACTTGTCGATTGCAACGCATAAGTACTCAAAGCCCCGACAGCCGGGAAAGGGGCCGAGGATGTCGAGCCCCTGAATCAAAATGGCCGTGATAAAGGGATGGTTTGAAGAGCTTGAGCTGGTTGATGTATCCGCTTGGAGTGGAACCGCACGCTTATACTTGGTTACTTGTGCAATTGCATCCCGGAGGGCTGTCACCGAAGAAACCTTGCCGGAAGGCCTTGCCGGCAAGTGTTTTGCACCAATGTGGTGACCACATATGCCTCCGTATCTCCGCCAACAGCTCTTGTCCTTCTTTCTCGGAAATGCACTTCAATTTCACTCGTTGAATCTTTCTTCTGCACAAAGATGTCATCGGCTAAACCGGTACATACTTGATTGCCTGCTACTCTCTCCGCTTCTTCTTGCTCTTCTGGAAGTTCTCCTGCTTGAAGGAATTGACGATTCACTGTGCTCATGCCGAGCTTGTGGCTCGACGACAAGGACTAAAGGCGCAAATGCTTGCAAGCGGGAACATCCGCTTCTATGGCAAGAATTTGGGATCCTGCTAGAGCGTGATGTTCCCAAAGCGCGTTCGGGACACAGCTTTGTCGGGAGCGCTCGCTTCAACGGAACAAACCCTAGGGCTTGTCTCTGAGCATCGCTCCTCAAGACTTTCGTGGTTGATCCCGGGACCTTCTTGGCGGCGCTTCGGGAGCTTTGCCGTAAAGTAGTCACCAAGAACTAACTTCCTCTTCTTGTTCTCGCCCAAATTTATTGAAGCAGGATGATGGTTGAGTCAGCTTGAGCACAAAAATTCCGGTTCCACAGTAACTTGAGGCGACACTTTGACAAAGCCATCCGCAATGTCATTCGAGCTCTTGAACGGTTCCATCTGCAGTCCGTCAAAATGCTCTTCCAGCTTCCTCACTTCATCAATGTAAGCTTCCATCAATGGACTCGATAATCTTTGTTAACTTGACGATTTACAAAGCCGTGAATCACCCCTCGACAATAAGCTTCTTGATCCCAAGGTCTCGCCGCGATCTCGAGTCCGCAAGCAAGCCTTCATACTGCAGCAGATTGTTTGTTGCTTGCTCCTTGGGAAAGTGCATCCGACCACGCACTTGAGGTGCTCTCCGTGGTGCGATAAGTAGTACGCCGCACTCTGCGCTTTAGAAGCGAGAAGGCACCGCCAAAGTACATGATCCATTCTTGCTCACTCCCTTGACGGGATGCTCCTTCCCGGAGTTTCTTCATCGGGTGTTGGCGCCCATTCTGCTATGAACTCTGCCAATGCTCGGCTCAATAGTTGAAGTACTTTCAAACTTGAGGCCAAAGCTTGACAATTCCAGCGCCCACCGACAATCCCGCCTGCTTCGGATTCGCAATATCCTCTTCAACGGAAAGCGAGTGACAACTGTGATCTCATGTGCCCGAAAGTAATGGTGCACCTTCCTCGAGGCCATGAGAAGGCCGAAAGCAACTTCGCGACACCGTAGTACCTTGATCTAGCCCCTCGCAGAAGGGAACCGACAAAGTAAACTGGGCGCTGCACCATCTTCTTCGCTTTCTTCCCAAGAATCAGATAGATCCATCCTCGCGAGCTGTAACTTGTCGGGAAGCCCCTCGCTTGTCGCTGACTCGCTTCGCCATGTCGCTGGCTCATCATCCGCCTCCCTCTCCGCTACTAACGCAGCACTAACCACTTGATTGGTTGCCGCCAGATATAGCAAAGAATCTCTTGTGGCTTAGGTGCGATAAGTGTTGGAGTGGAGGATAGGTATCACTTCAAGTCCTCAGCAGCAGCCTCCGCTCGAGTCCATTTCATTGACCTGCCTTTTCAAAATTTTGAAAACGGTAGGGCGCGCTCAGCAGACTTGAAATGAACCTACCGAGAGCAGCAACACAAAGCTGCAAGTTCGCGACATCCTGACGCGCTTCGTGCTTCGATCCGCTCAATGGACTTAATATTGTCGGATTGGCTTCGATCCCCTTTGGGACATAAAGAACCGAGAAGCTTGCCGGAAGGGACTCTGCACACGCACTTCTGGGGTTCAACTTGAGATTGATCTTTGCGCAGATTTGCAAAAAGTCTCGCCCAAATCTTGGATCAAAGTCTCTTTGTCCTGCTCTTGACGATTATGTTATCCATGTAAGCTTCTACATTTGCGCAACTGCGTGACTCAAAAGCATGACCGACTACTTTGCAAATGTTGAACCAGCATTCTTTAGTCCGAAGGCATCCGCATAAAGCAAGACGTGCCACATGGAGTAATGAATGCGGTTTTCTTCATCCTCTTCTCGCCATGAAGATCCGGTGATATCCTCGAGTATGCATCAAGAAACGAAGCGATCACATCCCGCCAGGAGTCGATAATCTGGTCAATGCGCAGCAAGGGAAATGGATCCTGGGACAAGCTTTATTAACATCAATGAAGTCAATACAAAGCCCCCACTTCCCGCTTGCTTTGGCGACGACATCGGATTGGCTAACCACGCTGGATGGAGTACTCCTCGACCAAGCCTGCTGCTTCCAATTTCTTGATCTCTTCAAAGAATGAACTCTTGACGCTCCAACCGCTTGTTTCCTAACTTCGCTGACGGGCCGCCCATGAGGGCAGACGGCAAGGTGGTGCTCAATTACTTTCCTGGAACACCGGGATGTCGATGGTTGCCATGCAAACACATCGACATTCGCCTACAGCAGAGCAACGAGCACGCTTTCCTATTTGGGGTCAAGCGTGGCAATCGATGGGGAAGGTACCACCAAAGCCGCCCTCCTGACGGCCACTTTCTTGGTCTCGTGAAGCTGTTTTGCCTTCTTGCACTTGCTGGTGGAGCTCGACGGCCCCCGGACGGTAGCACAAAGACCAAGAGGTGCGCTTGCCGAGTGGGCATCGTGAGCTACTCTTGCCGGACTTGGTCTTTCTTCCCCGGAGCATCAGCCGCAAGTGGTTTGCGCCAGGCGGCGTCGCCGCTTCCCAGAAATCTTGTTCGGCACAGATAAGTGCATCTTTCTTGTCGCCATGGACAGAAATAACACTTATCGGACCAGGCGCCTTGAGCACATTGTAGGCGAGGAGAGGCTGCCATGAACTTGGCAAGCGCCGACGGCCAAGTATCCCATTGTAGGAAATGGGAAATCAGCAACGCCAAACGTGACTCTCTCTCTCGGCCTGGTTCAGCTCCCGCCAAAAGTTATCGGCAAGCAGGATCTTCCCTTGGGCTTGCTCCTTCCCGGTTGATTCCTTGAAATTACCACCTCTTCGAGCTCGCCGTCGGGGATCCGGAGCTTGTTGAGCATCGCGAAGAGATTAGATTTAGGCCGCCCCGCCACAACCAACATCTTCGCGACCTTGAGGTTGCGGATGGTTGGCGAAACCAACATCGGCAAGCACCGACCGCAGTGATGCGATCAGGTGATCTCAACATCAAAGACGGCGGGCGGCGGACCACTTCAGGGCTTGCGCGATTCGACCGATGGTTCTGCCAGATTTACCTCCCGCACTCCATCGCTTGAGTTGGCGGTGCGAGGTGCAGAGAAGCACCGCCGCCCACGCACAAAACCTCCGCCGCCTTCAAACTCTTGCTCGCCGGTCTCATCTCGCCCATCTCATCATCCTCATCTTCGCTCTTCGTCCTTGTCGCGACCCCGGAGGTCTGCTCTCTTGCCGCTGTCGCTTTGCCGCGGCGCCTCCCCAAGGGACGCTTCGCCGGGTCCTCCGCCACCTTCCCGGCTTCTCCTTGTCGCGGGCGCCAGATTCGCCTTCGCAGCCCGCCATCCGCTCAACTTTCGCAGGCTTGGAGCGGTGGATCTTGCAAGATCGCTTGCTCGGAGCCGCCCTGCTTGTCGGCGCCACCACACCTCGCCGAGTCACCAGCTTTGGCCTTCTTGAACCGCCCCGTCACCGGACTGCTCGACAACCAGCACATCCTTAGCCTTTCTTTCGTTATTCCGCCCCGCTTCTTTCTGCCGAGGGGCATCCTCGCCGCCGATCCTTCGCTCCTGATTCTCTCCGGGATTTTCTCCCTCCTCATTTTGCGGCACACTTGTCGCCAGAGCGATAGCTTGTCGACATCTTCGATCTTGCACATCGCCATTTCTCCCTGTCCCGCGCGTTGCGCATATTCGATGGAACGCGCCGATAACCGCGCAGGTGGACGCCCGGGATGTTGCGCTGCACCTGGCTGAATCTTCAGATGTACTTGTGCAGGGTTCTCTTCCTTCGACGAAAGCAGATGAAGATCGCTTCTCGCCATATGGGTTTGCGTCACCGTGAAGGCGCCGACAAACCGATGACACAAGTCCGCCCATGAAGAGATGGAGTTGTCCGCAAGTGCATGAGCCAAGATCTCGACGCTGGGCTTGAGCACCAGCGGAAGTAGTTGGCGAGATCTTCGCCGCGCCCCCGCAGCTCGCACCGCGATGGTGTAGACGCCGAGGAACTCCGACGGATGTATCCCGCCGCCGATTTCTCGCACGCTCGCTTGAAGTTCTGGTATCGGGCCATCGATTTGCCGTAGCTCACAGTGAACGCAGGGCAACCATCACAGACGGCAAGTCGCCTCGTTCTAGCGCTGCATATCGACAGCGGCCCAGCGCTAGGCTGGTCGATTGACGCCGCTTCTCTTCGACGCCAATGCGAAAAGGAAGCGCTTCGCGTCGCTATTCTGGAGAACTTGGCGCTGATCGCGGGCGAAGCTCAAGGGTCCGACGACGCGGTGGAGTCGGTGTCGAGGTTGGCCCGGCGAATGGGCGATCTTGGCTTCGGGCGGGAGTGCACGGTGGTGGCACCCCAGCCGTCTTGTTTGTATCGGCTATGCCGGGCGCTTTGCCGGGCTTCGGCGTGCTTGGTTGTTGGGCTTAGCGCCGCGGGCGAAACCAATGAGGCTATAATGGCGCCCTCCGCCGCCGATCTTGTCCGCGCCGAGGGTAATCTAGAAGTAGCTGGGCTCGCCGCCGCTTCTCCGAGTCTTGGGTGGCGGTGGTGAGCGACGCGAGGTGCGGACATGCTCAAACTCCTAACAAGTGTTAGAAGGAGCAACATCTCGCCCAGTGACCGCGACCGCGCCGTGCTGCGCGCCGTCGACGGTATGTTGGCCTTGAGCGCCCCGCGACCCACTAGCTTGGCCTTGTTCCAACGCTGAGTATGGTGCTAGGAGCACCTTGGCGTTGTCGATCCTGCACCTCCCGGGAGGTGTGCGTGGATGTGCGGACGCTGAACCTTGCGGGCCTTGTCCTTGACCGGTGACAATGTGAGTCCTCGCCGGGCGCCGCGCTTCCTCCGCTGGCGCCCACCCCACCGCTTTTTTGTTCGGGCGTAGGATAGTCGCAGAGCAGAGCGGCCACCTCCAAAGTCTTCTTCTTCGTGGCATGTCGATGAAGATGTTGATGTAGCGCACGCAGACGCCGGATCGAGACACGACGACCGACGCCCCTACCGGGCGTACAAAGATGTCGGGGAAAACGAGCACCTATGGGGCAGGGCCCCTTTCGTCCGGGCAGGGAGCGGAGGGCGCCAAGAGCAGATCGAGGTCGAGCACGCGAGGGATTTTACCCACCGGAGCTCTTCTAGAGATAAAACTCCTACCGCTGCTTTGTGTTTGTATTTGTTCTGCTTGAGAGCGCGGTATGTTGTGGTTTCGATGAGTCGAACCCCCCACGTGCACATGGGCCTCCTTTTATAGTCTAAAGGGGTCACCAACAGTGGCAACGAGAAAGAGGGGTAAAAGGTAAAACGCTGGGTTGGTACAACCACTATCACAAGGCGCCCCCTACCTAACTCCGACGGTAGGGGACAAGGGCATTTAATGCCGGTCCGGCCGCCTAACAAAGCAGCAGAAGCAACCGTTAGGGGCGCCACCGACGCCACGATGGCCTCCTTGTCAGCTCCATGCGCCACCGCACCGCTATCGCACAAACCGCCGACACGCATACTTAGAGCCATCCCGTATGCACATCGCCGTCGGGTGAGCCGGAGCGTGGCGCAGAGTGGTGAGCCAGCCGCGCAAGTGCCTTGCCGCAGCTCTCGCCTTTGTCGCACCCGCAAGCTTGCCAAGACGCCGGTCTTGCCGGACGCACGGTGCGTCCGCGCAAGTTTTCCGGTGCCTTTGTTGGTTTTCCCGCAAGCTCCTCTTGCCGGGTCTTGTCCTTCCCGCAAGCTTCTCTTGCTGGGGCCTTGTCCTTCCCGCAAGCTTCTCTTGCCGGGCCTTGTCTTCTCGGTTAACGATTTGTTCTTGAATGGCAGTAATAGGAATGGCGAAGAATCTTATGGCGGACGCCCGCAAGCCCTCGCCGAGGAGTGCTGGATCGCCTGCAGTTTCAAGTTCGGGTACTAAGGTACCCCTACTTTAGTACAATCGACAAAGAATCTCTACTTAGACCCAATACTTTGCTTTTACCAAAGGTCAAGAAATGTGATGTGACTTTTTGTCTGATGGACGAAGGTTGAGTCCATGAGAAGACTTCATCACCAATATATGATTTGTGCATCCAATGTCCATAATCCATTCTCAAGCTTTTGGTGATGTACCCTACAAAGGCATTAGGAGGATAGGCTTCACACAAGTGTAGTGAAGCATATGCATTTGATATATATAGGGACAACACAAATTATATCAAAGTTAGGACATTGGCTCGATGAGAAATTCAGATGTGAAGCATATAGAATGATATTTTAATGTGCGCCCTCGAGTTTTAGGTCCCCAAAGAATAGTATCGACGCCATTGATTGTCGGGCCGGAGACCATTATCTCGCAAAGAGAGTTAGTTCTTTTTGCCACCCACATTTTCAAGGGGTCTTAGAAGCGATGAGTCTAAGTGCAGATCCGAGAATTTTAGCTTTGAAGCCCTAGCAAATAGCCTTGCAGAGATGAATGATACTCATATGAATAAGGTAAAAGTTCTTAGTCCTATGAACATAGCGGTTTGAAGATACACGCCATATTCATAAGTATGAGCATGATTTCCTCAAAACATTGGCATTAGGGTGACTCATGTGAGTCATGTATCTCATGAAGCCTTTGGGCCATATGAAGCTATAGGTCCTGGGTTTGTCTTCTTCCTAGGTGGTGTCATGATGACATTCACACGAAGATTCTCAATGTACCGCTTTAGGTACCCAGATCTTCTTCATAGGTGGTCCATTCCTCGCAGCTTAGTGCCAATGTACCTCGCAAACACTTCACCATTCTGATTTTTGAATAGCTTATAGTTTGCATCAAAGGATTCATCAATGATAATAGGATTAGCACAGTAAAGCCGTATAAGGTAGATGGATCTATCAAGGTCCCTTTGCAAAGAAGCCATGTGGTTTTGGGGTAACGCTCAAGCTTCCAAAGATGAGCCATCAACGCTCATTTTCCTCTCAACCCAATACCCTCTTTCCTAGGGTTTCGGTTCAGAATCTGCTTTTGAGGACATCGCAGAGTCCGATGTCCCTTCAAACTTTTGTACATTCCTCGCTTCAAGCAATGTCTTCAACATAGCATTTTCATTAGCAACAAAGAAGGGTATCCTCCGCAGAGGGGTTAGTGACCACATCAAGAGGTGAAGACAATGAAACAAAGAGCAGAAGGAACATTCAAAGAATGATGTAGGCCATCACGCCAATGCATTTTAGACATGGTGGTTCAAATCCTTCCCGAGCGGAACTGACCGCTGAGCTAGTGAATCTCGCCCTTCGAAGATCTTCATAATCCACTCTTATCTTTCAAGTTCTAACTTTCTTCAAGACATTCAAGAAAGCTTCTCATGATCGATAAGAGAGCATTATGTTGATCTTGAAGGCGCCAAACTTAGCATGGAGTCTCTCAAGACTATCACCAAAGCTTTTGATCGATCTGCTTCAAAGACCCAACATATCATCGCTTCTTACTAAGCATGTCTTGAACCTTTTCTAAAATTCTTTGTTGTTTAGTGGCAAGGGAAGCAAGCTTATCATAATCGGGCCCAAATTCAACACTTGATTCATCATCACTAGATTCAGAGATAGCATTCGGGCCATTTTATCACCCCTTGCCATGTGGCATGATATGGATGATGATGGTTCGTGAAAAGGTCATTTTCTTGAGAGATTCCTTGTAGTCTTCAAACGGCTGATCATGACGAGTGCGATGACCTTCATATACATCAGATAGCCGGTCCCAGATTAGCTTCGTGTGATTGAGGTGCATAACATTCCTGAACTGTTTTCTGGACAAATGATAGCAGATGACATCCTTCGCTGTGAGGTTCAAGAGCGATACTTCATAATGTCATCAGCCTCTCGCCATCTTGCCTAGATCAGTGAGTCCAATCTCGCTGACGGTCCACAGTTCGCTATCTTTGGACATGAGTAGCTTCTTCATCATGGCCTTCCATCGGGATACTCATGACCATCAAAGGTAGGACAAGATATGTTCCTCAATCCTTCAATGATATAGCTGAAACTCCTGTGGTTAAACCGAATCACACGTAACAAGGAGTACCAGTGCTCGATACCAATTGAAAGTGCTAGTATCGACTAGAGGGGGGTGAATAGGCTTATTTTATGAAAGTCTTCAAAACTTTGAAGTTTCAAGACAAACAATGTAAACAACCTAATTGATATGCAATGAAGATAAACTACCCTAAACAAGCCATAGTCAAGTATGTAATGATGTGAAAGTATAGGACTAATAGCAGTAAGGTAGTAAGGATCAAGATGGAAGATAGTGTGAAGCCAATCAACAAGAGTAGTCAAGTTATGAAGTCAAACAGATAAACAAATAAGCAATGACTTCATGATGACAAACTTAAGTAAGGTTGGAAGAGATAGAACCAGTTGCTTGTTGAAGATACAGGATTTGTTGGACCGGTTCCAGCTTGTTGCATATAACCGTGACGTCCCGTTAGGGAGGCTGAGATTTAACTTAGAAGACCGTGTCTTCACCTTATTCCCTTGAGCTAAGGACACCCACCTCGCCCAATCACTGGGTAAGTCTTCAAGGGAGACTTCCAAACCTTCACAGCACTTCGCTCACCGCAATCCACAATGATTCTTGGATGCTCAGAACGCGACGCCTAACCGGCCGGAGGATTCACAGCCTCAAGTGTAATAAGTCTTCAGTCACACCGATGTAAAGACTTCAAAGGATGCCTAACACTCTTGGCTCTAGGTGTTTGGGCTTTGTCCTCGCAAGGATTTCTCTCTCTCAAATGCTTCGAGGTGGGTTGCTCTCAAACGACAAAAGCCGGCACAAACTCCTCAACAGCCACCAATTTATGGTGTAGGGGTGGGCTATTTATAGCCACTAGGCAACCCGACCTGATTTGTCCAAAATGACCCTGGGTCACTAAGGAACCGACACGTGTTCCAACGGTCGATTTCAAACACACGCTGCAACTTTACTTGGGCTACAAGCAAAGTCGACTCATCTAGCTCGATAAGATTTGCTCTCATTGTCTTCGCCAAGACATAGGATTTGGGTTGAGCATCACTTCACCACTCGACTTAGTTCACTTAGACCCCACTTAACAAGACGGTGGTTCCTATGACTCAACAAAGAAGAAAAGGAAACAAATGAAAAACATTACGCCTTCAAGGCCCAAAGTCTTCACGCAATGTCTTCATGTCATAGTCTTCAATATGAATATCTTCTCATACCACCATTGTCTTCAATGTCTTCATACATTTTAGGGTCATCTCCGGTAGGTAAACCGAATCAATGAGGCACACTACCGCAAGTATCCTCGCAATTCTCACAAACGCATTAGTCCTCAACCAACTTTGTCGCCAATACTCCAAAACCAACTAGGGTGGCACTAGATGCACTTACGCTTGTATAAATAATGAGTGCTTAATCTATGAAGGAAATCTATGCTTAATTACTGAATTTTACTTGCAAAACTTAGATAGTGCTAGTGATTTTTAGCTGCATATTTTGACAAATCGCAGTGTTACAAGGTTGATAAATGACAATGTTACTAGCGCAACAAATGTCAATCTTTCCAGCTTTGAAAACGGCAATATACCCAATATGAAAGATGCAAATCTTACCAAATTGTCTGTACATGGTTGCACATAGGTCATCCAAAAACCGCTTACGTGAAAGGGAGGTACAAATCTTGCTTGCCAGATTTTCTCTTGGCTTAGCGCCGAAGTCTCGCTTTGCATACCTTATTCAATCTAAACCGTTTGCGTTGAAGGGATTTAGAAATCCTGCGCGGCAAATTTTCCCTTGGCTTACTACAAAAGACCATAGCTCTCACTTTGCATACAGGTGTTCTATCTAAAACGTTTGCGATGAAGAGCTGCAAAAATCCTGCTCGGCACATTTTTCCTTGGCTTACTAGGGAAGCTGACAGTTTACATACTGGTTTTCTGACTAAAACATTTGCATCAAGAGCTGCACAAATCATGCTCGACACATTTTCTCTAGGCTTCCTAGGAAGTTGTCGGTTTGCATACGGTGTTCTAACTAAAACATTTATGGCGAGTGTTTCATATTTAATAACCATATTAAACTACTTGGGCACCATTAATGGAGAGGATGCGAGCAAGGCGAGCGGCAATGGAAGTGAAAGGTCTCGATTCCTAGTGAGCCTGCACGGCGCATAACTTGCATGCTTCCCGATGAGCGTATGATTGAGTACAACTCGCATGCCCCCATTAGGTAAGCACCTATCCGCATTTAATTCCTACTATCGATTAAAAGAGTGAGGCATGGCGCCACGTGAATGGTTAATGTAACGCATTACACTTTAAATTATACAAAACGCTTGAGATGTTATAGCGCAGCTATTTGTTTGAAAGTGCCTTTGTTGTCCGTGGTTTCGAAAGCGCCTTCTCTCAAAATGGACACAAAAATAGCACAACATGTCATGTCAGACCTCGATTCTATGCCACACCGATCTAGCATGTAACACTTCATATCATTTTATGCCTCATGCAATGTATTCCCACGGTGTCGCTTACCATGCTCGGGACTGTTTGTGCCTTTTGGCACACGATATGATAGTGTCGCTAGCATCCATATGACAAAGAACTCAGGCTGACATGGCTAGTCGTGAACCCATAGTGGCACTAACTTACAGGGACAGGCATACGTGACCCAGCAATGAACATGTCGATAAACAACGAGTGAATCCCAAGTCGTAGCAAGCTAGAAGGACTACAAGGATTACCGCGCGACGCTTCCCGAATGGACGGACACAGAACGAAGAAGGTGACATGTCGCCAGCCTATGTTCCTGAGCAAGAGTGCTACCATCGCTAAGTGGAACCACTAGGAGACATTTTCCTAAAGAGAGGCTACCAAGGATAAACAACTAGATAGTCAAATCCCACACATACCAAGCATTTCAATCATACACACAATATGCTCGATATGTGCAAATACAACATGGCATCACAACAATTCTCTACAACTCAAGTACTTTATTTGAAGGCTCCAGAGGGCCATACATATCATACACATAGATAGGGGTCACACGACCCCGCATTCAAGTCATTCAAAAATACAAGCCATAAGGAAGCAACATGTCCGAGTACGTATATCTAGAAAGTAAAAGAGGCTTGGGAAAGCCTAACTATCCTACAAGGGTCCACCATGTGCTCAGATCACCACTGGCCTCAGCTACTCACGACATCAAGGTCTACGAGAACACATGTGAAGGGGTTGTAGCATCTTCGCAAAACGTAAATTAAGCAAACATGAGTAGAAAGGTACTCAACAAGACTTACATCGATCCTACATAAATGCACATTATCAATCAAGGGATGGTGGGGTTATTGCAGCAAGCCAGCTTTTGACTCTTGGCTAACCTACCTTACGAGACTCCAACTTGTAATTGTTTTATGACTTGAGTCCACTACACACAACTTCTATACACCGCCGAGGATCCACCACCGCCAACCTACTAAGGGCCATCCTCCAGACTCACACTTATCTTGAGGATTTCAAGAGTTTCCATTTACTTGCCTATGAACTGTGATATGCAACCAAGTAGTCCTCATCATGACGCTGCTATTTGAATAGATGGTGTTAACCCCGCAGGGTGTACTTCATCATACACGCTTCCACCACTTATCGCCGCTTCCACAACATGTACTGCAACCTTCAAGCGGTAGCCCAACGATGGTGTCGGCATAGCCTACCTAAACACTCAAGTCTCTAGTACAGTTCATCGCCTATCCGTGTTCCATCCATAGGAGTCCGCCAAGGTTTCACATATGGCTCGAACGATGTGTGCAGGTTCCCGAGATACCAAACGGGCATCCGGTGACACCGTACACATACCTACCGTGATCACAGCCCACCCTCAAGGGTAAGCGTGCCCACGCCCTCCAAAGATGCTACAAACACGAGAAACTACTTGCAACTCCCGGACAGAAGACTAGGGTGGTTAAGAAGCCGAGAGGGTCCATTGGTTTTAGGCCCAATGCATGGTAGTAGCTGATTCTTAAATCACACATACCGATCCCAATGCTTAAGGACGGTTCCAATGAAACAACCCACCATGTACTCCTACATGGCCTCTCATTGATACTCTTTACCAAACCGTGTTCAACACATCACTCTCATTACAGACATGATCATTTCACTCTAGCCCATCACCTAGATGAACCAGACCGACATGACTCTAAGCATAGCAGGTATAGCAAGGTAGGAAACACAAACATGGCTCAATCAACTCCTACACATGCTAGTGGGTTTCATCTAGTTATTGTGACAATGACAGTCATGCAGAGGAAATGGGTTCAACTACCGCAAGCACACAAGCAGCTTTGAAACGCGTTGTCTTAAATGCAAGAAATGAGAGCAGGAGCGAGAACATGGTATTTTATCGATATGATCAATTGGTTGGTTGCTAGCCCGGCAGTTCCGTAGTCCGACACTAGTCTTCGCTCGGGTACTGCCAGATTCTTCCAGGCGTAACTCCATCGCAGAAGCACCAAAGAACACAATCAAAACCAAACATTATGCAACAATATGATGCATGCATGGGACATGGCAAAATGAGTGTGTTGGGCTAATGCATATATGAAAAGATGAGTTTGAGCTATTTTGAACCCAAGATTCAAATTCCAAACTCTTATGTGATCTTAAATAGTGATATATCATGTTTTGCACTAAACAGCATGTTAGCTTGTTTAAACATGCATGAAACCAGTATAGATGGATAGATTGTATTTTTCTGATCATTTTTCATGTATAACACTTTGCATTTGGAATTACGACTAATTTCTATGATTTTTGAAGTTCACACTATTTTCTCAAATTTCCTGAATAAGAATAAATCCAGAAAGTGAGTTATCACACAAG
Source organism: Aegilops speltoides (assembly GCA_021437245.1). Lineage (NCBI taxonomy): Eukaryota > Viridiplantae > Streptophyta > Magnoliopsida > Poales > Poaceae > Aegilops > Aegilops speltoides. Next base: position 186,529,258 of record CM038144.1, read on the forward strand.
ATTAAGGCCAAGAGGTCAACAAGGGCATCCAGGTCAAACCTGACCAATGGGACCCACTGGTCAATGACTCTGTTAATTAACTAAGTTAATTAGGATTAGTTTAATACTGAACTAGGTTTGACCAGATGGCAGGGCCCACATGTGAGTGACCCAGGAAATCAAACCTCGGTCAAACTGGGCCGACTCTGCTGGCGCTTAGTCAGCCATGCGACGCCCGTGACGCGGCGGAGTTATGGGTTTCGACCTCCCATGCACCAAATGGGCGGTGGAGGCCATCTACAGGTACCTGGGAGCGAGCCGCGTCGAAAGGTGGTGGTGGTTGAGCTCAAGGTCGACGGAAACGACGTCGGCGACTAGCTGTGCGGCTGCCGGAGTTTGGGTGAGGTCGAACTCATCGCTGTGGTGGTCTTGGAGGCTCAAGGCCAGCTCCTACATGGCCTAGGAGGTGCTGTGAAGTTAGTGGACAGGGTGGTGTGAGCGTTGGGTGGTCGGAGCTACGCCGGCGACGAGCTCAAAGCGCGGGTCTACGGTGGAGCTTGTTGCAGTTGGTGAAGTGGATGGCAGCGAGAACAGAGAGGATGCAAAGGGGCAAAAGCTAACGGCAGACACGATGAGCTAGATGCCGCGGTCGGGGACAAGCTACAACAGCGGTGACGACGAAGCGGATCTCCGGCGAGGGCGGAGTTGGGCGAGGTCGGTGCAAGGGTTCGGGCGTAACGAGCGCTGGGGCTCGGTCTGCTCGATGGAGAGGAGGGTGGTGGAGCTGGCGGACACGACAAGGCAGCGCAGAGACGACGGTGGCTGCGTCTACGACGACAATGCGGTTGCGGCTGTGTCGGCCTTGGGGGGAGAGCAAGGGAGAGGCGTTGGGGGCGAATGGAGATGTCTAGGCGGTCGAGGGGGCGACGTGGAGCTCGACTCAGCGGCCCAGGGGGCCGAGCGCAAGGTGGCGCTGGCAAGCTCAAGGCTGCCGGGTGTCACCTCCGTGCGTGCCTGGTGGGGATGAAGCAGCTGGCTGGCATGGGCCAGCATAGTGCTGGGCCGCCAGGTGGGCCGGGTGGTGGAATTGGCCAGGTAAGATCCTTTTCCTATTATTTTATGTTTTCTTTTATTTCTGTAAGTTTGTGGGATTTCTAAAAATACCTAGACACTTTCAAAAATCACCAAACTTCTCATGCCCACTGTTTAGAATATATCCAACATGGAACATTTCAGTTTGGGATTATTTGGACATTTAAAATATTTTATAGTATATAAATGCCCAAATTCAAATAACATATGATTTAATCCTGACCTTAGGATGTTCTAGAAATTTGTGCACCATTCTTGTCGAGGTTTAAGACCAAGGCAAAGATGATGAACATTTTCAAGGGCACTTCAGTTCATTGAAAATACTTTTAGTAAACCCTAGTTGGTTTCAGGGGTGCTGGGGTTCTGTCTATCCCCATTTCCATGTTTTTGATGAATATAAACATGATGCCATCACTCTAATGCATGAACTAGCTAGGTGTGACAACTCACCACCACTGAAGAATCTTGTCCCGAGATTCAGGATCGTCCGAAGAAGGTTGGGTACTCAAGTAGAAGATGCTCCTCCCTTTCCCAAGTGGCTTTTTCTAAATGGTGTGCCCACTATTATGGTGTCGAGTGGTACGCCGGCTTGATCAAGGATACAAATGGGATATTCTCGATATGTGAAATTATCTTGGAGATCAAGCATTTCATGGTCCGCTCCACGGATAGGATCCGAGAAGCAACGCCTGATTTGAGAAACGTCGAAGACATCGTGGACTCTAGAGAGGTGAAGAGGTAGTTCCAATTGGTAGCTAACTTCTCCTTGTTTGGCAAGAATGGGAAGGTTCCAATGTAGCAAGGAGCTAATTTGCCTTTGATACCGAAATGTTGGGTTCCCTTCAGAGGAGTAACCCGAAGGTAAGCCTTCTCGTCAACTTCAAAAGTCATAGCCTTATGTTTATGATCGTATTGACTCTTTTGACGAGATTGGGATGTTTTCAACTTTTCATGAACAATGCGAACTTGTTTTTCTCGCTTCCTCGATCATATCCGGCCAAAGAATTGTCTTTCCCGCTTTCGACCAGTTAAGAGGCGCTCGACACCTTCATCCATAGAGAACTTCAAAAGGAGCTTTGCCCAAGCTAGATTGATAGCTATTGTTATAAGCAAATTTGGCAAATGGAAGGCATTTCTCCTAATCCATTTCAAATGAGATAACAGAAACTTGAAGCATGTCTTCTAGAATTTGATTGACGCGTTCTACTTGACCACTTGATTGAGGGTGGAAGGCACCGCTAAAGGAGAGACGAAGTTCTATAGCATTTTGGAAACTTTCCCAAAATCGAGAGGTGAAGAGACTTCCACAATCCGAAAGTTAATTTTCAATGGAACACCATGGAGAGACACTATTCAGAGATATAGAAATCTGCTAGTTGACTAGCGGTTATACTCGCGAACAGCAAGAAATGGGCCACATTGGAATGACGATCGATAACGCATTTAAGATAACGTTATTCTCTTTGGTCCCGGGAAAACCGTAATGAAATCCATACCAATTTTGTCCCATTTCCATTCAGAGTGGCTAAAGGTTGAAGGGTGCCAGAGGCCATTGATGCTCTTTCTTTAACATGATGACAAGCGCCGCAGCTTAGCAATATACTAAGCAAAATCTGTCTTTATCCTAGTCCACCGTAACCTCTCGGCGAGATCCCGATACATTTTAGTACCACCAGATGAATGGTGAGAGGGGATTCATGAGCTTCCTTAAGGATCAATCTCCTCAAGTTTCATACCTTGGGAACCACTAGGCGGTTTCCGAAGTATACGACTCCTTGATCATCAATGGAGAAACAATCCGCGACTCCTTTCTTAATGTTTCTCTTGATACGGGAGATTCCTAGATCTACCATCTGAGCTTTGATGATATGATCCGTAAGGGTAGGTTTTGCCACCAAGGTTGAAAGGAATCCTTGAGGAACAATGTGAAGGTTATAAGCCCGAAATTCTTCATGGAGAAGTGGTTGACTTTGTTGTAACATCAGATTGTTACAATAGGATTTACGACTTAGTGCATCAGCCATGAAATTGGCTTTTCCTGGGGTGTCAGTTATTCCTAAGTCGAAATTAGTGATCAACTTGAACCAATGTCTTTGCTCGAGATTCAAACCGTTGGGTGAATATATATTTCGCACTCGTGATCGGTGAATATTTTGCAACGATTACCAAGAAGGTAAGGTCGCCAGTTTTGAGTGCATGGACTAGAGCCGCAAGCTTTAGATCATGTTTAGGATAATTTTCTCATGTGGATGCAACAGCCGTGAAGCATAGGCAATTACATGACAATCTTGCATGAGTATGCAACCTAGCCCTTGTCGCGAGGCGCCGCAAGAGATAACAAAGTCCTTGGAGAAACTGTGGTAACAAAGACGAGAGCAGATGTCGCGCCTTTTTCGCTTCTTGAAAATTGTGCTCGCACTTTGGGGTCCACTCGAACTTTTTATCTTTCTTGAGGAGTTCAGTTAGAGGTTTAGCAACTTCGGAGAAGTTCTCGAGAAAGTGGCGACAGTAGCTCGCTAAGCCAAGGAAACTCCGAACTTGCTTGACCGATTCAGGTGGAGTCCAATTAAGAACGGCTTGAACTCACTCGGGATTGACAACAATACCCTTGCTAGAGATTACATGGCCTAGGTAGGTCAGTTCTGGCAACCAAAATTCACATTTAGAGAATTTCGCATAAAGGTGATGCTCTCGAAGTTTCATCAACACTAGCCTTAGATGCTCGACATGTTCTTCCTCATTCTTGAGTAGATGAGTATGTCATCGAGGTAAACCATGACAATTATCCAAATACTCCATGAAGATGGAGTTCATTAACCGAGAGAAGGTGGTTGGGGCATTGGTTAAACTGAAGGACATGACAAGGTACTCTCAGATCGCTAGAATGAGTAACAAAGGCCGCTTTGGGAATGTCCCCGTTTGATTTTGATTTGATGGTAGCCCAACCTCAAATCCATCTTAGAAAAGATCGAGGATCCAAAGAAGTCGATCATACAGTCGTTGATCCCGGGAGCGGATACTTGTTCTTTATTGTGACCAAGTTGACGGGTCGATAATCTACAACCATCCGATCCAGATATCCTTCTTCTTGACGAAGAGGACGAAACAAGCCCATGGAGAAGAACTAGGACGGATGAAACAGTTTTTCAAGGACTCATCGAGTTGTTTCTTGAGCTCAACTAGTTCTAGTGGTGCCATCTTATAGGGTCTCCTAGAGATTGGGACAGCCTCCCGGAATAAGATCTATCATGAACTCGACATCTCCGCTGTGGAACACCGGCAAGTCTCGAAAGACATCCGGAAAGTCACGATCACCGGAATGTCTTTGAGGTCCGCAAAGGACTCGGCATTAAGAGATTAAAGTCGACGCTAGCTACCGGGTAAGGACATTGACTACCTTGCCCGATGGGTGTAAGTTGAACGGTCCTAGAGAAGCAATCAATCTTAGCATGATGGGATGACATCCATCCATACCCAAGATGATATTAATGTCCGAAGATTTGAGAGCTATCAAAGATGCAAGGAAAACAAGTCTATCAACATGAATTTCATTTCCATGGCTCACTCTGGAAGTTTGTCATTTGGATCCCGGGGTTTGAATTACCATGGAGGTGGGCATATCACAAAATGTGGTCTTATGAAAACGAGCATAACTCTGATATAAATGAATGAGATGCTCCAAGATCGAAAATAATGTATGTCTGATGGCGCTAACAAGGTGCATTCCAAGAATGACGTTGGGATCATGCAGAGCCTCTTCAGGTGAGACACGGTTCACATGGCCACGTGCAGCGGTGGCCGGCTTAGTGTAGTACACCATCCCTGTTGGCTTTCCATGGCCAACAGCCTTTCGGGACTGGTTAGGGTTGGGTTTGATCTCGGGACACTCTCGCATGTAGTGACCCGATTCTCCACACTTGAAACATGTCACTGTGCTGGTGCGTGGGGGAGTACTGTTGGTTGATCCACCATAAGACTTGGCCAGTGCATACCGCTGGGTTGGGCGAGGCGCATGATAGGATGGCCTTTGTGTGAACTCGTGGTGGCGGTGTTAGGCACCCACTCCCGACGCTTCTGAGAGCCAGAACCGGATGAGGAACCAGTATCACGGCCGTGCTTGTGTGTACCTTTGAAGTTAGTCTGACCTATCTCAGCACTGGTAGCCTTGTTCACTAGCTTCGAAGTATGTGCACTGTAATGAACCTTGCCTTTCTTCTTGGCATCGGTGGAAACTTCTTCGGGCCATGAACATGCTAGGTTTCCAAACTCTCCGCCAGATGCATCCACAATGAGTCTACCCCGGTGAAACTGCAGAACTCCTCCCGCTATGCATCCATAAGACCTTCTCAATTGTGATGCTCACGGAGAGCCTTGCTGAACTCGCCTAGTGGTAACTCCGCCACTGGGCGATGGCTCATAGTTCTCCCACCAGAGGTTGGCGGGCCTTCAAGATGATAGGCAAGATATGTGACCTTGTCGCCTTCAACTACGTGCAGAGCATAGCTTGTGGGTAATGTTGTGGACCCAATCATCAGCTTCGAGGGCCTCGATGGAGTGATGGAAGGTGGGTGGGTGCAACTTGATGAAGTCACCGAGAGACACCAAGTCGCTCCTCTAGTGCAAGGCTGCAGGTCCGCTCAATGTGTTCCAAAGAAATGTTGGTCTCGACGCTTGTTCCTCTGCCACCAAAGATGACCTTAGCTAAGGAAGAAGGATGAGGCAGATTCACATCTCTAGAACCATCGCCTTCAAATTTCGCCTCCCCAGCAGCAGGGTTGTCGCGTGTCGACCGGCCCTAGGAAAACAAGACAATGGTTTAGACAAGGATGACAAAAATCCCGACATAGAAGTGCGTAATGTAATGGGTGACACGGAATGCAAGATGATCATCCATATGACATGGAAATATAGAAACTACCATATTTATTCCATCGATCATACACACCATACACGGTTTAGTACAAGAACAAACTGAGGTACAATCATGTGCAAGGAAGATTACATCTCATCGGAGGCATCCCAAGCTCCTATACATTATTTTTCTACACCTCCTAATCTAGTACACACTACGCCATATTCCACCGTACGCCGCAGACTATGGAAATACAACTACTACAAACTACTAGTGTCGCGATCTAGCTCACCATCTCCGCTTCAGAAGTTGTCCTCATAGAGATTCCCTACATAGCCCGGAAGCGGACGCAGAATCCGTAAACTCACGATCACGCTGGGTCCGTGGACCATACAGACGATGAGGCCTCGACCCCATGAAGGGTCGAAGACGGCACCCGCACATAGGCGTGATACCTCCAACATCTGATAATCCATGCGGCCGGAAGACGGTGTGGACAGGATACAAGTCACGATATCCAAGTAACCGGTCCGCATGGCTGGTGCGAGCGGCGCTGTGGTAGCCCAAAGGGTCCCGGCGGTGTTGTACAACCCATGCGGAAGGCACGGTTCTTCGGCCTCTCTCCAAAGATCTCAAGAGTAGTGTGAAGAAGTGGTTCTCATGAGAAGCATCGCATATAGCCCAGTGTAATAGCCCTCTTGGCTGCAGGTGCCACCGCAGATAGCGAACTCAAGATCATTCAGCGATGCATACCTAGCTCGGATTATGGAGGTCATAGAATAGGCAAAGATCCTGCACGGACATCTCCATGGTGATACCAAGCCCATAAGACCAAGGCAAGAGGCTCGAGAGAACCGGATAGGATGGGAAGATCCTCACAAGGCAGATAAACCGACTCGTTGAAGTCGCAAACTTCTCCTCGACGGTATATTCAGATACCATCAGAGTCTGCCCTACGCCATCACTGTACTAACATGGCCGATGCCCGAGCATGTCAATGTCAAGGGTCACCAAACCACCTAGTGAACAAAGTGAGAAGACATCCAAACACCAAATAATTCAAAGACATTAGAATTTCTAGCGTAAATTGACAAAGATAACGGCTGTAAATGCTCAAAAAGATTTTGATACACTTTGCAAAAGATTGCATAGACACTCAACAACATCATATAAAGGTTCCGGGTCCAACTAACAACATATTGGAGTAGTAGAACTGAACCGGGCTTGTAACCAACAATCCTATAAGTTACTACGGATTAGTAACATGTGAACTCGATAGAGAGAAGAGATCCTAGTCCTTAACCCCGTGCAAAGAATGGACGACTCAGATCGTAATGCCATGAGGTAAAGGAGTAAAACGAGCCTTACATTCCATCCCACAATCAATTCCCTACATATAACTAACGATTTCTAGACTCGACATGGACCAGCTTTGGCTTGAAGAACCCACAGCAGTCCGCTCGATGCCAACACCGCCAGACTCCGATTCTATGCCACACCGATCTAGCATGTAACACTTCATATTACTTTGCGGCTCACGCACGGTATTCCCACGGTGTCGCCTTACCATGCCCGGGACCGCTTGTGCCTTTTGGCTCACGATATGATAGTGTCGCTAGCATCCATATGACAAAGAACCCGGCCGGCGGGCTAGTCGTGAACCCAAAGTGGCACTAACTTACAGGAAAGGCATACATGACCCAAAGAACGAACGCTACGATCAACAAATGAAGTGAATCCTAAGTCGTAGCAAGCTACAAGAACTACGAGGATCACCAAGTGGCATTTCCCCAAAGGGATGTACACAAGAACGAAGGACACATGTCAAGCTAGCCTATGTGTTCCGGAGCAAAGAGTAAGCTACCATGGCTCATTGAAGCACTTGAGACATTTCCGTAAGAGAGGCTACCAAGGATAAACAACTAGATAGTCGATCCCGCACATACCAAGCATTTCAATCATACACACAATATGCTCGATATGTGCAAATACAACATGGCATACCAGCAAAACTCTACAAATCAAGTACTTTATTTAAAGGCTCCAGAGAGCCATACATATCATACACATGTATAGGGGTCACACGACCCAAAGATTCAAGTCATTCAAACATACAAGCCATAAGCGGAAGTAACATGTCCGAGTACAAACATCTAGAAATTAAAAGAGGCTTGGGAAAGCCTAACTAACCTACAAGGGTCCACCATGTGCTCGTGGATCACCACTGGGCCTCAGCTACTCACGACATCAAGGTCTATGTAGAACCCGTCAAGGGGTTGCAACATCTTTGTAAAACATAAATTACAAACATGAGTACAAAGGTACTCAAAGAAGACCTACATCGGATCCTACATACATGCACATTATCTATGGAGGGATGGTGGGGTTATTGCAGGAAGCCAACTTTGACTCTTGTCTAAGCTATCTTACGAGACTCCAACTTGTAATTGTTATGCGCACTCGAGTCCACTAGACACCACTTCAATACACTACCGAGGATCCACCACCGCCAACCTACTAAAGGGCAGTCCTCGGCACTCACACTTATTCTTGAGGATTTTAGTAGTTTCCATTTACTAGTCTATGAACCGTGATAGGCAACCAAGTAGTCCTTATCATGACGCGCTATTCAATAGATGATGTCAATTTCGCAGGATGTACTTCATACATGCTTCCACCACTTATCGCCGCTACATCGACATGTACTTGGCAACCTTCAAGCTGAAGCCCAACGAGGGTGTTGGGCACATCCTACCTAAACACTCAAGTGTCTAGTCCAGTTCATCACCTATCCGTGTTCCATCCGTAGGAGTCCGCTGAGATTTCCACATAAGACCGCAAACGATGTGTAGGGTTCCCGAGATACCAAACGGGCATCCGGTGACACCATGCCACATACCTACCACATCACAGCCCACCCCGAGGGCTTATAGCTGCCCACGGCCTCCAAGATGCTACAAACACCGTAAACTACGGCAACTCCTCGTGACAGAGGACTAGGGTGGTTAAGAAGCTAAGAGGGTCCATTGGTTTCGGGCCCAATGCATGGTAGTAGCTGATTCTAAATCACACATACGTAACTCAAGCTTAAGGATGGTTCCAATAAACAACCCACCATGTACTCCGACATGGCCTCTCATCGATACCATTACCAAACCATGTTCAACACATCACTTCTTTACCGACATGATCATTTCACTCCAGCCCATCACCCGATGAATCTAACTACACCTACTCTAAGCATATATAGCAGTATAGCAAGGTAGGAAACACAAACATGGCCTAATCAACTCCTACACATGCTAGTGGGTTTCATCTGTTATCGTGGCAATGACAGTCATCTAAAGGAAATGGGTTCTACTACCGCAACACACAAGCAGTTTGAAACGTGTTATCTTAAATGCAGAAATGAGGGCAGAGCGAGAACATGGGATTGTATCGATATGATCAATTGGTTTGTTGCTTGCCCGCCAGTCCGTAGTCCGACATCGGGCTTCGCTCGCACTGTGGTATTCTTCCGGGCGTAACTCTACTAGAGAGCACCGCAACACAATAAAACCAAACATTTTGCAACAATATGATGCATGCATGAGACATGGCAAATGAGTGTGTTGGGCTAATGCATTTGACAAGGTGAGTTTGAGCTATTTTGAACCCAAGATTCAAATTCCAAACTCTTTTGTGATCTTAAATAGTGCTTTATCATGTTTTGCACTCAACAGCAAGTTAGCTTTCTTAGACATGCATGAAACCATTATGTATGGGTATATTGGATTTTTCCGATCATTTTCATATATAACACTTTGCATTTGGAGTTACAGACACTTCTATGATTTGTGAAGTTAGCACTATTTTCTCAAATTTCCTAAATAAGAATAAATCCAAAAGTGAGTTACTATGTCCGCATTGCGCCAACAGTCAACCAGGGTGTCTGTGTCAAACCTTACCAAGGGGACCCATCGTCACCTGCCTCTCAGTAGTTAATCTGTTAATAAGGATTAGTTTAATACTAACCTAGGTTCGACCTGATGGCAGGCCCACATGTTAGTGACCTAGGGAGTCAAACCCCGTCAAATTGGGCCGACAAGCCTGCGCCAGCGCCGGCGACGCCCGCACGCGGGCGGAGGTGCGGGTTTTGCCTCCCACGACCAAATTACGCAGAGGCCATCTACGTAGCCGAGCGAGCCGCCGCCAAAGGTGGTGGTGGTTGAGCTCAAGGTCGCCGGAAACGACGCCGACGATGAGTCAGGCGCTTGCCGGAGTTCGGTGGTGTCGAACTCATCGCTGTGGTGGTCTTGGAGGTCACGCCGCCCCTACGTGGCCTAGGAGGTGCTGTGGAAGTTAGTGGACAGGATGGTGTGACCTGGTGGCCGGAGCTACGCCTCATGACGAGCCGAGGGTGGTGCATGCGGTGGAGCCTCGCTGCAGCCGGTGTAGTAGAAGGCAGCGAGAACGAGAGGATGGGAAGCGTAAGCTCACGACAGTCATGATGAGCTAGATGGCGCGCCGGGACGAGCTGCAGCAGCGTGACGGCCGAAGGGGATCTCGGCGACGGCCGAGTCGGGCGAAGCCGGTGAAGTGGCTTCGGGTGAACGAGGCCGGGCTCATTCGCGCCGATGGAGAGGAGGGTATGGAGTTGCTGGACACGAAGAGGCGGCGCAGAGACGACGGTGGTCAAGATTCACGATGGCGCAGGCAGCTTGGCGGGCCGCCATGCTGGGGAGAGGAGTGAGAGGTGTTGGGAGCGAATGGAGATGTCTAGGCGGCCGAGGGGTGACATGGAGGCTCCACTCAGCGCCCAGGGGCCGAGCGGCACGCAGTGGCGCTGCGATAGCCACACCATCTACATCACCTCCATACCTGCCCGCAGGATTTATACTGGCTGGCATGGGCCAAGACAAGCAGGGCCGCTAGGTGGGCCGGGTGGTGGAATCGCCATGTAAGATCCTTTTCCTATTATTTTTGTTTTTTTTATTTCGCAAGTTTGTTGCATTTCTAAAATACCTAGACACTTTCAAAAATCACCAAACTCCTCATGCCCAAAGGTTTAGAATATATCCAACATGGAACATTTCAATTTGGGATTATTTGGACATTTAAGATATTTTATAGTATTAAAAGCCCAAATTCAAATAACATATGATTTAATCCAAAGGACCTTAGGATGTCCTGTAAAGTTTTGCACCATTTTGTCGAGGTTTAAGACCAAGGAAAAGACGATGAACATTTTAGAAGGGCATTTCAGGTTCATATAAAATAATTTTAGTAAACCCTAGTTGGTTTCTGTGTGTGGGGGTTCTGGCTATCCCCATTCCCAAGTTTCGAGGAAGATAAACATGATGCCATCACTCTAATGCATGAACTAGCTAGGTTGTGACAGCTCCTCCCTTTCCCAAGTGGGGTACTCAAGTCGTAGACGATCCTCCGGAAAGAAGGTGGGGTACTCAAGTCGTAGACGATTCTCCCTTTCCCAAGTGGCTTGTTTCCCGTAATGGTGTGACCATTGAACCTTGAGAAACTTGATGTTATGGCATCGAGTGGTATGCTCGGCTTGATCAAGGATACCAACGCGATATTCTCGATATCTGAGATTATCTTGGAGATCAAGCGTTTCGTGGTCCACTCCATGGATAGGATCCGAGAAGCAACGCCTGAGTTGAGAAACGTGGAAGACATCGTGGACTCTGGAGAGGTGTGGTGGTAGTTCCAATTGGTAGGCAACTTCTCCTTGTTTGGCAAGAATGGAGAAGGGTGCAATGTAGCGAGGAGCCAATTTGTCTTTGATATCAAACGTTGGGTTCCTTCGTGAGGAGTAACTCAAGGTAAGCCTTCACTACAAAAATAAGACACATCCGTGACATTTTGGGCCGAACGAAATTTTTTTCTCATTATACTTATGACACTTCTACGATGATAACTGTGACAAAAACACGGTATCATCATAGATGTGGTGGGATCTACTTTATGACAAAAATCATGATGTAAAATGGGATTTTTGTCCTGGCGGCCTGCAGACGCAGCTGCATGACATTCCTTTGAGCCGCCCATGACGGAAAAAACCATGGTAGAAGCGTAGGGCAAGGAAAATTTCGGTGTTCCGGTTACGGTGGTGGTCGGGGCCAGAGATGCACGGAGGTTTGAGCATTTCTCTTGTACACGTGACGCTGCGGTGGTAAGTAGGCGCGGCTCTAATCAACCCGAAGCGAGGCGTTGGGCTCTAATCAACCCGAAGGACAGACCGCAGTTACATCGAACGAACGGGACGAGCGATTCTTCGCCATCGCCGCTAATCAAGCCAATCGATGCCGCCTCGATGAACAAAGAGCGCTGTGGGGGGAGGGTTGATGAACAAAGGAGCGATGGGGTGGATGAACAGACCCGTGGTGTTGCTTTCTCCGATGAACAGACTCCGACGATCAAGCCGGTTAGGGCTGGATGAGCAGGACCCCGTGGAGGGCTGGATGAACAGGATGACACTATGGAGGGTTGGATGAACAGTAGACGATGGAGGGGTCGATGAACAGTATCCGTGGAGGGGTGGTTGAACAGGAGCCCGTGGAGAGGGGTGGTTGAATAGTAGCCGGTGGAGTAGCGCGTGGTGGCGGCTCGATGAATAGGATCCCGTGGATGAACAGTCACGGGTGGAGGCTGGAGGAGGTCGAGGTGGATGAACGGTAGCCCGTGGAGGCTGGAGGAGGTTGACGGTGGAGATGAACAGTATCCCGTGGAGTCCCGTTTTGTGATACGCCACACCCCTCCCGCTGAACAGACTCCCTGCTTTCAACCGTAGAAGGCCCAATACAAGTCCGCTTCCTCCGCTTATGCGGATACGCCACACCCTCCCAATCAACCGACCCCATTTCGACCGTAGGAGGTCCAACACAAGTCCGCTTCTCCGCTTTTGCGGTATTCCGCATCTCCCGGCGAACAGGATCCCGCTTTAACGTGGGCCGGCCGAACACAAGGCCGCTTCTCCGCCCCCGCAAGACGCTGTGCCATGTTTCCATCGCCTGCTTGCCCAAGCCGCTTGGGCCCACGATACCGCCGCTTCCCCGATGAACACGACATACCTCTTGCCTCCCGATGAACACGACGCATTTCGCCGCTTCTCCTCGATGAACACGACGACACGCTTGAAAGATCGTGGATGTCGCCTAGAGGGGGGGTGAATAGGCGTTAAATAATTACGGTTTAGGCTTGAACAAATGCGTAATAAACCTAACGGTTAATTTGTTAAGCACAAAACCTAAAGCAACTAGGCTCACCTATGTGCACCAACAACTTATGCTAAGAAAGATAAACAACTATGTGATAGCAAGATATATGACAAAGAACAATATGGCTATCACAAAGTAAAGTGCATAAGTAAAGGGCTCGTAAGAGATAACCGAGGCACGCGGAGACGATTTATGTATCCCAAGTTCACACCCTTGCCGATGCTAATCTCCGCTTGGAGCGGTGGAGGCACAATGCTCCCTAAGAAGCCACTAGGGCCATCAGAATCTCCTCACGCCAAGACAATGCAAGATGCCGTGATTCCACTAAGGGACCCTTGAGGGCGGTCACCGAACCTGCATAAATGGCGAACCTTTGGGGCGGTCACCAACTCAGACACTTTGGCAACCCTTGGGGCGGTCACTGCAGACGCAGCAAATTGCTCAGTATGCATCTCCACAACCTAATTGAGACCCCGACGCTGTCCGAGCTTTACACCACAATGATTGAGCTCCTAACACCACCAACCGACTAGGGGCCCAAGCACCCAAGATAAACAAGCTCAAGGGCACCAAGCACCCAAGAGTAATAAGCTTCTCAACTTGTAACTTCCACGATCGTGTGGAGAACTCAAACCTATGCACCAAATGCAACGGCAAGGGCACACACTGAGTGCCCAAGTCCTTCTCTCCCAAATCCCACCAAAGCAACTAATGCTAGGGAGGAAAATGAGAGGAAGAACTAAAGAAGAACACGAAGAACTCCAAGATCTAGATCCAAGGGTTCCTCTCACTAAGAGGAGAAAGTGATTGTGGAAACGTGATCTAGATCTCTCTTTTCCCTCAAAAACTAGCAAGAATCCATGGAGGGATTGAGAGTTAGCAAGCTCGGAGAAGGTCAACAATGGGGGCAAGAACGAGCTCAAAGGATAAAATCCCAATGGGGAAGAAGACCCCCTTTTATAGGAGGGGAGAAAATCCAACCGTTATCCCCTCACTCAGCTCAAGACGACGCGGCATTATCATAGGGAGCTGCGGTACTACCGCTGTTGGTCATGTACTATCACCGCAGGCGCGGGTACCACCGCAAGTGCAGCCGCCGATGAAGGCTTCACAGACAGGCAACGAGTGATAGAACCGCCGAGCGCTGATTATCGCTACGCTTCTTACGGTACTACCGTAAGCAGTAACACTTAGGCGCAGAGAAGGCACGGTCGAAAAATTACCTGCACTCCTTCCGCCGAGGAGGACTCCACGAAACTCCGCACGGCATTACTCAAGACACGAAGAGCGGCATTATCATAGCATGGCGCTGGATGTAAAAAATTACATCCGCCTTACTCCGCCATGCCGCTAAGCTCGCCAGAGCCCACGGTATTACCAGCACAAGGGCGCTGGTACTACCGCCAGAGGGCGGATGTAAAATTACATCCGCCTTACTATCGCTTAAATCAAGGGCGTCAACTGTCCGGAGGTTACGGTGACTACTGGCCCCACAGAGCGGTATTATCAAGAGGCTCAAGATACCGCCTCCCGAGAGCAAGACTACCAAGATGCCCCAAATCAAGAACACTAGGAGTCCTTCATTTGAGTCTTGGGTGGCGGTGGTGAGCGACGCGAGGTGCGAGGACATGCTCAAACTCCTAACAGTGTTAGAAGGAGCAACATCTCGTCCAGTGACCGCCCGCGCTGCGTGCGGCGTGTTGGCGTGTATGTTGGCCTTGAGCGTCCCGCGACCCACTAGCTTGGCCTTGTTCCAACGCGAGTATGGTGCTAGGAGCACCTTGGCGTTGTCGATCCTGCACCTCCTGGGAGGGGTGCGGTGGATGTGCGGACGCTGAACCTTGCGGGGCCTTGTCCTTGACCGGGTGACAATGTGAGTCCCCGCCGCGCCTCGCCTCCTCCGGGCGCCCACCCCACCGCTTTTGCTCGGGCGGTAGGATAGTCGCAGATAGAGCGGCCACCTCCAAAGTCTTCTTCTTCGGTGGCATGTCGATGAAGATGTTGATGTAGCGCACGCAGACGCCGGATCAGATACGCACGACCTCGACGCCCCCCTACCTGGCGTGCCAAAGATGTCGTGGGAAAACGAGCACCTATGGGGCAGGGCCCCTTTTCGGTCCGGCAGGGAGCGGAGGGCGCGCGAAGAGCAGATCGAGGTCGAGCACGCGAGGGATTTTACCCAGCTTCGGAGCTCTTCGGAGAGATAAAACTCCTACTGCTGCTTTGTGTTTGTATTTGTTCTTGCTTGAGAGCGTGGGTATGTTGTGGTTTCGAATGAGTCGAACCCCCTCTACGTGCACATGGGCCTCCTTTTTATAGTCTAAAGGGGTCACCAACAGGTGGCAACGTAGAAAGAGGGGTAAAAAGGTAAAAACGCGGGTTGGTACAACCACTATCAACAGTGCCCCCTACCTAACTCCGACGGTAGGGGACAAGGGCATTTAATGCCCGTCCGGTCGCCCCAACAGTGCAGGAAGCAACCGTTAGGGGCGCCACCGATCGCCACGATGGCCTCCTTGTCAGCTCCATGCGCCACCTCGCACCGCTTATCTGCACAAACGCCCGACACGCATACTAGAGCCATCCATGGCGACACGCCGTCGGGTGAGCTGGAGCGTGGTAGAGTGGTAAGCCGCGCGGCAAGTGCCTTGCCGCAGCTCTCGCCTTGTCGCACCCGCAAGCTTGCCGCAGACGCCGGTCTTGCCGGGACGCACGGTGCGTCGCGGCAAGTTTTCTGAAGTGCCTTGGTTGGCCTTCCCGGCAAGCTCCTCTTGCCGGGGTCTTGTCCTTCCCGGCAAGCTTCTCTTGCTGGGGCCTTGTCCTTCCCGGCAAGCTTCTCTTGCTGGGGCCTTGTCTTCTCGGTTAACGATTTGTTCTTGAATGGCAGTAATAGGAATGGCGAAGAATCTTGGCGGCCCTTGAAAGCCCTCGCCGAGGAGTGTTTGATCGCCATGCCCAAGTTCGGGTACTAAGGTACCCTACTTTAGTACAATCGACAAAGAACTCTACCTAGACCCAATACTTTGCTTTTACCAAAGGTCAAGAAATGTGATGTGACTTTTGTCGGATGGACGTAAGGTTGAGTCCATGAGAAGACTTCGATCACCAGTCATATGATTTGTGCATCCAATGTCCATAATCCATTCTGAAGCTTTTGGTGATGTACCCTACAGTGCAGTTAGGAGGATAGGCTTCACACAAGTGTAGTGAAGCATATGCATTTGATATATATAGGGACAGTCACAGCTTATATCAAAGTTAGGACATTGGCTGATGAGAAATTCAGATGTGAAGCATATAGAATGATATTTTAATGTGCGTCCTCAGTGAGTTTTAGGTCCCCAGCAATAGTATCGGACGCCATTGATTGCTGGCTGGAGACCATTATCTGCAAAAGAGAGTTAGTTCTTCTTTGCCACCCACATTTTCAGTGGGGTCTTAGAAGCGATGAGTCTAAGTGCAGCATCTGAGAATTTTAGCTTTGAAGCCCTAGCAAATAGCCTTGCAGGAGATGAATGATACTCATATGAATAAGCAGAAAAGTTCTTAGTCCTATGAACATAGCGGTTTGAAGATACACGCTCATATTCATAAGTATGAGCATGATTTCCCTGCAAAACATTGGCATTAGGGTGACTCATGTGAGTCATGTATCTGTATGAAGCCTTTGGGCCATATGAAGCTATAGGTCTGGGGTTTGTCTTCTTCCTAGGTGGTGTCATGATGACATTCACACGAAGATTCTCAATGTACCGCTTAGGTACCCAGATCTTCTTCATAGGTGGTCCATTCCTGCAGTTAGTGCCAATGTACCTCGCAAACACTTCACCATTCTGATTTTTGAATAGCTTATAGTTTGCATCAAAGGATTCATCAATGATAATAGGATTAGCACAGGTAAAGCCAGATAAGGTAGATGGATCTACTGAAGGTCCCTTCTGACAAGCCATGTGGTTTTGGGGTACGCTCAAGCTTCCAGTATGAGCCATCAACGTTCATTTTCCTCTCGAACCCAATACCCTCTTTCCTAGGGTTTCGGTTCAGAATCTGCTTTTTGAGGACATCGCAGAGAGTCTGATGTCCCTTCAAACTTTTGTACATTCCTGTTTCAAGCAATGTCTTCAACATAGCATTTTCATTAGCAACAATGATGGTATCCTCCGCAGAGGGGTTAGTGACCACATCAGTAGGTGAAGACAATGAAACAATGAGCAGCAAGGGAACATTCAGAATGATGTAGCGTCATCACGCTCAATGCATTTTAGACATGGTGGTTCAAATCCTTCCTGAGCGGAACTGATCTGTTGAGCGCGAAGTGAATCTCGCTCCTTCTGAAGATCTTCATAATCCACTCTTATCTTTTCAAGTTCTAACTTTCTTCGAAGACATTCAGAAGAAAGCTTCTCATGATCAGATAAGAGAGCATTATGTTGATCTTGAAGGGCGTCAAACTTAGCATGGAGTCTCTGAAGACTATCAGCCAAAGCTTTTGACTGATCTGTTTCAGCACCCAACATATCATCGCTCTTACTAAGCATGTCTTGAACCTTTTCTAAAATTCTTTGTTGTTTAGTGGCAAGGGAAGCAAGCTTATCATAACTGGGCCCAAATTCAACACTTGATTCATCATCACTAGATTCAGAGAGATAGCATTCAGTTACCTTATCACCCCTTGCCATGTGGCATGATATGGATGATGATGGTTCAGGTGAAAAGGTCATTTTCTTGAGAGATTCCTTGTAGTCTTCAAACGGCTGATCATGACGAGTGCGATGACCTTCATATACATCAGATAGCCGGTCCCAGATTAGCTTCGTGTGATTGAGGTGCATAACATTCCTGAACTGTTTTCTGGACAAATGATAGCAGATGACATCCTTCGCTGTGAGGTTCAGTAGCGTATACTTGCGAATGTCATCAGCCTCTGCCATCTTGCCTAGATCAGTGAGTCCAATCTCAGTGACGGTCCACAGTTCGCTATCTTTGGACATGAGTAGCTTCTTCATCATGGCCTTCCATCGGGGATACTCATGACCATCAAAGGTAGGACAAGATATGTTCCTCAATCCTTCAGTCGACATAGCTGAAACTCCAGGTGGTTAAACCGAATCACACAGAACAAGGGAGTACCAGGCTCTGATACCAATTGAAAGTGCTAGTATCGACTAGAGGGGGGGTGAATAGGCGATTTTTATGAAAGTCTTCAAAACTTTGAAGTTTCGAAGACAAACAACAGAAACAACCTAATTGATATGCAGCGGAAGATAAACTACCCTAAACAAGCCATAGTCAAGTATGTAATGATGTGAAAGTATAGGACTAATAGCAATGGGTAGTAAGGATCAAGATGGAAGATAGTGTGAAGCCAATCAACAAGAGTAGTCAAGTTATGAAGTCAAACAGATAAACAAATAAGCAATGACTTCATGATGACAAACTTAAGTAAGGTTGGAAGAGATAGAACCAGGTTGCTTGTTGAAGATACAGATTTGTTGGACGGTTCGATTCTTTGTTACAACCATGCGTCCAGTTAGGGAGGCTGAGATTTAACTTAGAAGACCGTGTCTTCACCTTATTCCCTTGAGCTAAGGACACCCACCTCGTCCCAATCACTCGGGTAAGTCTTCAAGGGAGACTTCCAAACCTTCACAGACTTCGCTCACCGGCAATCCACAATGATTCTTGGATGCTCGAACGCGACGCCTAACCGGCCGGAGGATTCACATCTGAAGTGTAATAAGTCTTGAGTCACACCGATGTAAAGACTTCAAAGGATGCCTAACACTCTTTGGCTCTAGGTGTTTGGGCTTTGTCCTCGCAAGGATTTCTCTCTCTCAAATGCTTCGAGGTGGGTTGCTCTCAAACGACAAAAGCCGTGCACAAACTCTGAACAGCCACCAATTTATGGTGTAGGGGGTGGGCTATTTATAGCCACTAGGCAACCCGACCTGATTTGTCCAAAATGACCCTGGGTCACTAAGGAACTGACACGTGTTCCAACGGTCGATTTCAAACACACGCTGCAACTTTACTTGGGCTACAAGCAAAGTCGACTCATCTAGCTCTGGATAAGATTTGCTCTCATTGTCTTCGTCAAGACATAGGATTTGGGTTGAGCATCACTTGATCACTCGACTTAGTTCACTTAGACCCCACTTAACAATCACGGTGGTTCCTATGACTCAACAAAGAAGAAAAGGAAACAAATGAAAACACACAGTCTTGGCTCCAAAGTCTTCACGCAATGTCTTCTCATGTCATAGTCTTCAATATGAATATCTTCTCATACCACCATTGTCTTCAATGTCTTCATACATTTTAGGGTCATCTCCGTAGGTAAACCGAATCAATGAGGCACACTACCTGCGTTATCCTGCAATTCTCACAAACGCATTAGTCCCTCAACCAACTTTGTCGTCAATACTCCAAAACCAACTAGGGGTGGCACTAGATGCACTTACAGTTTGTATAAATAATGAGTGCTTAATCTATGAAGGAAATCTATGCTTAATTACTGAATTTTACTTGCAAAACTTAGATAGTGCTAGTGATTTTTAGCTGCATATTTTGACAAATCGCAGTGTTACAAGGTTGATAAATGACAATGTTACTAGCGCAACAAATGTCAATCTTTCCAGTTTGAAAAACGGCAATATACCCAATATGAAAGATGCAAATCTTACCAAATTGTCTGTACATGGTTGCACATAGGTCATCCAAAAAACCGTTTACGTGAAAGGGAGGTACAAATCTTGCTTGCCAGATTTTCTCTTGGCTTAGCGCCGAAGTCTCGCTTTGCATACCTTATTCAATCTAAACCGTTTGCGTTGAAGGGATTTAGAAATCCTGCGCGGCAAATTTTCCCTTGGCTTACTACAAAAGACCATAGCTCTCACTTTGCATACAGGTGTTCTATCTAAAACGTTTGCGATGAAGAGCTGCAAAAATCCTGCTCGGCACATTTTTCCTTGGCTTACTAGGGAAGCTGACAGTTTACATACTGGTTTTCTGACTAAAACATTTGCGATCAAGAGCTGCACAAATCATGCTCGACACATTTTCTCTAGGCTTCCTAGGGAAGTTGTCGGTTTGCATACGTGTGTTCTAACTAAAACATTTGCGATGAGTGTTTCATATTTAATAACCATATTAAACTACTTGGGCACCATTAATGGAGAGGATGCGAGCAAGGCGAGCGGCAATGGAAGTGAAAGGTCTCGATTCCTAGTGAGCCTGCACGGCGTACAACTTGCATGCTTCCCGATGAGCGTGCGCATTGGAGTACAACTCGCATGCCCCCCATTAGGTAAGCACCTATCCGCACGACCCTACTATCGATTAAAAGAGTGAGGCATGGCGTCACGTGAATGGTTAACAGAACGCACACACTTTAAATTATACAAAACGTTTGAGATGTTATAGCGGCAGCTATTTGTTTGAAAGTGCCTTTGTTGTCTGTGTTTCGAGTGCGCCTTCTCTCAAAATGGACACAAAAAATAGCACAACATGTCATGTCAGGACCCCGATTCTATGCCACACCGATCTAGCATGTAACACTTCATATCATTTTGCGGCCTCATGCAATGTATTCCCACGGGTGTCGCCTTACCATGCCCGGGACTGTTTGTGCCTTTTGGCACACGTATATGATAGTGTCGCTAGCATCCATATGACAAAGAACCTGGGCTGACATGGCTAGTCGTGAACCCATAGTGGCACTAACTTACAGGGACAGGCATACGTGACCCAGCAATGAACATGTCGATAAACAACGAGTGAATCCCAAGTCGTAGCAAGCTAGAAGGACTACAAGGATTACCGCGCGACGTTTCCCCGAATGGACGGACACAGGAACGAAGAAGGTGACATGCCGGCCAGCCTAAGTGTTCCGGAGCAGTAGCAAGCTACCATCGCTAAGTGGAACCACTAGGAGACATTTTCCGGTAAGAGAGGCTACCAAGGATAAACAACTAGATAGTCAAATCCCACACATACCAAGCATTTCAATCATACACACAATATGCTCGATATGTGCAAATACAACATGGCATCACAACAATTCTCTACAACTCAAGTACTTTATTTGAAGGCTCCAGAGGGCCATACATATCATACACATAGATAGGGGTCACACGACCCCGCATTCAAGTCATTCAAAAATACAAGCCATAAGCAGAAGCAACATGTCTGAGTACAGACATCTAGAAAGTAAAAGAGGCTTGGGAAAGCCTAACTATCCTACAAGGGTCCACCATGTGCTCAGGATCACCACCTGGGCCTCAGGCTACTCGTCGACATCAAGGTCTACGTAGAACACATGTGAAGGGGTTGTAGCATCTTCTGCAAAACGTAAATTAAGCAAACATGAGTAGAAAGGTACTCAACAAGACTTACATCAGATCCTACATAAATGCACATTATCAATCAAGGGATGGTGGGGTTATTGCAGCAAGCCAGCTTTGACTCTTGGCTAACCTACCTTACGAGACTCCAACTTGTAATTGTTTTGCGCACTTGAGTCCACTACACACAACTTCTATACACTGCCGAGGATCCACCACCGTCAACCTACGGAAGGGCCATCCTCGGCACTCACACTTATCTTGAGGATTTCAGTAGTTTCCATTTACTTGCCTATGAACTGTATATGCAACCAAGTAGTCCTCTACCGCGGACGCGGCTATTTGAATAGATGGTGTTAACCCTGCAGGGGTGTACTTCATCATACACGCTTCCACCACTTATCGCCGTTTCCACAACATGTACTCGGCAACCTTCAAGCGGTAGCCCAACGATGGTGTCGGGCATAGCCTACCTAAACACTCAAGTCTCTAGTACAGGTTCATCGCCTATCCAGGTTCCATCCATAGGGAGTCCGGCCAAGGTTTCCACATATGGCCCCGAACGATGTGTGCAGGGTTCCCGAGATACCAAACGGGCATCCGGTACACCGTGCCACATACCTACCGCATCACAGCCCACCCCAAGGGTAAGCGTTGCCCACGTCCTCCAGTATGCTACAAACACGAGAAACTACTTGCAACTCCTGGACAGAAGACTAGGGTGGTTAAGAAGCCGAGAGGGTCCATTGGTTTTAGGCCCAATGCATGGTAGTAGCTGATTCTTAAATCACACATACCGATCCCAATGCTTAAGGACGGTTCCAATGAAACAACCCACCATGTACTCCTACATGGCCTCTCATTGATACCTTTACCAAACCGTGTTCAACACATCACTCTCATTACAGACATGATCATTTCACTCTAGCCCATCACCTAGATGAACCAGACCTGACATGACTCTAAGCATAGCAGGCATAGCAAGGTAGGAAACACAAACATGGCTCAATCAACTCCTACACATGCTAGTGGGTTTCATCTAGTTATTGTGACAATGACAGGTCATGCAGAGGAAATGGGTTCAACTACCGCAGCACACAGCAGTTTGAAACGCGTTGTCTTAAATGCAGTAAATGAGAGCAGGAGCGAGAACATGGTATTTTATCGATATGATCAATTGGTTGGTTGCTAGCCTGGCAGTTCCGTAGTCTGATACTAGTCTTCGTTCGGGTACTCGTCGTATTCTTCCAGGGCAGAACCTACTGCAGAAAGCACCAGCAACACAATCAAAACCAAACATTATGCAACAATATGATGCATGCATGGGACATGGCAAAATGAGTGTGTTGGGCTAATGCATATATGAAAAGATGAGTTTGAGCTATTTTGAACCCAAGATTCAAATTCCAAACTCTTATGTGATCTTAAATAGTGATATATCATGTTTTGCACTAAACAGCATGTTAGCTTGTTTAAACATGCATGAAACCAGTACAGATGGATAGATTGTATTTTTCTGATCATTTTTCATGTATAACACTTTGCATTTGGAATTACAGACTAATTTCTATGATTTTTTGAAGTTCACACTATTTTCTGAAATTTCCTGAATAAGAATAAATCCAGAAAAGTGAGTTCTCGCACGACATTAAGTCCAAGAAGTCAACAAGGGCATCCAGGTCAAACCTGACCAATGGGACCCACTGGTCAATGACTCTGTTAATTAACTAAGTTAATTAGGATTAGTTTAATACTGAACTAGGTTTGACCAGATGGCAGGGCCCACATGTGAGTGACCCAGGGAAATCAAACCCCTGGTCAAACTGGGCTGACTCGTCGGCGCTTAGCCGCCTGCGACGTCCAGACGCGGCGGAGTTGCGGGTTTCGACCTCCGGCGACCAAATGGGCGGTGGAGGCCATCTACAGGTACCTGGGAGCGAGCCGCGTCGAAAGGTGGTGGTGGTTGAGCTCAAGGTCGACGGAAACGACGTCGGCGACTAGCTGTGCGGCTGCCGGAGTTTGGGTGAGGTCGAACTCATCGCTGTGGTGGTCTTGGAGGCTCAAGGCCAGCTCCTACATGGCCTAGGAGGTGCTGTGAAGTTAGTGGACAGGGTGGTGTGAGCGTTGGGTGGCTGGAGCTACGTCGGCGACGAGCTCAGGCGGCGGGGTCTACGGTGGAGCTTGTTGCAGTTGGTGAAGTGGATGGCAGCGAGAACAGAGAGGATGCAAAGGGGCAAAAGCTAACGGCAGACACGATGAGCTAGATGCCGCGGTCGGGGACAAGCTACAACAGCGGTGACGACGAAGCGGATCTCCGGCGAGGGCGGAGTTGGGCGAGGTCGGTGCAGTGGCTCCGGGGCGAACGAGCGCTTGGGGCTCGGTCTGCTCGATGGAGAGGAGGGTGGTGGAGCTGGCGGACACGACAAGGCAGCGCAGAGACGACGGTGGCTGCGTCTACGACGACAATGCGGTTGCGGCTGTGTCGGCCTTGGGGGGAGAGCAAGGGAGAGGCGTTGGGGGCGAATGGAGATGTCTAGGCGGTCGAGGGGGCGACGTGGAGCTCGACCAGGCGTCCAGGGGGCCGAGCGGCAAGCAGGTGGCGTCGTGGCAAGCTCGCGCTCGTCGGTGTCACCTCCGTGCGTGCCTGGTGGGGATGAAGCAGCTGGCTGGCATGGGCCAGCATAGTGCTGGGCCGCCAGGTGGGCCGGGTGGTGGAATTGGCCAGGTAAGATCCTTTTCCTATTATTTTATGTTTTCTTTTATTTCTGTAAGTTTGTGGGATTTCTAAAAATACCTAGACACTTTCAAAAATCACCAAACTTCTCATGCCTTTGTTTAGAATATATCCAACATGGAACATTTCAGTTTGGGATTATTTGGACATTTAAAATATTTTATAGTATATAAATGCCCAAATTCAAATAACATATGATTTAATCCCGTGACCTTAGGATGTTCTAGAAATTTGTGCACCATTCTTGTCAGAGGTTTAAGACCAAGGCAAAGATGATGAACATTTTCGAAGGGCACTTCAGGTTCATTGAAAATACTTTTAGTAAACCCTAGTTGGTTTCAGGGGGTGCTGGGGGTTCTGTCATCCCCATTTCCATGTTTTTGATGAATATAAACATGATGCCATCACTCTAATGCATGAACTAGCTAGGGTGTGACAACTCACCACCACTCAGAAGAATCTTGTCCCGAGATTCAGGATCGTCCGGGAAGAAGGTTGGGTACTCAAGTAGAAGATGCTCCTCCCTTTCCCAAGTGGCTTCTTTCTCGAAATGGTGTGCCCACTATTATGGTGTCGAGTGGTACGCTCGGCTTGATCAAGGATACAAATGGGATATTCTCGATATGTGAAATTATCTTGGAGATCAAGCATTTCATGGTCCGCTCCACGGATAGGATCCGAGAAGCAACGCCTGATTTGAGAAACGTCGAAGACATCGTGGACTCTAGAGAGGTGAAGAGGTAGTTCCAATTGGTAGCTAACTTCTCCTTGTTTGGCAAGAATGGGAAGGTTCCAATGTAGCAAGGAGCTAATTTGCCTTTGATACCGAAATGTTGGGTTCCCTTCAGAGGAGTAACCCGAAGGTAAGCCTTCTCGTCAACTTCAAAAGTCATAGCCTTATGTTTATGATCGTATTGACTCTTTTGACGAGATTGGGATGTTTTCAACTTTTCATGAACAATGCGAACTTGCTCTTCTGCTTCCTGGATCATATCCGGGCCAAAGAATTGTCTTTCCCCGGTTTCTGACCAGTTAAGAGGCGTTCGACACCTTCATCCATAGAGAACTTCAAAAGGAGCTTTGCCCAAGCTAGATTGATAGCTATTGTTATAAGCAAATTTGGCAAATGGAAGGCATTTCTCCTAATCCATTTCAAATGAGATAACAGAAACTTGAAGCATGTCTTCTAGAATTTGATTGACGCGTTCTACTTGACCACTTGATTGAGGGTGGAAGGCACTGCTAAAGGAGAGACGAGTTCCCATAGCATTTTGGAAACTTTCCCAAAATCGAGAGGTGAAGAGACTTCCACAATCCGAGTTAATTTTCAATGGAACACCATGGAGAGACACTATTCAGGAGATATAGAAATCTGCTAGTTGACTAGCGGTTATACTCTCGCGAACAGGCAAGAAATGGGCCACATTGGAATGACGATCGATAACGACGAAGATAACGTTATTCCCTCTTTTGGTCCTGGGAAAACCGGTAATGAAATCCATACCAATTTTGTCCCATTTCCATTCAGGAGTGGCTAAAGGTTGAAGGGTGCCAGCAGGCCATTGATGCTCTTCTTTAACATGATGACAAGCGTCGCAGTTAGCAATATACTAAGCAAAATCTGTCTTTATCCTAGTCCACCAGAACCTCTGGCGTAGATCCTGATACATTTTAGTACCACCAGGATGAATGGTGAGAGGGGATTCATGAGCTTCCTTAAGGATCAATCTCCTCAAGTTTCATACCTTGGGAACCACTAGGCGGTTTCCGAAGTATACGACTCCTTGATCATCAATGGAGAAACAATCCGCGACTCCTTTCTTAATGTTTCTCTTGATACGGGAGATTCCCAGATCTACCATCTGAGCTTTGATGATATGATCCGTAAGGGTAGGTTTTGCCACCAAGGTTGAAAGGAATCCTTGAGGAACAATGTGAAGGTTATGCTTCCGAAATTCTTCATGGAGAAGTGGTTGACTTTGTTGTAACATCAGATTGTTACAATAGGATTTACGACTTAGTGCATCAGCCATGAAATTGGCTTTTCCTGGGGTGTCAGTTATTCCTAAGTCGAAATTAGTGATCAACTTGAACCAATGTCTTTGCCTGAGATTCAAATCCGGTTGGGTGAATATATATTTCAGACTCTGGTGATCGGTGAATATTTTGCAACGATTACCAAGAAGGTAAGGTCGCCAGGTTTTGAGTGCATGGACTAGAGCTGCAAGCTTTAGATCATGTTTAGGATAATTTTCCTCATGTGGATGCAACAGCCGTGAAGCATAGGCAATTACATGACAATCTTGCATGAGTATGCAACCTAGCCCTTGTCGCGAGGCGTCGCAGTAGATAACAAAGTCCTTGGAGAAATCTGGTGGTAACAGTACGAGAGCAGATGTCAGGCGTCTTTTCAGTTCTTGAAAATTGTGCTCGCACTTTGGGGTCCACTCGAACTTTTTATCTTTCTTGAGGAGTTCAGTTAGAGGTTTAGCAACTTCGGAGAAGTTCTCGAGAAAGTGGCGACAGTAGCTCGCTAAGCCAAGGAAACTCCGAACTTGCTTGACCGATTCAGGTGGAGTCCAATTAAGAACGGCTTGAACTCACTCGGGATTGACAACAATACCCTTGCTAGAGATTACATGGCCTAGGTAGGTCAGTTCTGGCAACCAAAATTCACATTTAGAGAATTTCGCATAAAGGTGATGCTCTCGAAGTTTCATCAACACTAGCCTTAGATGCTCGACATGTTCTTCCTCATTCTTGGAGTAGATGAGTATGTCATCGAGGTAAACCATGACAAATTATCCAAATACTCCATGAAGATGGAGTTCATTAACCGAGAGAAGGTGGTTGGGGCATTGGTTAAACTGAAGGACATGACAGTGTACTCGTACTGGCTAGAATGAGTAACAAAGGCCGTTTTGGGAATGTCCCCGTTCTTGATTTTGATTTGATGGTAGCCCAACCTCAAATCCATCTTAGAAAAGACTGAGGATCCAGCAAGCTGATCATACAGGTCGTTGATCCTGGGGAGCGGATACTTGTTCTTTATTGTGACCAAGTTGACGGGTCGATAATCTACAACCATCCGATCCGTATTATCCTTCTTCTTGACGAAGAGGACGGAACAAGCCCATGGAGAAGAACTAGGACGGATGAAACAGTTTTTCAAGGACTCATCGAGTTGTTTCTTGAGCTCAACTAGTTCTAGTGGTGCCATCTTATAGGGTCTCCTAGAGATTGGGACAGTTCCTGGAATAAGATCTATCATGAACTCGACATCTCTGTCAGGTGGAACACCTGGCAGTTCTTCTGGAAAGACATCCGGAAAGTCACGGACTACCGGAATGTCTTTGAGGTCTGGCAAAGGACTGGCATTAAGAGATTAAAGCTGACGCTTAGCTACTCGGGTAAGGACATTGACTACCTTGCCCGATGGGTGTGTAAGTTGAACGGTCCTAGAGAAGCAATCAATCTTAGCATGATGGGATGACATCCAGTCCATACCCAAGATGATATTAATGTCCGAAGATTTGAGAGCTATCAAAGATGCAAGGAAAACAAGTCTATCAACATGAATTTCATTTCCATGGCTCACTCTGGAAGTTTGTCATTTGGATCCCGGGGTTTGAATTACCATGGAGGTGGGCATATCACAAAATGTGGTCTTATGAAAACGAGCATAACTCTCGGATATAAATGAATGAGATGCTCCAGTATCGAAAATAACAGATGTCGGATGGCAGTTAACAAGGTGCATTCCAAGAATGACGTTGGGATCATGCAGAGCCTCTTCAGGTGAGACACGGTTCACATGGCCACGTGCAGCGGTGGCCGGCTTAGTGTAGTACACCATCCCTGTTGGCTTTCCATGGCCAACAGCCTTTCGGGACTGGTTAGGGTTGGGTTTGATCTCGGGACACTCTCGCATGTAGTGACCCGATTCTCCACACTTGAAACATGTCACTGTGCTGGTGCGTGGGGGAGTACTGTTGGTTGATCCACCATAAGACTTGGCCAGTGCATACCGCTGGGTTGGGCGAGGCGCATGATAGGATGGCCTTTGTGTGAACCTGGTGGCAGGGCGGTGTTAGGCACCCACTCCCGACGCTTCTGAGAGCCAGAACCGGATGAGGAACCAGTATCACGGCCGTGCTTGTGTGTACCTTTGAAGTTAGTCTGACCTATCTCAGCACTGGTAGCCTTGTTCACTAGCTTCTGGAAGTATGTGCACTCGTGCGGAACCTTGCCTTCTTCTTGGCATCGGTGGAAACTTCTTCAGTTGCGTAACATGCTAGGTTTCCAAACTCTCTGCTGTATGCATCCACAATGAGTCTACCCTGGGTGAAACTGCAGAACTCCTCCCGCTTGCGATCCATAAGACCTTCTGAATTGTGATGCTCACGGAGAGCCTTGCTGAACTCTGCCCAAGTGGTAACCTGGCCAGCTGGGCGCATGGCCTCATAGTTCTCCCACCAGAGGCTGGCGGGGCCTTCAAGATGATAGGCAGCATATGTGACCTTGTCAGCTTCAACTACGTGTGCAGAGCATAGCTTGTGGGTAATGTTGTGGACCCAATCATCAGCTTCGAGGGGCTCGATGGAGTGATGGAAGGTGGGTGGGTGCAACTTGATGAAGTCACTGAGAGACACCAAGTCGTTCCTCTAGTGCAGTGCTGTGTCCGTTCAATGTGTTCCAGCAAAATGTTGGTCTGACGTTTGTTCCTCTCGGCCACCAGCATGACCTTAGCCAAGGAAGAAGGATGAGGCAGATTCACATCTCTAGAACCACTGCCTTCAGCCTGCTCCGGGGCAGCAGGGTTGTTGCGTGTGTTGACCGTCCTAGGAAAACAAGACAATGGTTTAGACAAGGATGACAAAAATCCTGACATAGAAGTGCAGAATGTAATGGGTGACACGGAATGCAAGATGATCATCCATATGACATGGAAATATAGAAACTACCATATTTATTCCATCGATCATACACACCATACACGGTTTAGTACAAGAACAAACTGAGGTACAACTGCGGTGCAAGGAAGATTACATCTCATCGGAGGCATCCCAAGCTCCTATACATTATTTTTCTACACCTCCGGAATCTAGTACACACTACGTCATATTCCACCAGACGCGCAGGACTATGGAAATACAACTACTACAAACTACTAGTGTCGTGATCTAGCTCAGTCATCTCCGGCTTCGTAGTTGTCCTCATAGAGATTCCCTACATAGCCTGGAAGCGGGACGTGTGAATCCAGAAACTCACGATCACGTTGGGTCTGTGGACCATACAGACTCGGATGAGGCCTCGACCCCATGAAGGGTCGAAGACGGCACCCGCACATAGGCGTGATACCTCCAACATCTGTATAATCCATGCGTGCTGGAAGACGTGTGTGGACAGGATACAAGTCACGCATATCCAAGTAACCGGTCTGCATGGCTGGTGCGAGCGGCGTCAGGGTAGCCCAGTGGTCCTGGCGGGTGTTGTACAACTCCATGCGGAAGGCACGGTTCTCTCGGTCTCTCTCCTCCAGCATCTCAGTAGTAGTGTGAAGAAGTGGTTCCTCATGAGAAGCATCGGCATATAGCCTAGTGTAATAGCCCTCTTGGCCAGTGTGTGCCACCGGCAGATAGCGGAACTCAGTATCATTCAGCGATGCATACCTAGCTCGGATTATGGAGGTCATAGAATAGGCAGCATCCTGCACGGACATCTCCATGGTGATACCAAGCCCATAAGACCAGTGCAGAGGCTCGATAGAACCGGGATAGGATGGGAAGATCCTCACAGTGCAGATAAACTGACTCTGGTTGAAGTCGCGAAACTTCTCCTCGACGGTATATTCAGGATACCATCTGTAGCCTGTCTCAGTCATCACTCGTACTAACATGGCCGTATGCCCGAGCATGTCAATGTCGCGGGTCAGTCAAACCACCTAGTGAACAGTGTGAGAAGACATCTGAAACACCAAATAATTCAAAGACATTAGAATTTCTAGCAGAAATTGGACAGCATAACGGCTGTAAATGCTCAAAAAAGATTTTGATACACTTTGCAAAAGATTGCATAGACACTCAACAACATCATATAAAGGTTCTGGGTCCAACTAACAACATATTGGAGTAGTAGAACTGAACCGGGGCTTGTAACCAACAATCCTATAAGTTACTACGGATTAGTAACATGTGAACCTGATAGAGAGAAGAGATCCTAGTCCTTAACCCCCGGTGCAAAGAATGGACTGACTCAGATCAGAATGCCATGAGGTAAAGGAGTAAAACGAGCCTTACATTCCATCCCACAATCAATTCCCCTACATATAACTAACGCATTTCTAGACTCGACATGGACCAGTTTGGCTTGAAGAACCTACAGGCAGTCCGGCTCTGATGCCAACACTGTCAGGACCCCGATTCTATGCCACACCGATCTAGCATGTAACACTTCATATTACTTTGCGGCCTCACGCACGGTATTCCCACGGGTGTCGCCTTACCATGCCTGGGACCGTTTGTGCCTTTTGGCTCACGTATATGATAGTGTCGCTAGCATCCATATGACAAAGAACCCGGGCCGGCGTGGCTAGTCGTGAACCCAAAGTGGCACTAACTTACAGGGAAAGGCATACATGACCCAGCAACGAACGCGTCGATCAACAGCGAGTGAATCCCAAGTCGTAGCAAGCTACAAGAACTACGAGGATCACCGCGTGGCATTTCCCCAAAGGGACAGACACAAGAACGAAGGACACATGCTGGCTAGCCTATGTGTTCCGGAGCAGTAGCAAGCTACCATGGCTCATTGGAAGCACTTGGAGACATTTCCCGGTAAGAGAGGCTACCAAGGATAAACAACTAGATAGTCAGATCCTGCACATACCAAGCATTTCAATCATACACACAATATGCTCGATATGTGCAAATACAACATGGCATACCAGCAAAACTCTACAAATCAAGTACTTTATTTAAAGGCTCCAGAGAGCCATACATATCATACACACAGATAGGGGTCACACGACCCAGCATTCAAGTCATTCAAACATACAAGCCATAAGCGGAAGTAACATGTCTGAGTACAAACATCTAGAAATTAAAAGAGGCTTGGGAAAGCCTAACTAACCTACAAGGGTCCACCATGTGCTCAGGATCACCACCTGGGCCTCAGGCTACTCGCCGACATCAAGGTCTATGTAGAACCCGTCAGAAGGGGTTGCAACATCTTTTGTAAAACATAAATTAAGCAAACATGAGTACAAAGGTACTCAGCAAGACCTACATCGGATCCTACATACATGCACATTATCTATGGAGGGATGGTGGGGTTATTGCAGGAAGCCAACTTTGACTCTTGTCTAAGCTATCTTACGAGACTCCAACTTGTAATTGTTATGCGCACTCGAGTCCACTAGACACCACTTCAATACACTACCGAGGATCCACCACCGTCAACCTACGGAAGGGCAGTCCTCGGCACTCACACTTATTCTTGAGGATTTTAGTAGTTTCCATTTACTAGTCTATGAACTGTATAGGCAACCAAGTAGTCCTTTACCGCGGACGCGGCTATTCGAATAGATGATGTTGACCCTGCAGGGATGTACTTCGTCATACATGCTTCCACCACTTATCGCCGTTTACACGACATGTACTTGGCAACCTTCAAGCGGAAGCCCAACGAGGGTGTTGGGCACATCCTACCTAAACACTCAAGTGTCTAGTCCAGGTTCATCACCTATCCAGGTTCCATCCGTAGGGAGTCCGGCTGAGATTTCCACATAAGACCGCAAACGATGTGTGTAGGGTTCCCGAGATACCAAACGGGCATCCGGTACACCATGCCACATACCTACCACATCACAGCCCACCCCGAGGGCGATAGCTGCCCACGGCCTCCAGTATGCTACAAACACCAGAAACTACGTGCAACTCCTGCATAGAGGACTAGGGTGGTTAAGAAGCTAAGAGGGTCCATTGGTTTCGGGCCCAATGCATGGTAGTAGCTGATTCTTAAATCACACATACAGAACTCAGTGCTTAAGGATGGTTCCAATAAACAACCCACCATGTACTCCGACATGGCCTCTCATCGATACCATTACCAAACCATGTTCAACACATCACTCTCTTTACCGACATGATCATTTCACTCCAGCCCATCACCCAGATGAATCAGACCTGACACGACTCTAAGCATATATAGCAGGCATAGCAAGGTAGGAAACACAAACATGGCCTAATCAACTCCTACACATGCTAGTGGGTTTCATCTTGTTACTGTGGCAATGACAGGTCATCTAAAGGAAATGGGTTCTACTACCGCAACACACAGCAGTTTGAAACGTGTTATCTTAAATGCAGTAAATGAGGGCAGGAGCGAGAACATGGGATTGTATCGATATGATCAATTGGTTTGTTGCTTGCCTGCCAGGTCCGTAGTCTGATACTGGGCTTCGTTCGGGTACTCGTGGTATTCTTCCGGGGCAGAACCTACGGTAGAGAGCACCGGCAACACAATAAAAACCAAACATTTTGCAACAATATGATGCATGCATGAGACATGGCAAAATGAGTGTGTTGGGCTAATGCATCTTTGACAAGGTGAGTTTGAGCTATTTTGAACCCAAGATTCAAATTCCAAACTCTTTTGTGATCTTAAATAGTGCTTTATCATGTTTTGCACTCAACAGCAAGTTAGCTTTCTTAGACATGCATGAAACCATTACAGATGGGTATATTGGATTTTTCTGATCATTTTTCATATATAACACTTTGCATTTGGAGTTACAGATTAATTTCTATGATTTGTGAAGTTAGCACTATTTTCTGAAATTTCCTAAATAAGAATAAATCCAGAAAAGTGAGTTACTATGTCCGCATTGCGTCAACAGGTCAACCAGGGTGTCCAGGTCAAACCTTACCAGTGGGACCCACTGGTCACTGTCTCTGTTAGTTAACTAAGTTAATAAGGATTAGTTTAATACTAACCTAGGTTTGACCAGATGGCAGGGCCCACATGTTAGTGACCTAGGGGAGTCAAACCCCTGGTCAAATTGGGCTGACAAGCCTGCGTTTAGCCGCCGGCGACGTCCAGACGCGGCGGAGGTGCGGGTTTTGCCCTCCGGCGACCAAATTGGCGGCAGAGGCCATCTACGTGTAGCTGGGAGCGAGCCGCGTCAAAAGGTGGTGGTGGTTGAGCTCAAGGTCGCCGGAAACGACGCCGACGATGAGCTGTGCGGCTGCTGGAGTTCGGGTGGTGTCGAACTCATCGCTGTGGTGGTCTTGGAGGCTCGCTGCCAGCTCCTACGTGGCCTAGGAGGTGCTGTGAAGTTAGTGGACAGGATGGTGTGACCGTTGGGTGGCCGGAGCTACGTCTGCGACGAGCTGAGGCGGTGGTGCATGCGGTGGAGCTCGTTGCAGTCGGTGTAGTAGAAGGCAGCGAGAACGGAGAGGATGGGAAGGGGCAGAAGCTCACGACAGTCATGATGAGCTAGATGGCGCGCTCGGGGACGAGCTGCAGCAGCGGTGACGGCGAAGGGGATCTCTGGCGACGGCCGGAGTCGGGCGAAGTCGGTGAAGTGGCTCCGGGGTGAACGAGCGCTCGGGGCTCATTCTGCTCGATGGAGAGGAGGGTGGCGGAGTTGCCGGACACGAAGAGGCGGCGCAGAGACGACGGTGGCCGCATCTACGATGGCGAGGCAGTTGCGGCTGCGTCGGCCATGCTGGGGGAGAGTGAGTGAGAGGTGTTGGGAGCGAATGGAGATGTCTAGGCGGCCGAGGGGGTGACATGGAGGTCGACCAGGCGTCCAGGGGGCCGAGCGGCACGCAGGTGGCGCCGTGGCGAGCTCGCGCTCATCTACATCACCTCCATACCTGCCCGGCAGGGACGAAGCAGCTGGCTGGCATGGGCCAGCACAGTGGTGGGCCGCTAGGTGGGCTGGGTGGTGGAATCGGCCATGTAAGATCCTTTTCCTATTATTTTTTGTTTTCTTTTATTTCTGCAAGTTTGTTGCATTTCTAAAAATACCTAGACACTTTCAAAAATCACCAAACTCCTCATGCCCAGTGTTTAGAATATATCCAACATGGAACATTTCAATTTGGGATTATTTGGACATTTAAGATATTTTATAGTATTAAAAAGCCCAAATTCAAATAACATATGATTTAATCCAGTGACCTTAGGATGTCCCAGAAAGTTTTGCACCATTTTTGTCAGAGGTTTAAGACCAAGGAAAAGACGATGAACATTTTAGAAGGGCATTTCAGGTTCATATAAAATAATTTTAGTAAACCCTAGTTGGTTTCAGGGGGTGCTGGGGGTTCTGTCATCCCCATTCCCAAGTTTCTGAGGAAGATAAACATGATGCCATCACTCTAATGCATGAACTAGCTAGGTTGTGACAGCTCCTCCCTTTCCCAAGTGGGGTACTCAAGTCGTAGACGATCCTCCGGAAAGAAGGTGGGGTACTCAAGTCGTAGACGATTCTCCCTTTCCCAAGTGGCTTGTTTCCCGTAATGGTGTGACCATTGAACCTTGAGAAACTTGATGTTATGGCATCGAGTGGTATGCTCGGCTTGATCAAGGATACCAACGCGATATTCTCGATATCTGAGATTATCTTGGAGATCAAGCGTTTCGTGGTCCACTCCATGGATAGGATCCGAGAAGCAACGCCTGAGTTGAGAAACGTGGAAGACATCGTGGACTCTGGAGAGGTGTGGTGGTAGTTCCAATTGGTAGGCAACTTCTCCTTGTTTGGCAAGAATGGAGAAGGGTGCAATGTAGCGAGGAGCCAATTTGTCTTTGATACCGAAACGTTGGGTTCCCTTCAGAGGAGTAACCCGAAGGTAAGCCTTCACTACAAAAATAAGACACATCCGTGACATTTTGGGCCGAACGAAATTTTTTCTGTCATACTTATGACACTTCTACGATGATAACTGTGACAAAACACGGTATCATCATAGATGTGGTGGGATCCTACTTCTATGACAAAAAATCATGACAGAAAATGGGATTTTTGTCCTGGGCGGGCCAGAGACGCAGCTGCATGACATTCCTTTGAGCCGTCCATGACGGAAAAAACCATGGTAGAAGCGAGGGCAAGGAAAATTTCGGGGTGTTCCGGGTTACGGTGGGTGGTCGGGGCCGAGAGATGCACGGAGGTTTGAGCATTTCTCTTGTACACGTCTGTGGCGTGTGTGCGGCGTTGGGCTCTAATCAACCCGAGCGAGGCGTTGGGCTCTAATCAACCCGGCGATTACCTTTGCGAGCTCTGCGTTCTTGAACCTGATCGGCGATTCGCCGCTCTGCTGCTAATCGAGCCAATCGATCGCCTCTGGATGAGCAAAGGCGCTGTGGGGGGAGGTTGGATGAGCAATGGCGATGGGGGTGGATGAACAGGACCCCGTGGTGTTGCCTCTGGATGAACAGGACCCCGATCGATCAAGCCAGTTAGGGCTGGATGAGCAGGACCCCGTGGAGGGCTGGATGAACAGGATGACACTATGGAGGGTTGGATGAACAGTAGACGATGGAGGGGTCGATGAACAGTATCCGTGGAGGGGTGGTTGAACAGGAGCCCGTGGAGAGGGGTGGTTGAATAGTAGCCGGTGGAGTAGCGCGTGGTGGCGGCTCGATGAATAGGATCCCGTGGATGAACAGTCACGGGTGGAGGCTGGAGGAGGTCGAGGTGGATGAACGGTAGCCCGTGGAGGCTGGAGGAGGTTGACGGTGGAGATGAACAGTATCCCGTGGAGTCCCGTTTTGTGATACGCCACACCCCTCCCGCTGAACAGGACCCCTGTTTCAACCGTAGCGCTCCAATACAAGTCCGCTTCCTCCAGTTTGCGGTACGCCACACCCCTCCCAATCAACCGGACCCCATTTCGACCGTAGGAGGTCCAACACAAGTCCGTTTCCTCCGTTTTGCGGTATTCCAGACTCCTCCCGATGAACAGGATCCCGTTTCGAACGTGGCCGGTCGAACACAAGGCCGTTTCCTCCGTCCTGCAGTACGCCAGGCCATGTTTCCATCGCCTGTTTCGTCCAAGCCAGTTGGGCCCACGCATACCGTTGCCTCCTGATGAACACGACATATTCTGTTGCCTCCCGATGAACACGACGCATTTCGTTGCCTCCTGATGAACACGACGCATTACGTTTGAAAGATCGTGGATGTCGCCTAGAGGGGGGGGGTGAATAGGCGTTTTAAAATAATTACGGTTTAGGCTTGAACAAATGCGTAATAAACCTAACGGTTAATTTGTTAAGCACAAAACCTAAAGCAACTAGGCTCACCTATGTGCACCAACAACTTATGCTAAGAAAGATAAACAACTATGTGATAGCAAGATATATGACAAAGAACAATATGGCTATCACAAAGTAAAGTGCATAAGTAAAGGGCTCGGGTAAGAGATAACCGAGGCACGCGGAGACGACGATGTATCCCGAAGTTCACACCCTTGCTGATGCTAATCTCCGTTTGGAGCGGTGTGGAGGCACAATGCTCCCCAAGAAGCCACTAGGGCCACCGTAATCTCCTCACGCCCTCGCACAATGCAAGATGCCGTGATTCCACTAAGGGACCCTTGAGGCGGTCACCGAACCCGTACAAATGGCGACCCTTGGGGGCGGTCACCGAACCCGTACACTTTGGCAACCCTTGGGGGCGGTCACCGGTACCCGTCAAATTGCTCGGGGCGATCTCCACAACCTAATTGGAGACCCGGCGCTGTCTCGAGCTTTACACCACAATGATTGAGCTCCGAACACCACCAACCGACTAGGGGGCCCAAGCACCCAAGATAAACAAGCTCAAGGGCACCAAGCACCCAAGAGTAATAAGCTTCTCAACTTGTAACTTCCACGTATCGTGTGGAGAACTCAAACCTATGCACCAAATGCAACGGCAAGGGCACACGGAGTGCCCAAGTCCTTCTCTCCCAAATCCCACCAAAGCAACTAATGCTAGGGAGGAAAATGAGAGGAAGAACTAAAGAAGAACACGAAGAACTCCAAGATCTAGATCCAAGGGGTTCCCCTCACTAAGAGGAGAAAGTGATTGGTGGAAACGTGGATCTAGATCTCCTCTCTCTTTTCCCTCAAAAACTAGCAAGAATCCATGGAGGGATTGAGAGTTAGCAAGCTCGGAGAAGGTCAACAATGGGGGCAAGAACGAGCTCAAAGGATAAAATCCCAATGGGGAAGAAGACCCCCTTTTATAGGAGGGGAGAAAATCCAACCGTTATCCCCTCACTCAGCCCGCATGACGCGGTACTACATGAGGAGCTGCGGTACTACCGCTGATTGGCAGCGGTACTACTGCTGCAGGCGCGGTACTACCGCAAGTGCAGCTCTGCCGATGAAGGCTGTTGCACAGGCAACGAGTGATAGAACCGCCGGGCGGTACTACCGCAGCGCCCTTACGGTACTACCGTAAGGCAGTAACACTTAGCGCAGAGAAGGCACGGTCGTAAAAATTACTTCACCTACTTCCGCCGAGGAGGACCTCACGCAAAACTCCGACGCGGTACTACCGCACACGAAGAAGCGGTACTACAGCGCATGGCGCGGATGTAAAAATTACATCCGCCCTACTTCGCTCATGCTGCTAAGCTGGCGAGCCACGGTACTACAGCGCTCGCGCGCAGTACTACCGCGTAGAGGCGTGGATGTAAAATTACATCCGCCCTACTACCGCTTAAGCATTGCGCTGGCGGAGGTTACAGTACTACCGCTCCCACAGAGCGGTACTACAAGAGGGCTCTTGTACTACCGCTCCGGAGAGCAAGACTACCGCATGCCCCAAATCAACAACACTAGGAGTCCTTCATTTTGCAGAGAAGACAACAGAGGAAACACTAAAACCAGAACTGCCATAACTTCTGCAAATGAGCTCCGAATTGAGCAAACTCAAGCTTGTTGGTTATAGTAAGAAGAGGCAGGGGAGGTATGCCTAACAAGAGAGGATAGAAACCTCCAACAGAGAAGAACCGGCAGAGCCTCCAACATCGAAAACATCATAGAAGATGCATGTAGACTCCGTTTTCGATGAACTCGAGCTTGTCATGAAAATGACCAAAAGCTCCAAATCTCACAAGGAGAAGAACCAAACAAGAACCAATAAAGATGATGCAAGGATGCAATGATTTGAGCTCTCTACGAACGATACGATCAAGCAACTCATCGAGAGCCCCCCTTGATAGTACGGCAATCGATCCTACAACCCGGTCTCCCTCAACTACCATGAGACCGGTAAAATAGAAAACCTATCAAGGGCAAACCTTTGCCTTGCACAAAGTCCACTTGAGCTAGATGATGACGATCTACTCCTCCTCAAGATGGACCACCTTTCTTGATTGCGTTGGCTCGATGAAGACTAGTTGATTGCTCCCCCATACTCCACTATGGGTGAGACATTCTTCCGCTCATCTTCACAAGTCCATTGTCACCACAATGGACGGCAAGCTTCAAGCACTTGATCTCTTCGTGATGCATCACTTGAACTTGCACACCGCAACTAACCCCACCAAGAACTCTCACGAGGACCATGGGTTAGCACACAAAGCGTAATGGACAATGCTTACCATACCATGGGATCACTTGATCCCTCGATACATATTGTGCGCTTTGTGTGTTGAATCTTTCCAACTCTCTTCATTCGAATGATGTCTTGAAGGTAGACATGAATGATCACACAATCTTTTTCTTCAAGACATGCTTGCAATAAGCTCAACACTGACATGACCAATCTTTGGATAATTCCTTAATAGCACCATGGTCATCACAAACTCTCCTTGAAACCAACAAATGGACTCCAAGAAAAGCCTATGGACAAACCCTTCAAATATAACTCAAGGCAACCATTAGTCCATAGAGATTGTCATCAATTACCAAAACCAAACATGGGGGCACCGCATGTTCTTTCAACGTTGCCTCCCCATGAACATGACGACGACACGGTTTCTCCGTTCTGACACAGCCATGTACACGAGCCCTGGCCATACATATGCGCGAGTAGGCATTCGAGACCCCTCCCGTATGTACATACGTGACCGTATTTTCTTTCTTGCACACTGGCCGCTGTATGTACGTGTGCATGCTACGTGCACGCCTCTACATTGACCAGTATGTATGTACACGTTCGCGACCAGAATGACAACACTACGTACGCTTCAACCAGGTGGGTCCCGACTGTCAGGCACTTCCTTGCATGCGAAGATGTAGCTGGTGGGTCCTAGCAGTCAGGGGGGCAAATCGTTTTTTTTTGCCCGGACGCACTTCCTTGCGTGCAAAGATGTAGCTGGTGGGTCCCAGCAGTTAGGGTGAAACGTTTTGTTCTCGAAATACGGTGGCCCATCTGGTGGGTCCCTGCTGTCAGGTGGAGGAATAATTATTTTACGCATAATAAGGAGGCGCTTCCTTCCGGCTGCCATGGACCCAGCTGTCAGCGTCTCCACGTACAGTACTCTTTCGATGGAAGTTGTTCCTTAACCACGTTGACCACGCCGTGCGGAGAGCACCAGGGGGGTGGACGACGGCGAGGCCTAGGAAGGGGACAACACGGAGCCGAGGAAGTCGCGGTAGTGGAAGCCCGCGCAGAGAGGAGTACGAGGGTTCACTTGTTCGGCTACGATGTGAGATTGCCGTCGCCGCAGGGCCTGGCCAGTGGCGGGAATAGTAGGGGGTGATGAGGCCTCCGCGGCAGCACAGCCGGCCACGGGAGGTAG
The DNA here is from genome assembly GCA_021437245.1 of Aegilops speltoides. Classification (NCBI taxonomy): domain Eukaryota; kingdom Viridiplantae; phylum Streptophyta; class Magnoliopsida; order Poales; family Poaceae; genus Aegilops; species Aegilops speltoides. Next base: position 186,569,220 of record CM038144.1, read on the forward strand.
GAGCATGCGGCACGACCACCGCTGCTTTGGGCAGCTGGAGCAAGAAGACCAGAGGTTGAAGAAGCACTACGACCGTTGGATGGATATCGTACGGTCACTGGAGCTAGAATCGTTCATACTGACTAAGTTGACAAAGCCCTCCATCCCCATTAACTTAGTAGGCCCACATGTCAGCCACATGTCAGCAAGACAGAAGCACTTCATAAAATGGTGGTGGCATTGCTTCAATTTATCGACGCCACTAGACCATTACTTATAGTGACATTAGGTGGCATTGCTTAATGCTTCATGTGATTTTTCATTAACGGTAGCTATATGGGCGTAGGGACAGTGGGGGCATAAAGTGGTGAGGCAGATGTGGTTGCCGAGAGCGGCAAACACTCAGACAGCATGTCTGCATTTGTTCCATTTTTATCTCCTCGGCGACATTTTCCTATGTGAGCACTGGGAATCTAGACCTGCTCATTCTCATTTGCGTTGTCCCCCAACACCCGTCACTTTCTTTCCTTTTTCAACCAAGAGATAGGTCCACTTCCCCCCACCCTTCACCATCCACCATGGTTTCTTCGTCTTTTCAACCAAGAGACCGGTTAGCTAGCCAGTATCTACTACTTTTCCCCATTTCCTCATAGAACCAAGTCCTAGATTCATGCTACATCTTTCCCACTTTCTTTCCTATTTGAAACAATAATAATGGTCAAAGTCTAGGTGGCTTTGGAATAGCGAACGGAAGTAGAAAAAGATCCACACGAAACCAAGTGGGGAGCTGGGGCAGTAGAGCAAGGCAGGTTTCGAAGGAATATATACTTGAGGGTCGTCGGCATGTGGCAAAGACAGCGTCGGGAGGGAGCATCTTGGCCACAATACCGCAGGGAGGAAGAAGGGGTCGGAGGCCCTCCCGAGCCGGCGCTCTCTCGGAGAGAACGTGTGGGGACCTCGACTCATAAGTCATGATCACCGAATGCACTTGTACAGTGATCCCAGAGATCAATGCTCACTAAACACACAGAAGCTGAATAACAAGAGTCTTACATCATACATACCGTTTTACACAAATTGTGACCATTATGGTCAAGTCTTGAGTATATCATCGCAGCGGAAATCTTCGTTGACACTTCGACCCATGCCATTTGCCTTAACCCTACAGGCTTTCTGACTGGGAAGCGTCCTAGTTCGCATGTTCGTCTCCAAAGAACTCTTCTTCGAACTCCTATTCTTCCATGCATGGCCAATTAAATAACCAGTGGCAAGCCAATGAGTACTTTGAATGTACTCGCAAGCAACCCATGTTTTGGCTCAAGATACAGCAATTCATGACCTAGGTGAATTTTTGCAGAAAGCTAATTTTGTTGTGCTATGACATGTTCAACAACTGGTAAATCAGGCATCATATGACTTCAAGTAACCATAGGGACTGGTTATAGATATCAACATAAAGGGAGTGGGCTTCAACCCAACTCAATCATGTCAAGTCCTTTGACTTGACCCAAGTAGTTCTTCCCACTTAACCAAGCACACACACTGGTTTGTAAACAAGTGGACGTAGCCCAAGAGCGGTTACCCAACTGTCCTTGACCGTGGACATGGCTATTCGAATAGTTTTACACTCTGCAGCGGTTGCACACTTTACCCTCAAGATCCGGGGAACTTCCGTGTCATCCACGACCCGCGGTACCTCAAGTACCCGGGTAAGCACCTGATCACTTTCTTTCCCTAGACAACACTAACATAGTGTCACGCCCAATATGCGACCCTATCCTAAAGGAACTCAAAGGTCCCACCAAGGATAGAAGCGCATCATGAAGACGCTTTTGCAAGGTGGCTATCATTACATCAACATTACATAATAGATGGGGATACATACAAGATGCATACAATGCCACATGAATCCAACAATACATCATACATAAGATCAACATCCTACTACGGATGAAACACAAACAGAAACTCAAACGACATCCACCCTGCTAGCCCAGGCTGCCGACCTGGAACCTATCCCCTGATCGAAGAAGAAGCAGAAGAAGAACTCCAAAACAAGCAAACATCGCTCTCGCGTCATGATCATCACATAACCTGTACCTACAACTGTTGTTGTAGTAATCTGTGAGCCACGAGGACTCAGCAATCCCATTACCATGGGTATCAAGACTAGCAAAGCTTAATGGGAAAGGAAGGGGTAAAGTGGTGAGGTTGCAGCAGCGACTAAGCATGATATGGTGGCTAACATACGCAAATAAGAGCGAGAAGAGAACAAACGGAATGGTCTTGAAGCTAGCAATGATCAAGAGGTGATCCTGAAGTCCTACTTACGTCAAACATAACCCAAAGACCGTGTTCACTTCCCGGACTCCACCGATAAGTGACCATCACGGCTACACACGCGGATGATGCGTTTTAATTCGGATCTGGTGTCAAGTTATCTACAACCGGACATTAACATATTCCCATCTCCCACATAACCGAGGGGTGTCCCAACTTAGCCCATGATAAGCTCTCGCGATCAATGAAGGTTATTCCTTCTCCCAGGAAGACCCGATCAGTCTCGGAATACCGGTTTACAAGACATTTCAACAATGGTAAAACAAGACCAGCAAGACCGCCCGCAGTGCCGACAAATCCCGATAGGAGCTGCACATATCTCGTTCTCAGGGCACACCGGATGAGCAAGACGTCGGGTTGGCATAGACCTGGTTGCCCGAGGCGCCGGACATCGCTGGTTCGGACCAGCACTTAGAAAGCAGCGGCTGCGGGGGGCTAAAATAAAGATGACCCTCGGGTTGGCCGACCCAAGGGAAAGGTATAGGTGGTGGTGAGGCAAATGGTAAAACCAAGGTTGGGCCTTGCTGGAGGAGTTTTATTCAGAGCAAACTATCAATGGGGTCCCATAAATCACCCAACCGCATAAGGAACACAAAATCCGGGAACATAACACTGGTATGACAGAAACTAGGGCGGCAAGAGTGGAACAAAAAACTAGGCATAAGGCCGAGCCTTCCACCCTTTACCAAATATATAGATGCATTAATTAAATAAGAGATATTGTGATATCCCAACATAATCATGTCCATCATGGAGCAATCTTCAACTTCACCTGCAACTAACAACGCTATAAGAGGGGCTGAGCAGAGCGGTAGCATAGCCAAGCAATGGTTTGCTAGGAAGGGTGAAAAAGGTTAGAGGCTGACATGGCAATTTGGGGAGGCTTGAAGAGCAAATGATAGGAAGCGCAGCAAAGCGATAGAATGAAGCAACTAGCATAGCAACGATAGTAGTGAGATCGGTGACGGTCATCTTGCCTGAAATCCCGCTAGGAAGAAGAACGAGTCCATGAAGAAGATGAACGGATGAAGCCAAACCAAGCGTAGACGAACGAATCCTCACGATCGCAACGAAACGGGAACTATCGAGAAGAAGCACACAACATAGTAAACACACCACACATGAACAAGATGTGATGCACAACCAAGCATGAGTCATGACAAAACTAGATGAGGCTACTCATGGCAAGAGATGATGCAAACAGAACAACACATCAAGGCAAGTTTAAATGAGGCCGGAAACAACATATAACAATTCCGGTAAGTCCTCATATGCAAATTTAGAAAGTGTCCCAGAATTGAATAAACCTTATGTTCAAGTTGTTAAACCGCAGGTTAAGATGCACCAAGATGATCTACACGAGATTCTAGTTAAGTTACATATAAAGTTCATTTAATTCGGAGCTACGGCCTAGAAGATATGAGCAAAACAAGTTAAACATAGCATTGATGCAAAATGCATACAAACATCAAGCAAACACTCTCAAATCATGGATGCAACATGATAATATGAAACTTCATGCAAAATCAAGCAAGTTTCATATAGAGCACACTCAAAACGGAGCAACGGTGCAACACATACACTCAATACAAGTTTAAAGGACAAGCTGTCCAAAACAACAACTAGGAATCTTGCAAGCATCAAAACTATATGCTACAGCACCTCAACATAAGAACAAAAGACAGGGGCATGAAGTACAGGTAAAGCATGACAAAACATGAACACTGAGCTATCTCCAGAAGTCACTAGAACATGCTCAAAAGGACATGGCAAGATTGCAAATAATAACAGTTTCAGACTTGGCAGAAATAACATCAGGTTGCAATGTGTAGAGCTATCAAACAACATGCTACAGGAACTTAACATGGCAAACAAAGGCATGGAATGAATCTAATAATTGCATATAACAGAAGTCTCTTACTGACCATGAGCCAAAAGGGCACAGAAAATATGATGGCACCCATGTAAACATAGCAAGTGATATGACAGATTCATAAATGGCAGGAACAACAATAAGTAGGCATGTTGGTGAGCTTGCACAACTCACCACAGAGCATTACATGGCATGATAAGGCAACCGACAGTAAGAATACATGTTTATGAAGCTAAGCATGGCAATATCAAGTTCATAGGGTGCATGGATCACTAGCAAAGCTCATGGCAAACCTGAACATGAATGGCTAGAGCATGACATGTATAACAAAACATCCTTAGTGAACATCTCCAGATTATGTATAGAATGACTTTTAGCAGAAGGTTTACATAGCATCATGAGATAACAAATTCAGTCTAGCAAAACAGCAACAACAAGTACCCTACTTCACGAGCTCAATGCACTCACTAAAAGACTTACAAAAATACAAGATAAGCACCCCTATAAAAGATTACATGATGTAGTTAAAAACACATGTAGAGCTCATGCTCATAGGATGCCCACACAAAATGCACTGAAAAAGACAAAACAACAAGTTCTGTTAACAGACAGCAGTTAACATCATATAAAACTCTTGCAACGATGATATGGGCATTAATATGGACTCAAACAAGCATGGCACAATGGAATGAAATGAAGAGAATCTCATGATGAACATTTTGATATATTACACGCACAAAACGGAGATGCATGCATGGAGTTATCATCATCACAACATGGCAACATAATACTGATTCAGAAAAGGACTTGGCCAAATTCAGAATCTGACAGAAAAATTCAGAAAACGTGAGTGCTTCGGGATCTGGTCCCTGGACCTCCTAGATGCAAGGAAATGGTGCAAAACACTTATTTACACATGAGGCTTGGCCTAGGACATGGTTTGGCCGAAGGGAAAGACACATAGAAGCACAGATCTGAGCGAGGGCGCGACAGGGCGTGCTCTAGCTCGTAGAGTTCACTGGGAGCAGGGTTTTGGCATGAAGATAACGTCACTAAGGGTGCGATAGAGGTCGAGGGATTTGTCAGAGAGGAAGATGGGTATAACTCCTTACCCTAAGACAATAAATCGTGGCCGGGGACGGATGGGGGCGACGGCAGCGAGTCGACGAACTTGGCGCGATCTGCTGTCCATGAAGAAGATGAAGTAGAGGAAGAAAGGGATGTCATGGATGGAGTCCTCGGGTCAGCTTGGCCTCTGAATGGATCCGTGGCGGCGTGTAGATGCTCATGGACATGAAGAAAAGAGCCAACGGCGCCTGCTACTAGGCCGACGGCGAGCTTGTACCCGGGGCGGCCATGGTGCACAGGAAAATGAGCTGGGATTGGGGAACCTCTTTGGAGAGGCGGCGGCGCAGAGGAGGAAGGGGGAGGCGAGGAGGAACCCTAGGGAAGGCTCTGGGCACCTTTATAGGAGTGGGGGAGGCGAAGCCGTGGATGCCCTCGTGGCCATGCCTTCCCGTGAGCGTGAGAGAGAGAGAGATGGGGACCGAGGGGAAGAAGAAGGGAGGAGAGGGTCGCTGGCAGGTGGGGCCGCGGGGTGCCCACGTGGAAAAAGGAGGAGGGCGAGCGCTGGTGGCGGCGCCTTGCGCTGGAGCTGCGGCTGCGCCTGGGGGCGCCCAGGTGGGCTGGGGAGAAGAAGCCTAGGTAAGGAGAAAAAAAGGTAAGGCATTTCCTTTTTTTTCATCTCCTCTAACTTCTGTTTATTTAAACAAACAACTACACAAAAATAAAAGGCGAAGGGGATAAGAGGGGAGGTTTGTAGATATGAAAATATCCTCAAGCTCCTGGAATTATGTGGAATTTGATAAAATTGAGTTGGGCATTTTTAGAGGCAGAAAAATAAATCATGTTTAAATTAAATTCAAACTTGCTCCATTTTTGAACCCAACCAAAACAACTCCCAAAAGGATGAAACTAGACAGAGAGGTATAAGGCATGGTGCATGATTTATTGGCAAAGATTGAACGTTAAAGGAGAAGGGATAAATGGCACTTGCATAAAGGAGTAATAGAAGAGGAAGGAGAAGGTGATGGTGCATGGCTTGGTTTGAGAGAGATAGCAAAGGGGTGATGCACACACATCAACTAGAGCAACACACAACATATATAAAGGGCAATGCACAAGATGTACATGGCAACAATATGATGATTACCAAAAGGTATATGACTAGCATGCAAAATGACAAGAGGCAATGCAATATAACAATGATGAGCAAAGCATATGCAACAAATAAAGGAACAAAGCAAAAGAAGATGACAAGGCAAAGTGCAACACGCAAGTGAATGGCATGGCAACGACGGCAAATAACTGGAAGACACCTGGCGCATCGAACTCGGGGCGTTACAACTCTCCTCCACTAACAATAGATCTTGTCCCGAGATCTTAGGAACGAGACGGAAGAGAAAGAGGAAGAGGTGAAGTAAGAAGGCAAGAGAAAAGGTGAACAAAGATGAGAGCACTCGGGTAAAAAGAGAAAAGGCGAATATGACGAGAATCAAATGCTCATGGAAACAAGATAGACTCTGAAACCACTCCGGTTAGACAAGGAAGAAAATAATAAGCACGAAAGAATTTGTACAGCACTCCAGCTGAAAATGGAAGGATTGGAGACATGGACTTCACAAGATGAGATGGCACTTGATGAGATAAACAACGCAATGCCTCCGGAAGAATTGAAAGAATGGAATGAAAATAAAACTTAGAAGGAAGGGTTGAAGGGAATTGTTGAGAAAATCAACAACGAAAGAATAAGCTTGTCGTGGACTTATGGATAACATCTCAAAATTCTGAGGTGATCGTCGACCACAAACGGAAAATGATTGGATAGCTTAGAAGAACGAAGAAAATTTAAAACTCCACTTCAAAAGAATACGGAGATTTAATTACACTTTGAGAGGCAAGAAGGAAAAGATACTTGAACTCCACCAACAAGAATATTGATGAACTCTTGAAGAATGAATTAAATCATGAAGAACCACCATGAAGAACTCCGGTGATGAAAGGATGATGAGATAGAAATGAAGGATGAAAAGAATAAGACTAAAGCCTTGCGATGATTTAGAAGGAGGTTCCGACGAAATGGCCGAGGAAATTTGAACTCCGTTAAACAAAAGATGAAAACACTTGGAACTAGAATTTATTCATCACGAACAAACTCCAAAGGAAGGGATTAATCACTTGGATGAAATAAGAATAAGATTTATTGTATGCTTATCCTTCATCAAATTAAATTGATGGCAAGCAATGGATTTTTTCATACTACTTATTCTTGTTGAAAAGGATTAATGGGAATATGGCGCAAAACTTGAGAAAGTCTTCATGACCCACTAGTAGGATTTGGAAAAAATGAATGAATTAATATGATAATCAAAGAAAAAGAATCTTGAACGAACCACCGTAAGGATTCGAAAATGACTAATGAAAGAAAATGAATTACCTGAGTGAATTAGAAGAACCAATATGCTAGAGGGGATTTAGATGCAAAAGAACAAATATATCATGAGCTGATTAAAGAACACTTGAATGGAATGCCAGGATAATTGGGTAATGATAGCTAGAATGATGGCCTTAGGTGAAATGAAACGGGAAAACAACTTCTGACACACTCCGGATGGGTAAGAATAAGAATAACTGACAAATCGAATAATTCGAGAGGATAACATGAAGCTAGAACCGCGAATCTTCGAGAGAACAGAAAAGATTTGGAGGAAAAACTCTTCTTCGGTCTTCGAATGACGACGGGAAACACCACCAAAATTACTGAGACACTCCAGGGAAACAAAAGGCGAAGAGGTTGAGCCAACAATGAAAAGAATTTGAAAATGATCTCGGAGAAGGCATGTGACTGATGGAATCCATTCTTACGTCACACTTTGAGAAGAATTTGGGAATAGCTCCGGAAATTAGAAGAGTCAGGTAAGACCCTGGGAAAAGACCTGTGGGTTAGGGCCCACTAAAAGAAAACACCGTTGGAAAGGGTTGTTGAACAGTTAGATGATGCACCAGAATGACTGAAGAATTTGAATGAGGTGACAACCTCGTATTAATCCAAACACAGACGAATCTGCTGAGAAGTTTTGAGCACTCCGGAAGGATAAACTGATGAGAGGCGAACGAGCAGGAAAACACTTAATCCAAGGAAAAGAATGTGATCAACCCAGAAAAAAAAACTTGAATTGAGTGCACCGGAAAAGAAAAAGAGATGAAGAATGACCAACGAGATGAGAATTCACCGGTTGAAACAATTGACGAAAGACTGAAGAGGCTCCGCACGAATGAAATTGATGCTCGAAACAGACTCAGGCTCCGGGAAGAAGAGGGAGGGAGGTCGGGAAAAGAAAGGCAACTTGGAAGGGGGGAAAAACCTGATGAATAACTTCAAGAGGAAACACCGGTTGAAATGATTGAGGAAAAAAAACAAAGACTTCGCACGAGTAAGATGGATACTCGATTACGGACTCCGACTCTGAGAAGAAAAAGGGTGGGTGGGTGGGAAAATAAAATAACTAAGCATTAAACTTGGCAACGATGAAGAGTCTCAAGTCGACTTGGCGAGAAATGCACCGGATGAAAAGAGATGAGAACCAACAACCGGAAAACCAACTGCATGATCCTAAAGAAAAATTTGAAGGGGAAGAGGAGTAATTCAAAACACCAACGTCAAGATTCCTTACCAGAGCGACGAAGGGGCTGAGGAGTCAAAAGAATTCCTACTCTTCGATATAACTAGACTCCAAAAAAGTTTTCTTCTAGACTCGACAATGGCCAAACTACACGATCAATCAAGGGGGGCTCCTAAGGTCGGTCGAGGCTCTGATACCAACTTGTCACGCCCAATAATCGACCCTATCCTAAAGGAACTCGAAGGTCCCACCAAGGATAGAAGCGCATCTTGAAGACGCTTTTGCAAGGTGGATATCATTACATCAACATTACATAATAGATGGGGATACATACAAGAGGCATACAATGCCACATGAATACAACAATACATCATACATAAGATCAACATTCCGACTACGGATAAAACACAAACAGAAACTCAAACGACATCCACCCTGCTAGCCCAGGCTGCCGACCTGGAACCTATCCCCTGATCGAAGAAGAAGCAGAAGAAGAACTCCAAAACAAGCAAACATCGCTCTCGCGTCATGATCATCGCATAACCTGTACCTGCAACTATTGTTGTAGTAATCTGTGAGCCATGAGGACTCAGCAATCCCATTACCATGGGTATCAAGACTAGCAAAGATTAATGGGAAAGGAAGGGGTAAAGTGGTGAGGTTGCAGCAGTGACTAAGCATGATAGGGTGGCTAACATACGCAAATAAGAGCGAGAAGAGAACAAACGGAACGGTCGTGAAGCTAGCAATGATCAAGAGGTGATCCAGAACTCCTACTTACGTCAAACATAACCCAAAGACCGTGTTCACTTCCCGGACTCCACCGAGAAGTGACCATCACGGCTACACACGCGGTTGATGCATTTTAATTCGGATCTGGTGTCAAGTTATCTACAACCGGACATTAACAAATTCCCATCTCCCACATAACCGCGGGCACGGCTCTCGAAAGTTTATACCCTGCAGTGGTGTCCCAACTTAGCCCATGATCAGCTCTCGCGATCAACGAAGGATATTCCTTCTCCCAGGAAGACCCGATCAGTCTCGGATTCCCGGTTTACAAGACATTTCGACAATAGTAAAACAAGACCAGCAAGACCGCCCACTCTGCCGACAAATCCCGATAGGAGCTGCACATATCTCGTTCTCAGGGCACACCGGATGAGCAAGACGTCGGGTTGGCATAGACCATGGTTGCCCAGGGGGCGCCGGACATCGCTTCGGTTCGGACCAAAGACTTAGAAAGCAATCGCCCGGGGGCTAAAATAAAGATGACCCTCGGGTTGGCCGACCCAAGGGAAAGGTATAGGTGGTGGTGAGGCAAATGGTAAAAGAAAGGTTGGGCCTTGCTGGAGGAGTTTTATTCAAAGCGAACTGTCAAGGGGGTCCCATAAAACACCCAACCGCGTAAGGAACGCGAAATCCGGGAACATAACACCGGTATGACAGAAACTAGGGCGGCAAGAGTGGAACAAAACACCAGGCATAAGGCCGAGCCTTCCACCCTTTACCAAATAAATAGATGCATTAATTAAATAAGAGATATTGTGATATCCCAACATAATCCTGTCCATCATGGAGCAATCTTCAACTTCACCTGCAACTAACAACGCTATAAGAGGGGCTGGCCAGAGCGGTAGCATAGCCAAGCAATGGTTTGCTAGGAAGGGTGAAAAAGGTTAGAGGCTGACATGGCAATTTGGGGAGGCTTGAAGAGCAAATGATAGGAAGCGCAACAAAGCAATAGAACGAAGCAACTAGCATAGCAATGATAGTAGTGAGATCCAAGGTGACGGTCATCTTGCCTGAAATCCCGCTAGGAAGAAGAATGAATCCATGAAGAAGATTAACGGATGAAGCCGAACCAAGCATAGACGAACGAATCCTCACGATCGCAACGAAACGGGAACTATCGAGAAGAAGCACACAACATAGTAAACACACCACACATGAACAAGACATGATTCACAACCAAGCATGATTCATGACAAAACTAGATGAGGCTACTCATGGCAAGAGATGATGCAAACAAGAACAACACATCAAGGCAAGTTTAAATGAGGCCGGAAACAACATATAACAATTCCGGTAAGTCCTCATATGCAAATTTAGAAAGTGGTCCAGAACTGAATAAACCTTATGTTCAAGTTGTTAAACCGCAAGTTAAGATGCACCAAGATGATCTACACGAGATTCTAGTCAAGTTACATATAAAGTTCATTTAATTCGGAGCTACAACCTAGAAGATATGAGCAAAACAAGTTAAACATAGCATTGATGCAAAATGCATACAAACATCGAGCAAACACTCTCAAATCAAGGATGCAACATGATAATATGAAACTTCATGCAAAATCAAGCAAGATTCATATAGAGCACACTCAAAACGGAGCAACAGTGCAACACATACACTATACAAGTTTGAAGGACAAGCTGTCCAAAACAACAACCAGGCATCTTGCAAGCATCAAAACAATATGCTACAACACCTCAACATAAGAACAAAAGACTTGGGCATGAAGTACAGGTAAAGCATGACAAAACATGAACACTGACCTATCTCCAGAAGTCACTAGAACATGCTCAAAAGGACATGGCAAGATTGCAAATAATAACAGTTTCAGACTTGGCAGAAATAACATCAGGTTGCAATGTGTTGAGCTATCAAGCAACATGCTACAGGAACTTAACATGGCAAAAAAAGGCATGGAATGAGTCTACTAACTACATATAACAAAAGTCTCTCTCTGACCATGAGACAAAAGGGCACAGAAAATATGATGGCACCCATGTAAACATAGCAAGTGATATGACAGATTCATACATGGCAGATTCATAAGGAGGCATGTTGGTGAGCTTGCACAACTCACCACAGAGCATTACATGGCATGATAACGCAACCGACAGTAAGAATACATGTTTATGAAGGTAAGCATGGCAAGATCAAGTTAATAGGGTGCATGGATCACTAGCAAAGCTCATGGCAAACCTGAACTTAATGTTAACAGGCTGACAGCAACATTATTTAGCAATTTGAGAGCAATATATGAACAATCTACATCAAGCTATAAATGCAACCAGGGGCATTGATGGCTAGAGCATGACATGTATAACAAAACATCCTTAGTGAACATCTCCAGATTATGTATAGAATGACTTTTAGCAGCAGGTTTACATAGCATCATGAGATAACAGATTCAGTCTAGCAAAACAGCAACAACAAGTACCCTACTTCACTAGGTCAATGCACTCACTACAAGACTTATAAAAATACAAGACAAGCACCCCTGTAAAGATGACATGATTTAGTTAAAAACACATGTATAGCTCATGCTCATAGGATGCACACACAAAATGCACTGAAAAAGACAAAACAACAAGTTCTGTTAACAGACAGCAGTTAACATCATATAGCACTCTTGCAACGATGATAAGGACATCAAGATGGACTCAAACAAGCATGGCACAATGGAATGAAATTAAGAGAATCTCATAATGAACATTTTGATATATTACACACACAAAATGGAGCTGCATGCATGGAGTTATCATCATCACAACATGGCAACATAATACTGATCCAGAAAAGGACTTGGCCAAATTCAGAATCTGATAGAAAAATTCAGAAAACGTGAGGGCTTCGGGATCTGGTCCCTGGACCTCCTAGATGCAAGGAAATGGTGCAAAACACTTATTTACACATGAGGCTAGGCCTAGGAAATGGTTTGGCCGAAGGGAAAGACACATAGAAGCACATATCTGAGCGAGGGCACGACAGGGCGTGCTCTGGCTCGCAGAGTTCACTGGGAGCAGGGTTTTGGCATGAAGATAACGTCACTAAGGGTGCGATAGAGGTCGAGGGATTTGTCAGAGAGGAAGGAGGGTATACCTCCTTACCCTAAGACAATAAATCATGGCCGGGGACGGATGGGGGCGACGGCAGCGAGTCGACGAACTTGGCGCGATCTGCTGTCCATGAAGAAGTTGAAGTAGAGGAAGAAGGGGACGTCCTGGATGGAGTCCTCGGGCTCGGCTTGGCGTCTGAATGGATCCGGGGCGGCGTGTAGATGCTTGTGGACATGAAGAAAAGAGCCAACGGCGCCTGCTACTAGGCCGACGGCAAGCTTGTACCGGGGGCGGCCATGGTGCACAGGAAAAGGAGCTGGGCTTGGGGAACCTCTCTGGAGAGGCGGCGGCGCTTAGGAGGAAGGGGGAGGCGAGGAGGAACCCTAGGGAAGGCTCTGGGGCACCTTTATAGGAGCGGGGGAGGCGAAGCCGTGGATGCCCTCATGGCCATGCCTTCCCGTGAGCGTGAGAGAGAGAGAGATGGGGACCGAGGGGAAGAAGGGAGGAGAGGGTCGCTGGCAGGTGGGGCCGCGGGGTGCCCACATGGAAAAATGAGGAGGGGGCGAGCTTTGGTGGCGGCCCCTTGTGCTGGACCTGCGGCTGCGCCTGGGGGCGCCCAGGTGGGCTGGGGAGAAGAAGCCCAGGTAAGGAGAAAAAAAAGGTAAGGCATTTCCTTTTTTTCATCTCCTCTAACTTCTGTTTATTTCAATAAACAGCTGCACGAAAATAAAAGGCGAAGGGGATAGGAGGGGAGTTTTGTAGATATGAAAATATCCTCAAACTCCTGGAATTATGGGGAATTTGATAAAATTGAGTTGGGCATTTTTAGAGGCAGAAAAATAAATCATGTTTGAATTAAATTCAAACTTGCTCCATTTTTGAACCCAACCAAAACAACTCCCAAAAGGATGAAACTAGACAGAGAGGTATAAGGCATGGTGCATGATTTATTGGCAAAGATTGAACATTAAAGGAGAAGGGAGAAATGGCACTTGCATAAAGGAGTAAAAGAAGAGGAAGGAGAAGGTGATGGTGCATGGCTTGGTTTGAGAGAGATAGCAAAGGGCTGATGCACACACATCAACTAGAGCAACACACAACATATATAAAGGGCAATGCACAAGATGAACATGGCAACAACATGATGATTACCAAAAGGTATATGACTAGCATGCAAAATGACAAGAGGCAATGCAATATAACATTGATGAGCATGGCATATGCAACAAATAAAGGAACAAAGCAAAACAAGATGACAAGGCAAAGCGCAACATGCAAGCGAATGACATGGCAACGACAGCAAATAACTGGAAGACACCTGGCGCATCGATCTCGGGGCGTTACACATAGAGTCCACTCGATTGGTAGTAACCCCCGTGCCAAACATTTCACATCTTAAATTGTGGATCCTTGCTCCCATATTCATCACATACCACTGGCATGGGGTACCAACGGTTTGTTCGGTGCCCTATGAAAACAATCATGGCTGCCCTACCTGGCATGACCCCGTCCCGAGAGAGAGAACCAACTCTCCCCTGTCACTAGTAATGCAGGCTCCAAGTTAGTATCGGCCTAGGTAATCAATAATGCCCTTTCCCATATAAGGGTAGAATGGTTGGACATGTAAGGTTGGAATAACGGTCGCAACTTAAACCAATCCGTTTTGAAAACAACACAAACACTTGCCTCGGTACACCACTTCGTCATCAAGTGGTTACCCATCTCATTATCTCCCTCGGGCATAAGTGGCACCCGACGGGGTTTTCAAAAAGTATTTTGAAAATACATTGAATCCATCACCATGCATATTCCCATCCCTTTTTGCGTAGAAACTACTTTAGCACCCTAACTACTCCCACCGACATAACCCTCATAAGAAGGTAGGGTCATGCATAATGCAAGTACCAACGAGGAAGTAACGGTAACAGGGGCAAACCACCCGAAGTGGTCACCTCATCATCATGACTCCGATGCGAGCAATAAAAGTGCTATATGACATGCATAAAAAGGGTTTCTCAAGCATGGTCAAAGGGCTGCTTGCCTGGTTCATCAGAGTCTTCAAGTCTTATGGTCCTTCTCCACATACTCCGTCTACTTTGTCAACTAACGTCTCAAACAATCTCGATAAGCAACACAACAAGGCAAAAATAAAAGTGCTCTAAAAATGCGAGTTGGACTTTTCTAGGATGCCTTTGGTCATATGAAAAATTACCAAAGTGGTTTTGTTGGAATTGGATCAGTGAGGATTTTTGAACATTTCAATATGATGGAAACAAGGGATTTAATGGATCTGCAAGTTGTCTACAAAATGCCTTTTTATAAAAGTGAGTAAAAGTATCCATTAAATCAGGCATGATTTTTGAAACATTTATAAATTGGTGTCACTAGATTTGGAGTTGAAATGAATATAATATGGATTTTTGAACTGGACTTCTGTGGATAAATGACCTTTTTAAAGGGTCCAATCAAAACCAAGAAACACAAAAATGTCTACTGTAGCTGTCGGTGTACTAAAGTAGGGGCACTCCTTTGTACCCGTTACTTGTGCGCGGGTAGTCAGAGCCACGAGCCGAAGCCACAATTAGCAGGGCGGAGACAGGAAATCAGAGCCACAAACATAGAAACAATCAGTGCAACGCCCAAGACTGAGACCATACAGAGCAGATGGACGAAGCAGGTTTCCCCAGCAAGACCCTTGCCGGGGCGGCTCGCCCAGACCAGCGGTGTGAGCCAACCTCGAACCCACAGTCTCCAACACCAGCAACCACGTTGGGCCAAGGCTCGGGAGTCACCTCCATGGTGGCAAGCAAATCTTTGAGAAGACAAGGAATATTCAAGATCAGATGAGGATTGGAAGGCAACGATCCCCGACAAGATTCTTGCCAAGTAAACCCACAAGACCCCCAGAAAGATCCTTGTTGGGGACGACAGCGCGCCACGGCAAGACCCTTGCTGGGCCACCCAGCAAGGCCCTTGGCAAGGGCGTCAATGGGGCCACTGCCAGGCCCGCACCAACTATGTCTCCACCGCCGTTCACATGCAGCTGCTAGCCCAACCAGCTGGGCAGGCACCTGCGTGGCAACATGCAGCTTCTAGGCCAACTCAGCACACACCTGCGTGGCGGCATGTAGTTCTTCATGATGGCTCCACCACCGCGCCACCTCAGCCGCTCGCCTGTGTACATGGCGCCGCATGCATCGCTGGCCAGGGCGCGTGTTGAAGTGAGGAGGAGCTGCGACGGATGGGACGGGCCTCGCTCCTGTCCCCGATAAAGCAAGAGGACACCTAAGCTACGCATTAAATGTGTCTTGTCCTATAATACGAGCGATAAGCTCATAGCACTGTAGGCCTTTCCACCACCTGTGTGCCACTGTGGTAGCCCCTTTCGACTATAAAAGGAGGCCCATGGCGTACTGGAGGGGGATTTGGCTCTTTATAACCACGCAGCCACCATAGCTAGTTCGAGAGCTCAAGAACATTCAATACACCCACCAAAGCAGGACTAGAGTTTTACGCATCCTCGCGGCCCGAACCTGGGTAAATGATCCTTGTGTTGGTTGCTAATCCTGCTCTTCTCACAACCCCGCGCCCCGCAACCGCAGAAGGGATCCTCGTGATCCCATAGGTGTCGTTTCACACCGACATCTTTGGCGCGCCAGGTAGGGGGTGTATAGTTGTGAGAATCTGGTCTAGTAGTTGGCCTAGCAGTTCTTCATCGCCATATCTCCTGAGAAGAAGACGACCACAGCGATTGGTTCGTCCGGGACCGGACTGCCAGTACCGATGCGGACCAGTAGCGGGCCAGTCGCGGAGAGAACCCGTGGCGTAGCCCGCGAACAACCACATCACCCTGGTAGTCCAGGCCTGGTGAGCGGCGTCGTTCGTACGCCAGGCGACGAGCCACGCATCGCGAGCTCTAGAGATGGAGTCGGGGCCCCCGCAGGCGGTGCGGGGCCCTCCAGGGGCATTGTCGTGCCACCAGACGGCTGCGTGCCAACCTCCAAGACACCAACACCGGCGCCCACGGCGTGCTCTTCTCACGTCGTGCGCGATGAGCAGCGCCGCGCTGCTGGTGACACTGGGCGCCGCCCTGGGAAGAGCCCCATGCGCCCTTCACATGATGAGGAGGGTCAGCATGCGCGCCGAAGTGCTGGCGGAGGTGGCGGACGGCTGTGGGGCCGTGATGGGGCTCCATCTAACGCGGTTAGAAGTCGAAGCGCGTCGCGGTCCAAACAGCTTTCGCCGCCGCCCACGCCAGCAGAATCCCTAGGACGCGCGCAGCTTCTCCTTGACTTTCCTCCCGCTGCGGAGAAGCTTGAGGAATGGAGGGCCACCGTCCGGAGCCTCGTCGACATCGCTAACAACGACTTGTTGCGGCTGGCGGGACCCGTAAGCCGTTGCTCCGTCGAGCCACCGCATGCAAGCGGAGGTCGGGCCGGAGGCGATGCGGCCACGATGCACTCCCCTCTTCCATGCCGCCCACCACGGCTGTCGGTCCGTCATGACGATGCTCTTGATTGATGTCTCCATAGCGTCCTCCGACCCGCGAACCCACCACAACTAATGTCAAGTTCTTCGGCAGCAAGCTCATGAAGACGCTCGAACCTCCATCGAGCGCCGGCGTGACGCGCGCCACCAGTCGGACAGGCGGGTGGGGCCTACTATGGACCACCCAGCAACAGGAGGCTACGATGGCCTAGCCTACAAGGTGGGTTGTCTGGCCCTCACCCGTGAGCTGCGGCAGTTCCAGTGGCCCTCCCACCGCATGTTCAAGCCCGACATTGGCGAGAAGTACAACGGCAAGACTCACCTGTCAGGTTTCTTCAGCATCTACACCATCGCGATGCAAGCTGCTGGGGCCCGCAATGATAAGGTGCTTGCCAATTACTTCCCGTTGGCACTCAAGCCCAATGTTATGTCATGGTTGATGCACTTGCCGGTAGACTCCATTTCTTCTTGGGCGGATCTGTGTCATGAGTTTGTTGGTGCCTTTATTGGAGGCCACAGCTCATGGCCAGGCGAGCGACTTGCACATCATCCCCCAGAAAGAAGGAGAAAACTTGTGTAAGTACATCCAAAGGTTCAGCCGAGTGCAGTACAACATTCCCGACGTTCATCCTGCCGCCGTGATCAGTGCATTCCATCAGAATGTGCGCAACTACAAGATGCGTGAGGAGCTGGCGACGAACAAGGTCAAGGATGTGGCCGAGCTTTATGTTCTAGCCGATCGGTGCCCTCGCGCTGAAGAGGGAAGGAAGTACCCCGACGAAGATGCCGGCGCGGAAACCGACTCCAGGGATGATACCACCACCCCAGCAAAGAAGGGCCGATGCCATAACAACAAGTGCAAGGGCAAGACCGTGCTTGCCGTCGAGGGGTCCGACGATACTGGCGCCACCAAGAAACCCAAGGCGAGGGACCCCTACAAGGAGGTTGCCGCATATGTCACTTGCTAGGCCTTGGCGGCTGCCAATAAGCCTGTGGGCCCGGACAAGCAGTATTGCAAGATCCACTGCACCAAGGGCCATGACCTCCAGAACTGCCGGTAGGTGGAGACTGTGTATTGATTACACAGACATCAATAAGGCTTGTCCAAAGGATCCCTTCCCATTACGGCGCATTGACGAAATTGTTGACTCCACGGCTGGGTGTGACATGTTATCATTCCTCGACGCCTACTGAGGGTACCACCAGATCTTCATGACAAAAGAGGATGACGAGAAGACAGCGTTCATCACCCCATGTGGTACGTATTGGTTTTTACGGATGCCTTTCGGGTTGAAGAGTGCTGGCTCAACCTTTGCAAGAGTAGTCCAAATTGGTTTTGAGCCCCAGCTACATAGAAATATGGAAGCTTATATGGATGACATAGTGGTCAAAACCTAGGACAAAGCAACACTTGTGCAAGATCTGGAGGAAACATTTGCGAACTTGCACAAGATCAACCTCAAGTTGAACCCTGAGAAGTGTGTCTTCAGTGTCCCATCCGACAAGCTTCTTAGGTTCTTTGTGTCGCAGCGCGGGATTGAGGCAAACCCAGATAAGATCAAGGCCATCAACCAGATTGAGGCACCTAAACGGATCAAAGATGTGCGTCGGCTCACTGGCTGCGTTGCCGCCATGAGTAGATTCATCTCCAAGTCTGCAGAGCGTGCCCTTCCTTTTTTCAAGATCTTGAAGAAGACGGACCCAATGGAGTGGACCCGGGAGGCCGAGGCAGTGCTGCACGATTTGAAGAAGTACCTCTCCTCTACCCCAGTGCTGGTTGCGCCCAAACCACAAGAATCATTGCTGCTATACCTAGCGGCAACGAATCAGGTGGATAGCACTGCACTAGTGGCGCAGAGAGAGGTCGACGAAGAGGCAGCTGCAGCGGCAGAGTCAACAGACGGCGAGCCGGAACCCTCCCCGATAGGGCTCGGTCCCGGCAAGACTGAGACCCCGGCAGAGGCTGACGCCAGTGCGATAGTGCTCGCGTGACTAAGTGAAGTGGCGCAGAAGAAGAAAATGGTGCGGCACCCAGTTTACTTCGTCAGCTCCCTCTTGTAGGGGGCTAGGTCGAGGTACTCAGGTGTGAAAAAATTGCTCTTCGGCCTCCTTATGGCCTCGAGGAAGCTACATCATTACTTCCAAGCGCACGAGATCACCATGGTCACCCTCCTCCTGTTGCAACGGATACTGCATAACACAGATGCAACGGGGAGGATCGTGGAATGGGCCCTGGAGCTGTCGAGTTTCGGTTTAAAGTTTGAAAGCACCTTAACGATTCAGAGCAGAGTCTTGGCAGAGTTCATTGCAGAATGGAGCACAACGCCCGACGAAGAGGTACATGAGACCACTCTCCCCGGCAAGGAAACGAGCCGCAACTGGATCATGTACTTTGATGGGTCTTTTTCGCTGCAAGGCGCCGGTGCTGGTGTGCTGGATATCGCACCCACCAGGGAGAACCTCAAGTATGTCGTCCAAATGCACTTTCCCTGGGAGATGTCAACTAACAACACCGTTGAGTACGAGGGCTTGCTTGCTGGTCTCAGGATCACAGCGGACCTTGGAGTCAAGAAGCTCATTGTCAGGGGTGATTCGCAGCTCATCGTCAGGCAGATCAACAAAGATTACCAAAGCCCGTTGATGGAAGCTTACGTGGATGAAGTGAGGAAACTAGAGGAGCGCTTTGACGGTATACGAGCAGAGTATGTCCCTCGGACGGAAAACGACATCGCCGACTACCTATCAAAGCGCGCTGCCCTCAAGCTACCTGTGGAACCAGGTACTTTTGTGCTTCGGTTAACTCAACCATCCGTCGAACCATCAACCGGGCAGAGCAAGCAGAGGAAGCTAGGCCCCGACAAGTACTTCCCCACCGAGCTCCCCGGAGCCGCTGGCGAAGATGTTGTTGTGGATGCCGATCCTGCCGTGGGGCAACCGACACCGGCAGGGCCTCGGGCCGTGCCGTAGAGACGACCGCTCCCGTGGTAGAAGAGATGCCTTTGATCCTTGTCGTCGAGCCATGGGCTCCGGCATGGGTGCAAGACACCGTCTGATTCCTCCAAATAGGAGAGCTTCCTAAGGAGCAGGAAGAGGCAGAGAGAGTAGTCCGCCGGTCTGCTCTGTACCAATTCGTTGACAATGTCTTGTACATAAAAAGACCGAATGGGGTGAAATTGAAGTGCATCTCCCGGGAGGAAGGACTAGAGCTGTTGGCAGAGATACATGGAGGCATATGTGGCTCCCACATAGGGTCGAGGGCCCTTGCTGGCAAGGCTTTCTGGCAAGGTTTCTTCTGGCCAACTGCCCTCCAGGATGCGATGGCACTAGTAACCAAGTGTGAAGCGTGCCAGTTCCATTCGAAGGAGCTTCATCAACCAGCTCAAGCTCTTCAAACCATCCCTCTCTCCTAGCCCTTCTCGGTCTAGGGGCTCGACATATTGGGACCTTTCCCTCGTGCCATCGGGGGCTTTGTGTACTTGTACGTTGCAATCGACAAGTTCACAAAGTGGCCAGAGGTGGAAGCGGTGAGGAAGGTGACAGCGCAGTCAGCCATCAAGTTCTTCAAAGGGCTAGTTTGCCGTTTTGGGGTACCCAACATGATCATCATGGACAACGGCACACAGTTCACAAGCCACGCCTTAATGCAGTACATTGAGGATCTCGACAGAAAGGTCTGTTTTGCTTCCATGGCACACCCACGAAGCAATGGCCAAGCAGAGAGAACAAATGTTGAAGTTCTACGAGGCTTAAGAATGAAGACTTTTCACCGGCTGCGCAAGAGTGGAAGGCAATGATTGACGAGTTGCCCGCAGTTCTTTGGTCGATCCAAACAGTGCCAAATCGAGGCACCGGCTAGACACCCTTTGCCCTGGTCTACGGGGCAGAAGAAGTTCTCCCCACGGAACTGACATACGGGTCTCCTCGAGTGCTCGCTTATGATGAGCTTGAGCAAGAGTAATTGCGGCAAGATGACGCAACGTTCCTTGAGGAAGATCGTCTTCGGGCGGCTGTGAGAGCAGCGCGCTACCAGCAAGCCTTGCGCCGCTACCATAGCCGCAAGGTTCATGCCCGGAGCTTTGAGGAAGGCGACCTTGTTCTTCGGCACGTTCAGTCGGCCAAGAATTCCAACAAGTTGACGCTGAAGTGGGAAGGCCCTTATCGGGTAACACGAGTCACCAGGCCCGGCATAGTCCGCCTGGAGACCGGAGATGCCATTCCAGTGAGCAACTCCTGGAACATCGAGCATTTTCGCAAGTTTTACCCATAAGGAGTGGCTGCCCCCCCTCCCCCCGGCAAGCCGCCTTTTGTACAAGCCTTGCCGGCAAGGCATGTGACCCTTTGAACAAAGCCAGGCGCAGACCCTAAGCATAAATAAATGAAGCGCTGGCGCCCTAAGTCATAGCATGCATGCTAGATTGAGTCTCTCCCACGGTTAGGGTTGATAGTGCTTAGAGGCGACTGACCACTAGCGTAGAGGTCAAGTTTGCATCGTTTTGTCCCTATACATTCTCTTTGGTATGCAGGGTACATGATATGTTTCCGCCAAGCCAAGTGGAAGGAAGAAAACAAGCCAGCGCCCCAGGTCCGGCAAGCCGAGCTCGCCGAGGGAAGAACACACAGAGATCCACCCACGGCAAGTCAAGGTTGCCGGAGGCTGTAGATTCAGATAAGTTTTCCCATCCCCTGTCATGCATTCCCGTATGAAACTTGGGACGTATGGCTCGTTTTGTTCCAAGGCTACCGTGCTCCCCTCGTTCCTATCACCCAAGAACTTCTTGGTCCGAAATATGGTCGTAGCCACGGCGGCAAGGAAAAAAGCGTAAGTCCCACCCCCACTTTGTCCATGCCTCTACCAAAGGAGTGAGTATGGACGAATGGAGTAGGGGAACGGCAAGGACTACTGCCGGGCAACGATGCTTATATTAAAAATAACAAGGACTTGTTCCTTGGTGTGGGCTTTGCTCGCACGCACGCACAAGACCCGGTAAGCACCCTTTTCCCATTAATATGTTCCATATAGGTACAGTAAATACAGAACATAAAAATGAACAGGGAGATTACAGGTCTTAGATCTAAATAAGGCCCGTAGGCTTACAAGTTGAAAAAAGATAAGGTGCCCGTAATCCCTTTCTTGTCCCTCTCCTCATGAAATGAAAGAAGAAAGCAAAAGGGCAAAAAGGGTGCCTAGGCGAGGTACGAGCAGCAGAAGGCACTAGGACAACATCCCGGTGGCCACCCCGAAGGGAAGCTGGTGATGATCATGATGGGAGAAGAGCTGGAAGACGAGGCGGCAGGACCAGTAATACGCGACGAAGGTGTCGGTGCCCACGTACTCCGGCTTGACGGCCCGCCACCTGCCCTCTTCGTCTTCTCCTGCCTCCCGAACCAGCCGCCCAAGGAGATGGCCCCGAGAGGTTCAGGGAGCCGGCGACACGGATGATGGGGTTGCCGGTGTCGCCACGGAGTGGAAAGCCCGACACCTAGTCGGACCCGTCGCCCTGCCGCCCGTTACCCTCGCCATCGCTGCCGCTGTCCTCCTTGTCACTCTCGCTCGAGGAGGAGTCTTCGTCATCAGAGGAGCTCTCCACGGAGCACTTTACGCGATTCCTGAAGTGCCCAAAGACCTTGATGGAGTGGAGGCCGCTCTCCATTAACTTGAATTGGAGAGTGAGCCCTTTCGTCAGGCTGTGGATACGGCAAAAGGTCTTCCACCCTCTGCGATGATACATGACGTGAGGGGCGGGGAACTCGACGTCAGCCCATGTACCGCTGTTCCCACGACCCCTCATATGCAGCCACAGTGCCTGCGGCAGGTCCAGCTCCATCTCCCGCGCAAATGGGGTTGCGAGACGAAGACGACAGCGCGGCAGCTGGCGCAGCTTGAGGAAGAACTCGTAGGGGTTGTCCCCGATGTGGCCCTCCACCAGGGTTGGGGCCGCTGACGGAGGCGAGGCCGATGCGCCGCCCCGTCCTCCTCATCCCTGGGCACCGCGACGGCCTCGACCTCGCCCCCTCCCCCTTCCTTTAATGGCTGGCTCTGCTGCCACAAGCTCTTGGGGAGGAGCGATGCGTTGTCTAGCCGAGACCCTCGCCGCCACCGATGAAGCGTCGCCACGCCCCCTCGCCATGGCAGAAAGAAGAAGGGAGCAGGAGTGGAGCGAAGCGGATGACGATAGATTGGGAGGTGACGTTCCTCCCTCTCCCCTCTTTATAAAGAGGCGGGGGCGGGGTTCGGCCACCCCTTTCAGCCATTCCGGCTCATTGAAGTGACAACGGGCAGGGCCGTCAACCGCCCTCCCCGCCTAATTGAAGGCGCGTGGGGAACCGACCCGCGCGCGTGCGACTTCCCGTATCTCGCGCACCTGTCATTCGCTCTGCGTCATGCATGTAGCAAACGTGGCCCAAGAGACGGGTGCAATGGGACGCGTGGAGTGACGGTTCCCAAGTAAGGGCACTAAATGAGCGGTGGCCCTGCGGTCTCAAGGGGACACACAAGCCGCCTCTTTACTATCCACCGCAAGATGACGCTAGCGTGCTTCCGTCACGCATGCGTGCGTGACCCCCATGTCGCACATTCAACGCGGGTCGTGGGGAAGCGCAGCGGACGAAAACTTTTACCGCGGTAAAAACCGCCCCTCCTGCCCACGTACCGTTTTGGCCTGGCCCAACAACGCGTTGCGCCTATGTGTGGCCCAGGCCCAGGGGCTCCAGTCGGTTTACTAAAGTAGGGGCACTCCTTTGTACCCTTAATTGTGCGCGGACAGTCAGAGCCACGGGCTAAAGCCACACTTAGCAGGGCGGAGACAGGAAATCAGAGACACAAACACAGAGGCAATTAGCGCAACGCCCAAAACCGAGACCACAGAGAGCAGATGGACAAAGAAGGTTTCCCCGGCAAAAACCTTGCCGGGGCAGCCTCAGCAGCCCCGGCAAGCCCCTTGCCGGGGTGGCTCGCCCACACCAGCGAAGTGAGTCACCCTCGAACCCACGGTCTCCAACACCATCACCCACGTTGGGCCAGGGCTCGGGAGGCACCTCCATGGTGGCATGCAGATCTTTGTGAAGACAAAGAATATTAAAGATCAGATGAGGATTGGAAGGCAATGATCCTCGACAAGATTCTTGCCAAGGAAACCCACAAGACCCCCGGCAGGATCCTTGCCGGGGACTACAGCGCGCCATGGCAAGACCCTTGCCGGGCCACCCGGCAAGGCCCTTGCCAAGGGCGTTAGCGGAACCACTGCTAGGCCCAGACCAACTAAGTCTCCACCGCCGTTCACATGCAGCTACTAGCCCTACCAGCTGGGCAGGCACCTGCGTGGCAACATGCAGCTTCCAGGCCAACTCAGCACACGCCTGCGTGGCGGCATGCAGATCTTCGTGAAGGCTCCACCACTGCGCCACCTCAACTGCTCACCTGCCTACATGGCGTCGCATGCATCGTTGGCCATGGCGCGTGTCGAAGCGAGGAGGAGCGACGATGGACGGCACGGGCCTCACTCCCATCCCCGATAAAGCAAGAGGACATGTCACACCCTGATTTTCATGCCACAACACTTAAGTCAATAAATAATGCTAAAATGTGGTTTGACAAAAACTTTTGAGTGTTTTGTCTTCGCTTTGATTGAATGGTTGACTGTTGTTTGCAAGTGCTCTAAAAATCAAATAAATCCTCCAACTCCTATACTTCATCTCCTTGCCCCAAACTCTTGAACCAATGATCATGCCATGTGTATAGGACATAAAAATAACTTCTTACAAAAATAATTTGACCAAATAGTATTTTCAAAAACTAGTTTTTCAAAAACCCCTGAATTGAGGTTTGCAGTGCAAGTACTTAATTAAGGGCAGTAAAAATCTTTCCAAAAATATATTTGACTCCTATTAGATATAGGATACCCAGAAACCACAAAAATATAATTTTAAAAGTTATTTTCCTATTTTATATAAAAGCTTTTTCTTAAGGCCAGAAATGGTCTTTAATAGGGAAAAATTATTTTATTGCTTCAAAAATATTTGACAAAATTTAGGGAAACTCATAGGACATATATTGGCCATATATAGGAGTTTCAACACATGGTCATGTTCAAAATATTGGTCAAGTCCCTCAAAAACCCTTTCTGGATATTTCAAGCTTTTGAAATATTTACAAAGGAAATATTCTCAAAAAATTCCAAGAAAATTCTATCATGTCACATATGACATATTAGATGATGTTGCCAAGTCTCATGACTTGGAGAACAAGATAACATCATCAAATACCCTCAAAACCACTTCTGTCCATTTTGAAGTTTGAGCAACTTTACATTGCCAAACATTTCCAAATGTTCTCAAACCTTGTGAACATTCTCAAATGGTATAATTATTCATCTAGGCCAAGTGGCACAAGTTGGAGAACAAGTTAACTTGGTCAAAGTGCCCCAAAACCATTCCTGTCCAGAATCAAATTTGAACAAGTTTGTACTGCCAACTTTTTCTCCTTGACCCCAACTTTTGTGAGCTTGTTCACATGACCAAATGAGGCTACTACACCAAGTGGTGCATCAAGGAGAATTGATTTGCATGACTAAATCTTGGTAAAGCCATTTCGTCTAATTACTAGGGTTTACCAAAGTCACATTGGCAACTTCCTCCAAATGAGCTCCAACTTGGTGATCAACCCCATTTATATATGAAACTTGATCCTGTTAATCTTCATGTCACGTGGAGTTAATTTGCTTGCCCAAACCTGCATCAAACACCTTCTGGCAGAAACTTGAAATGCCTGTTTTGGCCATTTCCACTAATCTCCATGGACTCTACTTTTTACCACAACCTCTCCTAGTACCCCTCTAGCACCTGGACGCTCTTATGCCCAAGGAAGCAATGATGGAGGGGGGAAGAACTCCATTTTTCTACTCTGGACAGCAGCATTTCAACTCCCCCTCAACTCCCTCTTCCCTCCAGTGGATCCCCAGGGCATCCAATGCTATTTCCGCATTGTTTACTCCCCCTTCCATCTGCCAGACACAAGTGGACGCGTGGGTGCGTGCAAAAAGCCACGGGTGCCAGCCATTTGCATGCTCTGGAGCGCCTGGCAGGGCGTTCGACCGTTGACGCCACGTCCCCCGACCACCTCGGGCCTCTCCCGCGCGCCTGCCGATGCGCCTCGGCGTCCGCAACACGCTACGCGGTCGGCCCCCTTCTCTCTCCCCCTCCCCGCGCCTCCGTGCTAGCAAACAGAGGCCGCATGAGCGCGCCAATGGTGCGGCTCACACGCGCGGCAACCTGGCCCTTCCCCGCTCCTTCTCTCCCCTCCTCTCGCCCTAGAACAACCCCATGAACACCCCAGACACGCTCACACGAGCCCCCGTGGCCTCTAGCGACGGCTACGGCCTCGCCGGCGCACGGTCCAGCGGTGCACCTCGCCCCCTCCTATTTAAGGCCACCCCGAGCCCTCTCTGGCCTCCTTTCGCCCTCTATCACTCCCAGTGACCCCCCGGACCAACTCACTCCTCCTCCCGCGCCCTCCATAGCCCTCCATGGCCGGAGAGCCGCCGCTGGCCTCCACCTAAATTCAGCCGAACCCGAGCTCTTCTCCCTCTCCTATCTCCACCAGCAGCCTCCCCTGAGCAAGGCGGAGCTCCCACGCCCTTTCACCTCGTCCGAGGACGCATCGTAGCGCCGTGCCCAATCTTGCCCGACCCCACCGTCCGCCGGCAGCCAAGCCGCCGTCGCCTCGACCATCCCCGGCAGCCGTGGCATACACGAATGGATGCGGCGCTCGACGCCGAGCTCATCCATAGCCAGAGCATTGCCGGAGGTGCTCTGTAGCGCCGGCAAGCCGCCGTCAACGCCGCCCCTGCCTCTGCTCTGTTCGAGCGGGAGGTTGGGGACGAGCCCGACAAGCGGGCCCTGCTCGTCAGCGACCGGTAGGCGGGCCCCGCCGTTTAAGTGGAAACGGCCTCGGACGGATCCGCCTCCCCCCGAGCGAAGACGTATTCCGCGAGGCCGCCTTCGACGTGGCCACCCAGTGGGCGCGCGCGAGAGGCTGGGCCAGACCCAGTGCGCTGCCCCGCTATCCCCGCCCAGTGCGCGCCGCCGCCGCCCAGATCCGGCCCATTTAGGTAGATCCCTCTCCTTTTTCTTTTTCTGTAGAATTGTAAAATCCATAGATTATTTATTCTAAGTCCAAATTTGATGATTCTAATTTCTATAAGTTCATGAATTCCTGATGTATCACATGGTGCAATTTGCACATTTTTCCATAAAGATTTTCTTCACAGACAATTATCAAATCCCATATTTCCATTTCTGTCATGAACTTTAGAAAATCACAGAAGGCTCAAAATTTATCCAAATGCCATGATTCAAATTCATAGATGCTTCTAAGTTCATATCTTAGTTTATGAACATTTTTCTTAATACTTTCTGTACCACATAAATTATTGAGCCATTTCTTCATATTTGTCAACTTTGCAAATTCATAGGAAATTCATTTGAACTCCAAATCCAGTGAAACCAATTCCTAGATGCTTCTAAAATCATCCATTGTTAAATGGGTGCCTTTGCTCATTTTTCAAAAATATATTTCTGTACACTTCTTACAAGTCCATAAACCCCTTGATTCCATCATATTGAAATGTTCAGAGATGTCCATTGATCAAATCCTAAAGAAACCACTTTGGTCATCCCTCATATGACCAGAGGTATCCTAGAAAAGTCCAGCTCATATTTTTAGAGCACTTTTATTTCCTGCCTTGTTGTGTTGCTTATTATGGTTGCTTTCAACGATAGTTGACGAAGTAGACGCAATGCTCGGAGTTGGACCAGAGATATTTGAAGACCTCAAAGACTTTGTTAAACAGGCAAGCAGCCCTTTGACCATGTCCATGAAACCCCTTTTGATGCATGACATATAACTCTTTATTATTGTTGCATCGGAATCATGATGAGATGGTAGACCACGTTGGTTGATTGCCTCTGTTACTTCCTCATTGATACTTGCATTGTGCATGACCCTACCTTCTTATGAGGGTTATGCCGGTGGGAGTAGATAGGATGCTAAAGTAGCTGCTACGCAAAGTGGGCCAGGGTTATGCATGGAAAGAAACCAAGTGTGGTTTGACATACTTGCAAATAGCCCAGTGGGTGCCATTAATGCCCCTGGGAGATGATGATGAACTAGGTCACTACTTGGTGGAGAGGTAGTGTACCGAGGCTTGATGAAAGTGTTGTTTACAGAGACGGATTAGATTTAAGATTTGATGACTGTCCCAACCTTACATGTGCAACCACTCTACCCTTATATGGGAAAGGGCATTATTGATTACCTAGGTCGATACTAGCTTGGAGCCCGCATTACTAGTGACGGGGGAGAGTTGGTGCTCTCTCTAGGGACGGGGTCGTGCCAGGTAGGGCGGCCATGACCACTTTTATGGGGAACCGGACACACCGTTGGTACCCCGTGCCAGTGGTATGTGATAAATATGGGTGCAAGGCTCCACAAAAATGTTATGTGAAATATTGGGCACGGGGGTTACTGCCAATCGAGTGGACTCCATGTTAGTGTCGTCTAGGGAAAGGTAGTGATCGGGTGCTTACCCCGGGTACTTGAGGTATCGCGGGTCGTGGATGACACGGAAGTTCCCCGGATCTTGTGGGTACAGTGTGCAACCTCTGCAGAGTGTAAAACTATTCGAATAGCCGTGTCCACGGTCAAGGACAGTTGGGCGGTGCTGCTTAGACTATGTCCATATGTTTCTGACAAACAACACTGTTTGGTGATATTGATGATGTGACTCATGAGGAAGTCATGATGAGCTTGAGCATGAGTTGTTCATAACTCTTTCTCGATGTTGATGTCTGTAACCTCCTGATGCTTGTTGCAGACGCATTCCTGTCCTTGATAAATGTTGATCATACTTACATGAGAAAAACTAGCTTTCCGCAACAATGCCAATTAAGCAGTAGAGCTTTGCATAATTATTTTGTTATCACTCTTGGGTTGCTTGCGAGTATATTCAAAGTACTCATTGGCTTGCCACTGGTTATTTTATGGGCCAGGCTTGAAAGAACAGGATATGATGAAGAATACTTTGATGACGAACATGCGAGCTAGGATGCTTCCCAGTCAGAATGCCTGTAGGGTTAAGGCAGATGGCATGGGTCCAAGTTATAGACGAGGATTTCTACTGCAATGATATACTCAAGACTCGACCATAATGGTCCTACTTGTGTAAAACGGTATGTATGGATGTAAGACTCTTGTTATTCAGCTTCTGTGTGTTCAGTGAGCATTGATCTCTGGGATCACTGTACACGTGCATTCGGTGATCACGACTTATGAGTCGGGGTACCCACAGAGCTGGTATCAGAGCCATCCTGACTGTAGGAAGCCTTAGTTAGCATGGTCGTTAGTTAGGCTAAAACTATTTCCAAACAACTACTAGTTTTCAAAACTATCTGTACTTCTCTTCCCTTCTCAGCTTTTTCGAAAACTAAGGTATACTTTCCTTATTGATCTCTTCCCCTTCAAAACCTTTGGTCGCTAGAACCCTTATGCCCCTGGCCACTGGATTCCTTGTAATCCTCGTGGATAATCAAGAAGGAAGATGCCTTGCCAGACATTCACCCACATCTCCTGAACACAAGATTGGTGACATCACAACAAGACGATACCAACAGAGGATACATCCTCGAGGAATGAGGACCTGAAGACCCAGGAGATGGTGACACCCTTGACACTGCTCCAAGATGATGCAACCTTAGCCTACGACGACCAGGGCATAGGTTATGCAAGAACATTATATGCATCGCTAATAGAGTAACCATGTCGCTATCGTTGTGGTATCGGCAACCACCGATGGATGAGAACCTAGCCATTTGGTCCGCCTCACCATAGTGAGTAGGAAAACGGTTATCCTCATCCCCCGCTCTTGGTGTCGATGTTGTCATCAATGTAACCGACATGGTGGACCTCTATTACGCCTTGTTAATATCATTGCATAAAGGATTACCTACCTGGTACCATCGACGGCTTAGAAGACAAAAGGGGATCGTCGTGATTAAGAAGACAAGAGAAGATCAAGTCAATGCCAGCCACGAGGAGCCACCTTCACCCCATCACCTCATCAGGAGAGAAGTTGTTGAATATTCTTCAGGCTCAACCCGGAGTGTTTCATCGAACAACTACAAGAGGCGTAGCAACACCTGAGGAAAACTCAGAAGACTGCATGAGGCACAAGGCACGACTACTGAGTCCGAGAACCCCTAGGGTAGGATGAGTCATGTACCCCCTATGCGCAGTCGAGTCCATATGATGGTTCGAATAGAACCATGATTGTGTGTTGCTCGTTTTTATTTGTTTGTGTTTTTGATATCAGTCGCCCTTTTTGCCCTAGGCAACAAGTACGTGACTATATCACCTGCCTTATTTTGTTGTTTGTGTTTGGCCTTTTTGGCACTTGTTTGATTGCACCTGCACTATAGAACCCCCTTTAGGCATCCCACCTCCTCTATGCTATTTTTTCCCTCTTGTCTCTCTCTCCTCAACTGAAGACCAGCAAGACAAGATGCACCAAGAAATCTGCTTCGGCAACCAACTAGCAATGAAGACTTTTGTTGCAGCCTCCTCGACCAAGTGAAACCCCATAGAGTTATGTTTAAGCCTCCATACTAGAAACCCATTCCTAGACCCTTCGAGACTTCATGAGATACCCCAGTCCTTAACCATGTGCTTAACCCACGGAATTGCAAGAGAACCAGTTAAGCCTCTGTAAACCTCGCACAACACTGGGTTCATTATGGAACTAGTGGACATAGTGAACAAGCACATTATCATCCTAATATAGCACCAGGACTAACGATGCCATAGGGAGGACCAATCTGAGGATATAGGGATAGAGGACAAATGACTTGATGAGTTTATATCAATGACTTGAGGAATTATATGAGACTACTTGATGGATTATGAGGCTTTGATGT
This sequence comes from Aegilops speltoides, assembly GCA_021437245.1. NCBI lineage: Eukaryota > Viridiplantae > Streptophyta > Magnoliopsida > Poales > Poaceae > Aegilops > Aegilops speltoides. Next base: position 186,600,393 of record CM038144.1, read on the forward strand.
TGGTAGATGAACTTGGTGGGATCATGAGTATAGATTAGCATAGCTTTCATTACCCCTGAGTAAATTGGATTTAGTAGGATAATTTTGTTCGCAAGCTGGAATTCTTGAAAGTATTTGGATTTAAACTTAGCCATGGGATATTGATAGGAGAGAGTTGATACTACGTAAATGACCTAGGGGGAACAAGTAGGAATTCTCGTTGGACAAGAGATTTGGATTTAAGTAGGTGATCCTAGTTGGATATAGATGATAATGTGTATCTACATGGTCAGAGTAAATTGGATTTAGACTGATGATCTCGATCATGATACCATGTTTCTCGGTGGACGATAAACTAGGAGATTGGATTTGAAGAACTACTGGATCATGTAATGATTGGTGTAGTTAATGGGTTGTTGGTGTTGATTCATAGGAAGGAAACAAGATTTTGGTGTGGCATACGACGTGTTTCCTTAGGATAGAGAAGCACTAGCATGGACCTTGGAAGAATAGGATGAGCACTTGGATTGTCCTGTTTTATTCCAGCTTGGAAGCTTGTATGCTCTACCCATGGACTTTTAGGGGTAGCCACACACATGAGTTTGGGGATTGTAGACATGTATGATTTTGTTAGACATCCTCTCGGGAGCCATGAGGATATGAATCACATGAGTGATGATTGGAGTTGACCTACGCAAAATGATGCTATCAGCGATATGATGTGATTTGTTTAAAGGACTAGATAGACTATTGGCATCTCAAAAACCGTGCTTAAAGATAAGATGATAAATGTTCACTCGCACACTAGAATCCTTGAAACCCTTAAGCCCTACCAAGCTACAACATGGTCGGGTCAGGACCTTAGGGCCTTGACGCTAGATCTAGAACCACCTTGGGCAGCACCCAAGAAGACCACCACTAATTCCCCAGCCTACTTTATGTACCCCGTGAACAAGGTCTTCATGGAATATTTGGACAAGTTTGTCGTTGTCTTCATTGATGACATTCTTGTCTTCTCGGAGACGGAAGAGGAGCACGAGCAACACTTGAGGATGGTCCTAGACAAGCTTCGAGAGCACCAACTGTATGCCAAGTTCAGCAAGTGTGAATTTTGCCTGCATGAAGTTGGATTCTTGGGTCATGTTTTAACTGAAGAAGGATTATCAGTCGATCCCGCTAGGATTGAAGCCGTGACTGAATGGCAATCCCCAAGCAATGTGAAGGAAGTCAGAAGCTTCCTCGGACTCGCGGGATATTACCGCAAGTTCGTTGAAGGATTCTCAAGTATTGCCCGACCCATGAACTCAGCTCTTGAAGAAGGACAAGAAGTTGAATGGGCCTTGAAGTCGAAGAGAGCTTCGGAGTGAAGAAGAGATCGACCACCGCCCGTTTCAGCCACGCCAGATATACACAAGGAATTTGTGATACATTGTGACGCGTCAAGAACCGGACTGGGAGGTGTTCTGATGCAAGAAGGCAGAGTCGTAGCCTACCTTTCAAGGCAACTACGGCCTCATGAAGAGAACTATGCTACTCATGACCTTGAGCTAGCAGCAGTGGTTCATGCCCTGAAGACATGGCGACATTACCTCTTAGGGAAGCGATGTGTGATATACACGGATCACAAAAGTCTGAAGTATATTTTCACTCAAAGGGGATTGAACATGAGGCAAAGAAGATGGCTAGAATTGATCAAAGATTATGACCTCAGTGTTCAATACCACCCTGGAAAGGCTAATGTGGTAGCAGATGCATTAAGCAGGAAGGCTTGTTCCTTGAATGCTATGCTTAAGGACAAGCTACCCGCCTTGTATGAAGAACTTGAAAGCTTCGGGTTGGAACTGGTTGCACCAGGATTCTTAGCTAACCTTGAAGTCAAGCCGACCTTGATGGATGATGTTAAAGAAGCTCAGAAGGGACACGATAGTATTGAAGGCATCAAGAGGAAGGTCAAGGCAGTCAAAGCCCAGGTTTCACAAAAGATGAGCAAGGAGTCGTGTGGTTTGGGAATCGCATTTGCGTACCCAACAAGATTGAGCTCAAGAATCTGATCTTGCAAGAAGCTCACGACACCCCGTATTCCATCCATCCTGGAGGAACCAAGATGTATCAAGACCTGAAGGAAAGATTCTGGTGGCATGGGATGAAAAGGGAGGTTGCCACCTATGTTGGAAAGTGTGACGTATGCCAGAATCAAAGCTGAGCATCAGCGACCCGCTGGATTGTTGCAACCCCTCAAGGTGCCTGAATGGAAGTGGGACAAAATCGGGATGGACTTCATCACCGGTTCACCCAGGTCAAGCAAGGGACATGACTCCATATGGGTCATTGTTGACCATTTGACCAAGGTGGCCCACTTCATTCTGTCAAGACGACCTACAAGGGAACCAGTTAGCGATCTCTACATCAACCGAATCGTGAGCATTCATGGCGTTCCCAAGGAAATTGTGTCGGATAGAGGAACCCAATTCACCTCAAGGTTACGGAAGAAGTTCCAGAGGCCATGGGGACCAAGTTGTCCTTGAAAGATCGCTTTCCACCCACAGACCGGCGGTCGATGTAAGCAGTGAATCAGATACTCGAAGGCATGCTCCGAGCCTGTGTCTGAGCTTATGGAGCTAAGTGGGAAGACTGCCTCCCTTTCGCCGAGTTCTCGTACAACAATAGTTATCAGTCCAGCCTTCATATGGCACCATTTGAAGTGTTATACGGATGGAAGTGCCGCACACCCCTCAATTGGTCAGAGACCGGAGAAGGACTTGTCCTTGGGCCTGATACCCTTCGTGAAGCAGAAGAGCAAGTCCAGCTTGTCAGAGAGCGTTTGAAGACCGCCAAGTCAAGGCAGAAGAGCTACACTGACTCACGTCGTAGAGACATGTACTTCCGAGTTGGAGACCATGTCTATCTCCGGGTCACACCTCTCACGGGAACCCAGCGTTTCCATGTTAAGGGGAAGCTTGCACCAAGATACATCGGCCCCTTCAAGATCATCGAGCAGCGAGGAGAAGTGGCTTACCGCTTGGAACTTCCACGAACTATCCGATGTGCTGGCGTGTTCCACGTGTCACAACTCGGAAGTGCCTCCAAGTTCGAGACAAGCCTGATCTTTACAAGGACGTCAATCACCAAGCCATTGACCTTCAGCCTGATTTGACTTACCGTGAGAGGCCCATCTGCATTCCGGATGAGGCTGAGCGACACACTCGAAGCCACACCATCAAGTACTTCAAGTTCAATGGAGCACCAAATGTAAAGCGAAGCGGCATGAGGGCGTGAAGACTACCCTGATCAAGTTTACAGATCCTTTTGCGCGCCTGATAGGGAATCTCGGGGACGAGATTCTTGTAAGGGGGGTAGGTCTGTCACACCCTGATTTTCATGCCACAACACTTAAGTCAATAAATAATGCTAAAATGTGGTTTGACAAAAACTTTTGAGTGTTTTGTCTTTGCTTTGATTGAATGGTTGACTGTTGTTTGCGAGTGCTCTAAAAATCAAATAAATCCTCCAACTCCTATACTTCATCTCCTTGCCCCAAACTCTTGAACCAATGATCATGCCATGTGTATAGGACATAAAAATAACTTCTTACAAAAATAATTTGACCAAATAGTATTTTCAAAATTAGTTTTCAAAACCCTGAATTGAGGTTTGCACTTTGCAAGTACTTAATTAAGGGCAGTAAAAATCTTTCAAAAATATATTTGACTCCTATTAGATATAGGATACCCGAAACCACAAAAATATAATTTTAAAAGTTATTTTCCTATTTTATATAAAAGCTTTTCTTAAGGCCAGAATTGGTCTTTAATAGGGAAAAATTATTTTATTGCTTCAAAAATATTTGACAAAATTTAGGGAAACTCATGGGACATATATTGTCCATATATAAGAGTTTCTACACATGGTCATGTTCAAAATATTGGTCAAGTCCCTCAAAAACCCTTTCTGGATATTTCAAGCTTTTGAAATATTTACAAAGGAAATATTCTCTAAAAATTCCACGAAAATTCGATCATGTCACATATGAAATATTAGATGATCTTGCCAAGTCTCATGACTTGGAGAACAAGATAACATCATAAAATACCCTCAAAACCACTTCTGTCCATTTTGAAGTTTGAGCAACTTTACATTGCCAAACATTTCCAAATGTTCTCAAACCATGTGAACATTCTCAAATGGTCTAATTATTCATCTAGACAAAGTGGCACAAGTTGGAGAACAAGTTAACTTGGTCAAAGTGCCCCAAAACCATTCCTGTCCAGAATCAAATTTGAACAAGTTTGTACTGCCAACTTTTTATCCTTAACCCCAACTTTTGTGAGCATGTTCACATGACCAAATGAGGCTACTACACCAAGTGGTGCATCAAGGAGAATTGATTTGCATGACTAAATCTTGGTAAAGCCATTTCTGCTAATTTCTAGGGTTTACCAAAGTCACATTGGCAACTTCCTCCAAATGAGCTCCAACTTGGTGATCAACCCCATTTATATATGACACTTGATCCTGTTAATCTTCATGTCAAGTGGAGTTAATTTGCTTGCCCAAACCTGCATCAAACACCTTCTGGCAGAAACTTGAAATGCCTGTTTTGGCCATTTCCACTAATCTCCGTGGACTCTACTTTTTACCACAACCTCTCCTAGTACCCCTCTAGCACCTGGACGCTCTTATGCCCAAGGAAGCAATGATGGAGAGGGGAAGAACTCCATTTTTCTACTCTGGACAGCAGCATTTCCACTCCCCCTCAACTCCCTCTTCGCTCCAGTGGATCCCCAGGGCATCCAATGCTATTTCCGCATTGTTTACTCCCCCTTTCAGCTGCCAGACACAAGTGGACGTGCGGGTGCACGCAAAAAGCCGCGGGTGCTGGCCATTTGCATGCTCTGGAGCGCCTGGCAGGGCGTTCGACCGTTGACGCCGCGTCCTCCGACCACCTCGGGGCTCTCCCGCGCGCCTGCCGATGCGCCTCGGCGTCCGCAACACGCTACGCGGTTGGCCCCCTTCTCTCTCCCCCTCCCCGCGCCTCCGCGCTAGCAAACAGAGGCCGCCCGAGCGCGCCAATGGTGCGGCTCACACGCGCGGCACCCTGGCCCTTCCCCGCTCCTTCTCTCCCCTCCTATCGCCCTAGAACAACCCCACGAACACCACAGACACGCTCACACGAGCCCCCGTGGCCTCTAGCGACGGCTACGGCCTCGCCGGCGCACGGTCCCACGGTGCACCTCGCCCCCTCCTATTTAAGGCCACCCCCGAGCCCTCTCTGGCCTCCTTTCACCCTCTCTCACTCCCAGTGACCCCCCGGACCAACTCACTCCTCCTCCCGCGCCCTCCATAGCCCTCCATGGCCGGAGAGCCGCCGCCGGCCTCCACCTAAATTCAGCCGAACCCGAGCTCGTCTCCCTCTCCTATCTCCACCAGCAGCCTCCCCTGAGCAAGGCGGAGCTCCCACGCCCTTTCCCCTTGTCCGGGGACGCATCATAGCACCGTGCCCAATCTTGCCCGATGCCACCGTCCGCCGGCATCCAAGCCGCCGTCGCCTCGACCATTGCCGGCAGCCGTGGCATACACGAATGGATGCGGCGCTCGACGCCGAGCTCATCCATAGCCAGAGCATTGCCGGAGGTGCTCTGTAGCGCCGGCAAGCCGCTGTCGACGCCGCCCCTGCCTCTGCTCTATTCGAGCGGGAGGTTGGGGACGAGCCCGACAAGCGGGCCCCGCTCGTCAGCGACCGGTAGGCGGGCCCCGCCGTTTAAGTGGAAACGGCCTCTGCCGGATCCGCCTCCCCCCGAGCGAAGACGTATTCCGCGAGGCCGCCTTCGACGTGGCCTCCCAGCGGGCGCGCGCGAGAGGCTAGGCTAGGCCCAGTGCGCTGCCCCGCTATGCCCCGCCCAGTGCGCGCCGCCGCCGCCTAGATCCGGCCCATTTAGGTAGATCCCTCTCCTTTTTCTTTTTCTGTAGAATTGTAAAGTCCATAGATTATTTATTCTAAGTCCAAATTTGATGATTCTAATTTCTATAAGTTCATAAATTCCTGATCTATCACATGGTGCAATTTGCACATTTTTTCATAAAGATTTTCTTCACAGACAATTATCAAATCCCATATTTCCATTTCTGTCATGAACTTTAGAAAATCACAGAAGGCTCAAAATTTATCCAAATGCCATGATTCAAATTCCTAGATGCTTCTAAGTTCATAACTTAGTTTATGAACATTTTTCTTAGTACTTTTGTACCACATAAATTATTGAGCCATTTTTTCATATTTGTCAACTTTGCAAATTCATAGGAAATTCATTTGAACTCCAAATCCAGTGAAACCAATTCCTAGATGCTTCTAAAATCATCCTTTGTTAAATGGGTGCCTTTGCTCATTTTTCAAAAATATATTTCTGTACACTTCTTACAAGTCCATAAACCCCTTGATTCCATCATATTGAAATGTTCAGAGATGTCCATTGATCAAATCCTAAAGAAACCACTTTGGTCATACCTCATATGACCAGAGGTATCCCAGAAAAGTCGAACTCATATTTTTAGAGCACTTTTATTTCCTGCCTTGTTGTGTTGCTTATTATGGTTGCTTTCAACGATAGTTGACGAAGTAGACGCAATGCTCGGAGTTGGACCAGAGATATTTGAAAACCTCGAAGACTTTGTTAAACAGGCAAGCAGCCCTTTGACCATGTCCAGGAAACCCCTTTTTATGGATGACATATAACTCTTTATTATTGTTGCATCGGAATCATGATGAGATGGTAGACCACGTTGGTTGGTTGCCTTTGTTACTTCCTCATTGATACTTGCATTGTGCATGACCCTACCTTCTTACGAGGGTTATGCCAGTGGGAGTAGATAGGATGCTAAAGTAGCTGCTACGCAAAGTGGGCCAGGGTTATGCATGGAAAGAAACCAATTGTGGTTTGACATACTTGCAAATAGCCCAGTGGGTGCCATTAATGCCCCAGGGAGATGATGATGAACTGGGTCACTACTTGGTGGAGAGGTAGTGTACCGAGGCTTGATGAAAGTGTTGTTTACAGAGACGGATTAGATTTAAGATTTGATGACTGTCCCAACCTTATATGCGCAACCACTCTACCCTTATATGGGAAAGGGCATTATTGATTACCTAGGTCGATACTAGCTTGGAGCCCGCATTACTAGTGACGGGGGAGAGTTGGTGCTTTCTCTCGGGACGGGGTCGTGCCAGGTAGGCCAGCCATGACCATTTTTATGGGGCACCGGACACAACGTTGGTACCCCGTGGCAGTGGTATGTGATAAATATGGGAGCAAGGCTCCACGAAAATTTTATGTGAAATGTTGGGCACGGGGGTTATTGCCAATCGAGTGGACTCCATGTTAGTGTCGTCTAGGGAAAGATAGTGATCGGGTGCTTACCCCGGGTACTTGAGGTATCGCGGGTCGTAGATGACACGGAAGTTCCCCGGATCTTGTGGGTATACTGTGCAACCTCTGCAGAGTGTAAAACTATTCGAATAGCCGTGTCCACGGTCAAGGACAGTTGGGCTGTGCTGCTTAGACTATGTCCATATGTTTCTGACAAACAACACTGTTTGGTGATATTGATGATGTGACTCGTGAGGAAGTCACGATGAGCTTGAGCATGAGTTGTTCATAACTCTTTCTCGATGTTGATGTCTGTAACCTCCTGATGCTTGTTGCAGACGCATTCATGTCCTTGATAAATGTTGATCATACTTACATGAGAAAAACTAGCTTTCCGCAACACTGCCAATTAAGCAGTAAAGCTTTGCATAATTATTTTGTTATCACTCTTGGGTTGCTTGCGAGTACATTCAAAGTACTCATTGGCTTGCCACTGGTTATTTTGTTGGCCAGGCTTGAGAGAACAGGATATGATGAAGAATACTTCGATGACGAACATGCGAGCTAGGATGCTTCCCAGTCAGAATGCCTGTAGGGTTAAGGCAGATGGCATGGGTCCAAGTTATTGACGAGGATTTCCGCTGCGATGTTATACTCAAGACTCGACCATAATGGTCCTACTTGTGTAAAACGGTATGTATGGATGTAAGACTCTTGTTATTCAGCTTCTGTGTGTTCAGTGAGCGTTGATCTCTGGGATCACTGTACACGTGCATTCGGTGATCACGACTTATGAGTCGGGGTACCCACAGGACACCTAAGCTACGCATTAAATGCGTCTTGTCCTGTAATACGAGCGATAAGCTCAAAGCACTGTAGGCCTTTCCACCTCCTGTGTGCCACTGTGGAGGCCCATGGCGTAGTGGAGGGGGATTCGCCTCTTTATAACCACGCAGCCACAGTAGATTGTTCGAGAGCTCAAGAACATTCAATACACCCACCAATGCAGGACTAGAGTTTTACGCATCCTCGTGGCCTGAACCTGCGTAAACGATCCTTGTGCTGGTTGCTAATCCTGCTCTTCTCACAACCCCGCGCCCCGCAACCACAGAAGGGATCCTGGTGATCCCATAGATGTCGTTTCCCACCGACAGTGGCCCATTAAATAGACCTTGATTAATGGAGCCAGTAGAAATTTGATTCATCAAATTTGGACACTATTTGAATTCTCTAGTGATTTTACCAGCTATGTAGAAAAGAAAAGAAAAAGAAAAAGGGGAAGGGCTGTACCCTTATCCAGCGCATTGGGTGTTTAGCATTCGTGGGGAGAGGTGACGTCGGAGGCGCATTTCTCCCGGCCCGTCTCCACTTAAACGGCAAGCCCCAGCCGCTAGGTCGCTGACGTGCTGTCACGCCCAAGATGCGACCCTATCCAAAAGGAACTCGAAGGTCCCACCAAGGATAGAAGTGCATCTTGAAGATGCTTTTGCAAGGTGGATATCATTACATCAACATTACTTAATACATAGGGATACATACAAGAGGCATACAATGCCACACGAATACAACATCACAATACATTAGAGCATCATCCGACTACGGATGAAACACAAACAGAAACTCAAACGACATCCACCACTAGCCCAGCTCTGACGACTGGAACCTATCCCCGATCGAAGAAGAAGCGGAAGAAGAACTCCAAAACAAGTAAGCATCTCTCTCGTGTCAAGATCATCGCATAACCTGTACCTGCCTATTTGTTGTAGTAATCATGAGCCACGAGGACTCAGCAATCCCATTACCATGGGTATCAAGACTAGCAAAGCTTAATGGGAAAGGAAGGGGTAAGTGGTGAGGTTGCAGCAGCGACTAAGCATGATATGGTGGCTAACATACGCAAATGAGAGCGAGAAGAGGAGCAAAAGGAACGGCCGTCAACTAGTAATGATCAAGAGGTGATACTGAACTCCTACCTACGTCAAGCATAACCCAAAACCATGTTCACTTCCCGGACTCCGCCGAGAAGAGACCATCACGGCTACACACGCGGTTGATGTGTTTTAATTCGAATCGGGTGGCAAGTTATCTACAACCGGACGTTAACAAATTCCCATCAGCCACCTAACCGCGGCCACGACTCTCGAAAGTTTATACCCTGCAGGGGTGTCCCAACTTAGCTCATGATAAGCTCTCGCGATCAACAAAGGATATTCCTTCTACCAGGAAGACCCGATCAGTCTCGGAAGCCTGGTTTACAAGACATTTCGACAATGGTAAAACAAGACTAGCAAAGCCGCCCGATGTGCCGACAAATCCCGATAGGAGCTGCACATATCTCGTTCTCAGGGCACACCGGATAAGCGAAGCGTACATGTACCGACGAATCCAAGTTGACAAGGAGTAGTCCCGCACGGTGCTCTAGTTTGGACCAACACTCGAAGGAGCACTGGCCCGGGGGGTGGGGGGTAAATAAAGATGACCCTCGGGCTCCGGAAACCCATGGGAAAAAAGGCTAGGTGAGGCAAATGGTAAAACCAAGGTTGGGCCTTGCTGGAGGAGTTTTATTCAAAGCGAACTGTCAAGGGGGTCCCATAAAACACCCAACCGTGTAAGGAACGCAAAATCCTGGAACATAACACCGGTATGACGGAAACTAGGGTGGCAAGAGTGGAACAAAATGCCAGGCCTAAGGCCGAGCCTTCCACCCTTTACCAAGTATATAGATGCATTAATTAAATAAGAGATATTGTGATATCCCAACATAATCCTGTCCACCATGGAGCAATCTTCAACTTCACCTGCAACTAGCAACGCTATAAGAGGGGTTGAGCAAAGTGGTAACATAGGCAAACAACGGTTTGCTAGGAAGGGTGAAAAGGTTAGAGGCTGACATGGCAATTTGGGAGGCTTGAGGAGCAAGAGATAGGTAGCGCAGCATAGCGATAGAACGAAGCAACTAGCATAGAAATGATAGTAGTGAGATCCAGGGTAGCGGTCGTCTTTCCTGAAATCCCGCTAGGAAGAAGAACGAGTCCATGAAGAAGATGAAGCCACGAAGACGAACCAAGCATAGACGAACGTATCCTCACGGTCGCAACCAAACTGGAACTATCGAGAAGAAGCACACAACATAGTAAACACACCACACATGACAAGGCATGATGCTCAACCAAGTATGATGCATGACAAGGCTACATGAAGCTACTTATGGCAAAAGATGATGCATACAAGAGCAACACATCAAAGCAAGGTTAAATGAGGCCGGAAACAACATATAACAATTCCAGTAAGTCCTCATATGCAAGTTTCAAATTTGGTCCAGATCTGAATAACATTAAGTTGGAGTTGTTAAGAAGCAAGTTAAGATGCACCAAGATGATCTACACGAGATTCTAGTCAAGTTACATATAAAGTTCATTTAATTCAGAGCTACGGCCTAGAAGATATGAGCAAAACAAGTTTAACATGGCATTAATGCAAAATGCATACAAAAATCAATAAAAACACCTCAAAACAAGGATGCTACATGATAATATGAAACTACATACAAAATCAAGCAAGTTTCATATAGAGCACACTCGAAACGGAGCAACGGTTCAACCCATACACTCTATACAAGTTTAAAGGACAAGCTGTCCAAAACAGCAACTAGGCATCTAGCAGCCATCAAAACAACATGCTACGGTACCACAATATGAAAATAAAAGGAATAGATGTGATGTACAGGTGAAGCATGACAAAACATGAACACTGAGCTATCTCCAGAAACAACTAGAACATGCTCAAAATGACATGGCAAGATTGCAAATAATAACAGTTTCAGTCATTAGCAGAAATAACATTAGGTTGCAATGTTTAGAGCTATCAAACAACATGTTACAGGAACTTATCATGGCAAAAAAAGGCATGGCATGAATCTACTAATTACATATAACAAAAGTCCCTTACTGACCATGAGCCAAAAAGGACACAGAAAATATGATGGCACCCATGTAAACATGGCAAGTTATATGACAGATTCATACATGGCAGGAACAACAATAAGTAGGCATGTTGATGAGCTTGAACCACTCACCACAGAGCAATACATGGCATGCCAAGGCAACCAGCAGTAATAAGGCATGTTTATGAAGCTAAACATGGCAATAGCACGTTCATAGGGCGCATGGATAACTAACAACAATCATGGCAACATTGAACTTAATGTTAACAGGCTGACAACATCATTATTTAGCAAGTTTGGAGCAAGATAACAACAAGTTACATCATGACATGAACAACAAAACACCCTTAGTGAGCATCTCCAGATTATGCATAGAATGACTTGTAGCAGCAGGTTTACACAACATTATAATTTAACAGAAACAGACTAGCAAAACGGCAACAGCATGTACCCTAATTCACGACCTCGATGAACTCACTACAAGAATTACAAAAATACATGGATTGCACCACTGTAAAGATGGCATGATGTAGCTCAAAACTCATGTAGACATAAAGCTCATAAGATGCACACACAAAATGCAATGAAAAAGACAAAACAACAAGTTTTAACAGTTTCAATAGATTAACATCATATAGCACTCTTGCAACGATGATACATGCATCAAGGTGACCTCAAACAAAGATCGCACAGTGGAATAAAATGTAGAGAATCTCACAGCGAACAATTTGATATATTATATGCATGAAATGGAGCTACGGTCATGGAGTTATGATGCAACGAACAGAGGCATAAAATGTCAAAATATTAGGGACTTAGCAGAAATCACCACCTCAGGGGCAAAAGTCAACGGCGGCGCGAGAAGCGAGGATGGCCGGAGAAGGGCCGGGTACGGGCGCACGCGGTGGATCCCGGACGGATCCGCCGGATCCAGCCAGATCCCGTGAGGAGGCGGGAGGAGGCTTGGCTGGCCAGCGCCAGCCTGCCTGGCCTTGGCGCCGAGGAGCGGCGCGGGCGGAGAAAAGGCGGCGGCAGATGGCAGTGGAGGCAGAGGGGCGGCGGGCGACGATGGAGGGCGCGGCGGCACCGAGAGGCCTTGGCGCGGGCGGCGCAGCGGCGCCGGGCGGCGAGGCGCGAGGCGGCGGGACGGACCCGCAGCGGCGCTGGGTTGGGCCCGGATGGGCTCGGCGGGCTGCCCAGGCCCAGGCGGCCGCGGCGGAGTGGGCGATGGTGACGTGGCGGGTCCTGGTTGGCCGGCGGGCGGCGGGTGGACATGTCCGGGCGGCGGGTGGACGTGTCCGTCGGCGGGAGGAGGAAGAAGCTAGTGTTAGACCGCGAATTTGGAAGGGGAGGGCCTATTTATAAGTAGAGGGAGCGAGGAGAGTCCAAATAGGGAGCCGTTTTCGCCCACATGATCGTTATCGAACGACCAAGAGCGTGGAGGCAGTTTGGATGGGTTTTGGGCCACTTTGGAGGGGTGTTGGGCTGCAACACAAAGAGGGCTTTTACGGTTACCCGGTTAACTGTTGGAGTATCAAATGGACTCCAAATGGCACGAAACTTGACAGGTGGTCTACCAGTGGTGTACCAAGGCCGCTTGCTAAGTCACGGTCCATTCCGAGAATGTTTAACACCCGCTCACAATAGGAGACAAAAGGGGAACGCCGGAGGACATAGGAGTGTCGGATTGCAAAACGGTTAACGGGGAAAATGCTCGGATGCATGAGACGAACACGTATGCCAATGCGATGCAGATGATGACATGATATGAAATGCAGATGATGACATGGAAAAGTGCAACACGCAAGCACATGACATGGCAAGGATGGCGAATAACTGGTGGACACCTGGCGCATCGGATCCGGGGCGTTACAACTCTCCTCCAGTAACAAGAGATCTCGTCCCGAGATCTTAGGACCGAGGCGGAAGTGAAAAAAGGGACGAGGTGAAACAAGAACTCAAGAGAAGAAGCAAAGAATCGAGAGCACTTGAGAAGAAGATAGGAACGACGAGTATGACAAGAATCGAAAGCTCACGGAATCAGATAGACTATGAAACCACTCCGGTTAGAACGAGATAAGAAACGAATAAGACTGAAAGGATTTAGGCAACACTCTGGCTGAAACATGGATGAATAGAACACGAGCTTGAGAGGGTGGAATGATACTTGATGAAAACATGACACAAAACCTTCAGAAAGAATTGAAAGAGTTGAATGAAAAGAACGGAGAAGAAAATGACAACTTGTAGCACGAATGAAATAGAAAGCATCTTTAGAAGGAAGGCTAAAACGGAGTTGTTGAGAAAATCAACAACGAAAAGAATAAGCTTGTTGTGGTCTTAGAGGTAACATCTCAAGATCATAAGGTGATAATCGGCCACAAACGGAAATGATTGGATAGCTTAGAAGAACGAAGAAATGCAAAACTCCACTTCAAAAGAATATGGAGAATTAATTGCACTTTGAGACGTGAGAAGAAAAGATACTTGAACTCCTCCAACAAAATCTTGATGAGCTCTTGAAGAATGAATTAAATCATGAAGAACCACCCTGAAGAACTCCGGTAAACAAAAGGATGATGAGATAGGATGAAGGAAGACAAGAATAAGACTAAAGCCTTGCGTCGATTTAGATGGAGGTTCCGACGAGATGGCCGAGGAAATTTGAATTACGGAAAAGAAAAGACGAAAAGTCTTGGAACTAGAATTTATTCATCAAGAACAAACTCCGAAGAAAGGGATTAATCACATGATGAAAGAAAAATAAGAATTACCTTATGCTTATCCTCCACCAATTAAATTGATGCAAAGCAATGGATTTGCATACTACTTATTTGCGTTGGAAAAGATTAAGAGGGGATATAGCACGAAAATTTGAGAAAGTCTTCATGCACCACTAGTAGGATTGGAAAGAACGAATGAGTTAATATGATAATCAAAGAAAAAGAATCTTGAACGAACCACCGTAAGAATTCAAAAATGACTGATGAAAGAGGGAATGAATCACCGGGAAGACTTAGAAGAACCAATATGCTAGAGGGAATTTAGATGCAAAAGAACAAAGAGATCATGAGCTGATTAAAGAACACTTGAACGAAGCACCGGGATAATTGGATAACGGTAGCTGAAATGTGAGGACAAAGAATTCTTCTGGAATGATGGCCTCCGATGAAAAGAAAATGGGAAAACAACTCCTGACATACTCCGGGTGGGTAAGAAAAGGAAACTCTGACAAATGGAATAATGCGATAGGATAACATGAAGCTAGAACCACGAAACTTCGCGAGAACAGACAAGATTTAGAGCAAAACTCTTCTTCGGTCTTCAAATGATGACGAGAAACACCACAAAAATTGTTGAGATACTCCAGGAGAATGAAAAAGAGGAAGGGTTGAACCAAAGATGAAAAGAATTTGAAAGCGATCTTGGAGAAGGCATGTGACTGATGGGATCCATTCTTACTTCACACTTAAATAGGAATTTGAGTATATCTCCAGGAAAATTAGAAGAGTCAGGTAAGATCCTGGGAAAAGACCTGTGGGTTAGGGCCCACTAAAGAGAAAAACACCGTTGGAAAGGGATGTTGAACAGATAGATGATACACTGGAACAATTGAAATATTTGAATGAGGTGACAACCTCGAATTAATTGGAACACCGATGAATCTCCTGAGATGTCTTGAACACTCCGGAAGGATAAACTGGCGAGAGGCGAACGAGCAAAGGGAAATATTTGAGCAAAGGGAAAGAATACGATCGACAACGAAAAACTTGAATTGAGTCCACCGGAGAAGAAAAAGAGATGAAGAATGTCCACCGAGACGAGAATTCACTAGTTGAGGTAATTGAGGAAAGACTGAAGAGGCTCCGCACGAATGAAATTGATGCTCGAAACAGACTCAGGCTCCGGGAAGAAGAGGGTGGGAGGGCGGGAAAAACAAAGGTAACTTGGAAGGGGAAAGCCGATGAAAACACCGGCTGAAAGAATGCAAAAGCTTCGCACGAGTAGGACGGATACTCGATTACGGACTCCGGCTCCAAGAAGAAATAGGGTGGGTGGGTGGGAAAATAAAGCAACTGAGGGTAGAGAAACAACTTCGTTGAGAGCAAACTGAGGATTGAACTTGACAAAGATGAAGAGGCTCGAGTCAACTTGACGAGAAATGCACCGGATGAAAAGAGTTGAGAACCCACGATCGGAAAAACCAACTTCGTGAACCTAAAGAAAAATTTGAATGTTAAGAGGAGTAATACAAAACACCTACGTCAAGATTCCTTACAAGAGCGACGAAGGGGTAAAAAGAATTCCTACTCTCCGATATAACTAGACTCCAAAAACAGTTTTCTTCTAGACTCAACAACGGCCAAACTACACGATCAATCAAGGGGGCTCCTATGGTCGGTCGAGGCTCTGATACCAACTTGTCATGCCCAAGATGCGACCCTATCCTAAAGGAACTCGAAGGTCCCACCAAGGATAGAAGCGCATCTTGAAGACGCTTTTGCAAGGTGGATATCATTACATCAACATTACATAATACATAGGGATACATACAAGAGGCATACAATGCCACACGAATACAACATCACAATACATTAGCGCTTCATATGACTACGGATGAAACACAAACAGAAACTCAAACGACATCCACCACCTAGCCAGTGCTGCGACACGGAACCTATCCCCGATCGAAGAAGAAGCGGAAGAAGAACTCCAAAACAAGTAAGCATCGCTCTAGCGTCAAGATCATCGCATAACCTGTACACCAACTGTTGTTGTAGTAACACCGTGAAACACGAGGACTCAGCAATCCCATTACCATGGGTATCAAGACTAGCAAAGCTTAATGGGAAAGGAAGGGGTAAGCGGTGAGGTTGCAGCAGCGACTAAGCACGATATAGTGGCTAACACACGCAAATGAGAGCGAGAAGAGGAGCAAAAGGAATGGTCGTCAACTAGAAATGATCAAGAGGTGATCCTGAACTCCTACCTACGTCAAGCATAACCCAAAACCGTGTTCACTTCCCGGACTCCACCGAGAAGAGACCATCACGGCTACACACGCGGTTGATGCGTTTTAATTTGGATCAGGTGGCAAGTTATCTATAACTGAACGTTAACAAATTCCCATCTTCAACATAACCGCGGGCACGACTCTCGAAAGTTTATACCCTGCAGGGGTGTCCCAACTTAGCACATGATAAGCTCTCGCGATCAACGAAGGATATTCCTTCTCCCAGGAAGACCCGATCAGTCTCGGAATCCCGGTTTACAAGACATTTCAACAATGGTAAAACAAGACCAGCAAAGCCGCCCGATGTGCCGACAAATCCCGATAGGAGCTGCACATATCTCGTTCTCAGGGCACACCGGATAAGCGAAGCGTACACGTACCGACGAATCCAAGTTGCCAAGGAATGGTCCCGCACGGTGCTCTAGTTTGGACCAACACTCGGAGGAGCACTGGCCTGGGGGGGTAAATAAAGATGACCCTCGGGCTGCGGAAACCCAAGGGAAAAAAGGCTAGGTGAGGCAAATGGTAAAACCAAGGTTGGGCCTTCCTGGAGGAGTTTTATTCAAAGTGATTTGTCAAGGGGGTCCCATAAATCACCCAACCGCGTAAGGAACGCAAAATCCGGGAACATAACACCGGTATGACGGAAACTAGGGCGGCAAGAGTGGAACAAAACGCCAGGCATAAGGCCGAGACTTCCATCCTTTACCAAGTATATAGATGCATTAATTAAATAAGAGATATTGTGATATCCCAACAAAATCCTGTCCACCATGGAGCAATCTTCAGCTTCACCTGCAACTAGCAACGCTATAAGAGGGGCTGAGCAAAGCGGTAACATAGCCAAGCAACGGTTTGCTAGGAAGGGTGAAAAGGTTAGAGGCTGCCATGGCAATTTGGGAGGCTTGAGGAGCAAGAGATAGGTAGCGCAACATAGCGATAGAACGAAGCAACTAGCATAGCAATGATAGTAGTGAGATCCAGGGTAGCGGTCATCTTGCCTGAAATCCCGCTAGGAAGAAGAACGAGTCCATGAAGAAGATGAAGCCACGAAGACGAACCAAGCGTAGACGAACGTATCCTCACGATCGCAACAAAACGAGAACTATCGAGAAGAAGCACACAACATAGTAAACACACCACACATGACAAGGCATGATGCTCAACCAAATATGATGCATGACAAGGCTACATGAAGCTACTTATGGCAAAAGATGATGCATACAAGAGCAACACATCAAAGCAAGGTTAAATGAGACCGGAAACAACATATAATAATTCCGGTAAGTCCTCATATGCAAGTTTCAAAGTTGGTCCAGATCTGAATAACATTAAGTTGGAGTTGTTAAACAGCAAGTTAAGATGCACCAAGATGATCTACACGAGATTCTAGTCAAGTTACATATAAAGTTCATTTAATTCGGAGCTACGGCCTAGAAGATATGAGCAAAACAACTTTAACATGTCATTGCTGCAAAATGCATACAAACATCAAGCAAAACACCTCAAAACAAGGATGCTACATGATAATATGAAACTACATGCAAAATTAAGCAAGTTTCATATAGAGCACACTCAAAACGGAGCAACGGTTCAACGCATACACTCTATACAAGTTTAAAGGACAAGCTGTCCAAAACAGCAACTAGGCATCTAGCAAGCATCAAAACAACATCCTACAGTATATGAAAACAGAAGGCTTGGACATGATGTACAGGTGAAGCATGACAAAACATGAACACTGAGCTATCTCCAGAAACAACTAGAACATGCTCAAAATGACATGGCAAGATTGCAAATAATAACAGTTTCAGTCATTAGCAGAAATAACATTAGGTTGCAATGTTTAGAGATATCAAACAACATGTTACAGGACCTTATCATGGCAAACAAAGGCATGGTATGAATCTACTAATTACATATAACAAAAGTCCCTTACTGACCATGAGCCAAAAAGGACACAGAAAATATGATGGCACCCATGTAAACATGGCAAGTTATATGACAGATTCATACATGGCAGGAACAACAATAAGTAGGCATGTTGGTGAGATTGAACCACTCACCACAGAGTAACACATGGCATGTCAAGGAAACCAACAGTAAGAAGGCATGGTTAAGAAGCTAAACATGGCAATAGCACGTTGATAGGGTGCATGGATAACTAACAACAATCATGGCAACATTGAATTTAATGTTAATAGGCTGACAGTAACATTATTTAGCAAGTTTGGAGCAAGATAACAACAAGTTACAACAGGCCATAAATGCAACCAGGGGCATGAATGGATAGATCATGACATGTACAACAAAACACCCTTAGTGAGCATCTCTAGATTATGCATAGAATGACTTGTAGCAGCAGGTTTACATAGCATCATAATATAACAGAAACATACTAACAAAACAGCAACAGCAAGTACCCTAATTCACGAGCTCGATGCACTAACTACAAGAATCAAAAAAATACATGGATTGCACCACTGTAAAGATGGCATGATGTAGCTCAAAACTCATGTAGACATCGAGCTCATAAGATGCACACACAAAATGCAATGAAAAAGACAAAACAACAAGTTTTAACAGTTTCAGCAGATTAACATCATATAGCACTTTTGCAACGATGATACAGGCATCAAGGTAACCTCAAACAAAGATGGCACAATGGAATGAAATGTAGAGCATCTCACAACGAACAATTTGATATATTATATGCACGAAACGGAGCTACGGTCATGGAGTTATGATGCAACGGACGGAGGCATAAAATGTCAAAATATCAGGGACTTGGCAGAAATCACCACCTCGGGGGCAAAAGTCAACGGCGGCGCGAGAAGCGAGGATGGCCGGAGAAGGGCAGGGGATGCGCGCATGCGGCGGATCCAGGCCGGATCCGCCGCATCCGGCCAGATCCCGGTGCGTGGAGGGGGGAGGACGCGGCGCGGGGCGGCGACCTCGGACGGGGCGGCGGCGGCGGTGGCCGGAGTGGTGGTAGAGGCGGCGCGGGCGGACGGCAGAGTCTGTGGCGGCGCCGAGAGGCGCAGGCGCTGGGCGGCGCCGCGCGCGCTGCCATGGCGCCGCGAGGCGGCGGGACGGGATCCGCTGCGGCGCTGAGGTTGGGCCCGATGGGCTCGGTGGGCTTGCCGGGCCCAGGCGGGCTGTGGCGGCGGGGGCGGACGCACGGTGCCGTGACGGGTCCTGGTTGGCCGGCGGGCGGTGGCTGCACATGTCCGGGTGGCGGGTGGACGTGTCCGTCGGCGGGAGGAGGAAGAAGCTAGGGTTAGACCGCGAATTTGGAAGGGGAGGCCTATTTATAGGTAGAGGGAGCTATGAGATTCCAAATAGGGAGCGGTTTTCGCCCACACGATCGTGATCGAACGACCGAGAGCATGGAGGGGGTTTGGATGGGTTTGGGGCCACTTTGGAGGGGTGTTGGGCTGCAACACAAAGAGGGCTTTTACGGTTACCCAGTTAACCGTTGGAGTATCAAACAGACTCCAAATGGCACGAAACTTGACAGGCGGTCTACCAGTGGTGTAACAAGGCCTCTTGCCAAATCACGGTCCATTCCGAGAATGTTTAACACCCGCTCACAACAGGAGACAAATGGGGAACGCTGGAGGACATAGGAGTGTCGGATTGCAAAACGAACAATGGGGAAAAATGCTCGGATGTATGAGATGAACACGTGTGCCAATGCGATGCACATGATGACATGATATGAAATGCAGATGATGACATGGCCAAGTGCAACACGCAAGCACATGACATGGCAAGGATGGCGAATTACTGGCGGACACCTAGCGCATCGGATCCGGGGCGTTACACGCGCGGGGCCCAGCGCTCATGCCATCATCTTCAACCTCTCGCGCGGTGCGACGAGAAACAAAGGAGGTGAGGCCGAGTGGCGCCGGCGCTCTCCCAACCGGCACCGGCCACCTCCGTCGGTGCCCAGCACCCCAGCATGCTCGGGAGGGAGTTGCGCATCCAATGAGGTACTCCATGAAGGCAGGGGTGGTCGGATGCGAGCGAGGCATTGGCTGTGGGCGCGAAGTTGGTGGAGGTGAGGGAGCTCGATGGCACGGCCACGGGGTGGAGAGAAAGACGTGCGGGAGGGACTCACGGTGAAGGTGGGGGTGCGCTACTGCGGTCTAGAGGGGAGGAGGAGGAGTGGTGGGTGCAAATTTAGGCGGAGGCGGACGGCAAGGCTCCGACCATGGTGGTGGATGTGGGCATGGGAGGAAGAATGAGTTGGTCCAGGGCGTCTCTAGGAGGGAGAGAGAGTGAAAGGCGTAGGGAGGGGGCTCGGGGGTGGCCACAAATAGAAGGGGGAGAGGAGAACCGCGGGGTCGAGTGCTTGAGAGGCCCTGGCCGTCGCTGGAGGCCGTGGGAGGGTTTGGCTTTGAGTCGGGGGTCTTCCTGGGCGTGGTCTATGACCAGGGAAGCAGAGAGGGAGAGAGGAGCGAGCGTGAAGCGGGCCAGGGACACGAGCAGTGATTGGCGGATACGGGCGGCGCTTGGGCACGCGCCGCAGGGGTGGGAGGAGGGCGGGTGAGCAAGTGGTAGGCCTGCTGGCATGATGCGGATGCCGAGGCGTGTCGACTGGCATGCGGGAGGAGCTCGAGGTGGTCGGTGTCGGTGTCAAAATCGGCGGATCTCGGGTAGGAGGTCCCGATCTCTGCGTCTAAGGCTAATGGTAACAGGAGGCAAGGGACACGATGTTTTACCCAGGTTCGGGCCCTCTCGATGGAGTTAAAACCCTACTTCCTGCTTGATTGATCTTGATGATATGAGTATTACTAGAGTTGGTCTACCACGAGATCGTAGAGGCTAAACCCTAGAAGCTAGCCTATGATGATTATGATTGTCCCTATATGGACCAAACCCTCCGGTTTATATAGACACTGGAGGGGGCTAGGGTTTACACAGAGTCGGTTACAAAGAAGGAGATCTAATATCCGGATCGCCAAGCTTGTCTTCCACACAAAGGAGAGTCCCATCCGGACACGGGATGAAGTCTTGAGTCTTGTATCTTCGTGGTCCAACAGTCCGGCCAAAGTATATACTCCAGCTGTGCAGATACCCCCTAATCCAGGACTCCCTTAGTAGCCCCTGAACTAGGCTTCAATGACGATGAGTCCGGCGCGTAGATTATCTTCGGCATTGCAAGGCGGGTTCCTTCTCAGAATACTCCAAAGTAATTACCGAACACTTAAATCGTGTCCGGATCTGCAAGACGATCTTCACATGCCATCATGGAGAGAACGATATTCCACAAACATAATCTGCTAATATCTTCGTATAGCATGACATAGCACCATGGACGAGTCATTATTGAATTGTATCTCTACTACCAATCACCGCACATGTTGCGAGGCGGTCTCGTCGAAGAAGAGATCTTGTTCCCCTTATCACGCTGCTTTCATTAATACGGGCACGGGTAGCCCAACCTCACCGCTAATCGCGGCGAGTGGGGAACGAGCGGGTTCCACTAGGCAAGTGGGGAGGCGCAAAAGCTTTTACCGCCTCTATAAAAAGATAAGGTCTCTTCCTCTTTACCCACACATTTCCCTTCCGCTAGTCCATTCCCCTTTGCTCGAGCCCTAGCGCCCAAGCACTCTTCTTCTCCACCGAATAGAGGTTCTCTGAAGATGTCTGGATCCAGAGCAGGAGGCAAATGGATGGCCTCTACCGTCTGGGAGAGGGATATCAAAAAGCTCCGAGAGGCCGGTTACCTGGCCAAGAAAATCGGCCATCGTCTTCCGCCGGTGGGACAGATCGTCCCCACTCCGGAGCCCCACGAGAGGGTCATGTTTCTTCCACATTTTGTCCGCGGCCTCGGGTTTCCCCTTCATCCATTTTTTCGCAGCATCATGTATTATTACGAGAATGATTTTCATGATCTGGCCCCCGATTCTTTCCTTAACGTCTCGACGTTCATCGTCGTGTGTGAGGCTTTTCTCTATATTTTGCCCCACTTCGGGTTATGGCTGAAGATCTTCAACGTGAAGCCCAAGTTGGTGAATGGCGAGCATGCCGAGTGTTGCGGCGCCATGGTGAGCAAAATGCCCAAGGTCACATGGCCGATGGGCGCCTTCAATGATTCCTTCAAGGAGTGGCAGCAGCAGTGATTCTATATGACCGAACCGCATGGTAAAAAGTGGGGAGCTACTCCTGAATTCAGATCTGGAGCCCCACTGCGGCTCACGTCCTGGCCCGAGAAGGTCCTGAACTGGTCCTCATCCGACGAGTTGTCAGTGCCCCAAACGCGCGTCTAGAGCGTAGTCGATAAGGATGTCAAACTCGTCAACATAGTCCAGGTGATGTTAGTTTGCCTAGTTCTCTCTTGCCAGCGTCGAGCCTGCAATTTGTGGGAATACGACCCAGCCGAGCACTAGACCCTACGGGATCTCTACGGCTCCTCCCACAAGGACATTTGGAAGGTGCTCTTCAAGTCTGGCAAGCCGTGGCCGGGCTCGGCCGAGGACCGCGGGAATCAACTATCCCGCTCTGCAAGTCTGGTAAGTCTTTGCTATGCTCTGTACATCCATGTTTTGGCTGACATGTCTCGAGGGAGACGCTTTTATCATGCTTTCTACAATAACCCCGCGAATGGACGAAAAAGGTGCGGCGGATACACTGTCCGGCTCCACTGCCGGAGGAACCGACAGGACCTCTTCTGACGAAGATGCTGGTCCCAACGCCTTACGAGGCACCGAAGAAAAAGGCCTCCAAGAAGGTCAAGTATACCTGGAGCAGCCTCCGTCGTCGCGACGCTTCGGACACAAAATCCGAAGACTCCAGCGACCATCCCTCCTTCGAAGACAAAGAGGAGGAGGAAGAAGACGAGTCTTCCATGGGGGGAGGGAAGAAAAGGACGGCTTCCTCATCTCAGGAGGCCGAATCGCCAAAGAGGGGGAAAGGTTCCCTCCTGGAGGCGTCCACCGTGGCTACCAATAGAAGCCCGGAGTGGGATCCCAGGGCCCAGCCCCTGGTAAAGTCATGAGTACACGAAATCCGAACACGCCTACGTGCCCGAGGTCATTAGGATGTAGTAGTTTAACTGTCGCCATACTTTGTGCGACCCGGCAAGGTCCCACGCCGGACAGTCCTCATCGCTGGATTCTTGAGCTCGGATGGCTCGGAGGCGAGGCGCCTCGAGGCCCCTTCCCGAGCTTCGGGCGCAACACCGAGGTGTCGCCTCAGCGGGACCCGGACCAGGGAGGGCATATCTCTAGGGCCGGATACACGGGAGCAGCGGTTCCCCTGCTTGTCGACGGCGGGGGCGATCTTAGATTCGGCCCGCGGCCGGACACGGTCCTAGAGACCTTTAAAGCTCCAGGATCAGGCGAGCAGCCACCTTTGATGGGGGAGGCCTGCCCACTCCGCCAGCAACCTCTGTCCAAGCAGAGTTGCCGGGCGGCCTATCGACAGCACTAAAGAGTGCGTCCATCGTCGATGAACATCGCGCCCTCATGGGTGCGCTGATTGAAAAGATTCAGTCCGCTGAGAGTGGACTGAATGAATCCTGCCTTAGCCTTATAAAAGGCTTTGTGGTATGTTTTTAGAAACCTTTGAAGATTGTCATAGTATGAGTAGCAGCCCCTGATGCACTGTCCGGTGAAAGAGAGAGAGCCGGAGAGGGGATCAATTTTCTGCTTTGTAGGAGACTCAGTAAATGACATATATTCCTTTGTTTGATAACAAAGGCTCAGCAGCAGCGACCGCCTCTCATAATCTGAGGTGTCGGACTAAGCGAGTGCTGGAATGGGCCGAAGAAGAACTTGGCCGCGTGAAGAAGCAGTTGGAGGACAAGCAAGGTATGTCGAAACCTTGTCCTAAGTTCAACACGAATGAGTAGGTGTGCCTGATGAAAATATTTGTATTGTATGCTTTAGGAACTAGTGCCGAAATTGAGGCATTGAAGAAGGTTGTGGCCGAAGCCAACAAGAAGGCCGCCACAAAGCAGGCTCTTTGCGAGAAGCACGAGGCCAGGATCATTAAAGCTAAGAGTGATCTCCAGGAGGCCGTGAAGAAGAGCGAGACCTTAGTGCAGAGTCTAGCAGGGAAAGAGTCCGAACTCGCCCAAGCTCTCCAAGCCGTAGATGATGCTCGATAAGAAGCCTGAGGTGGTCTGAAGGACATTCAGGAGGCACGGAGGGTTGCGGCTGGTAAGGATTTTGGTACTCGAAGCACTGTTGGCATAGTAATAGGAGGAGCTCTAAGCAACAAACTGAATTCCTGTTTTTCCAGGGGCGTTTGCGGACCTGCAGCATAGCATATCTGATGCTGCACAATTCTACCTCACTAAAGATAAGAAGTCTACGGAGAAGCATTTCTGGTCGCAGTATTTGGCGCCGAATTATCCGGTGCCCTTTGTCGATCAGCTGAAGTAGCTGGTCGAACTGCACCAGGCGGCCGAACTAGCCATGAAGGACTTAGTTGTCCGGCTGTGGCCCGCTGAGCCGATTCCAAGCAGTTACTTCGGAATCGTGAACCGGATTGTTGGTGCTTGCCCTCGGCTCGAAGTCATTAAGCGGTCGGTCTGTGTAGAAGGTGCACGCATGGCATTTGCCCGCACGAAGGTGAACTGGGGAAAGCTTGAAGCTGAAAAGCTGATGACTGAGGGACCACCGGAGGGTAAGGAGCATCGCAAGCTCGAGTTGTATTATGAGGGTGTACTGAAAGGAGCTCGCCTTGTGGCGGAATAGTGTACTAAAGACACTATATTTCCCTGAAGGCAGTTGCCATTCTTTGTAATGCGGGATAATGGTACTTTTATTATTTATTGCCTATTATATGAACTTTTTTTCTTCTTGTGCGGCTGTTTAGTGTATATATATCCTGAGAGTTGGCCAGTCGTTAGCTTCTGACCCCACATAAAAAGTACGGGGGTGTTCGGGACATACGTGAATACAATTTATCCGATTGTTGCGTCCTTTAAGGAGGTGGTCATCACCACGAACCAGGCAATCAGACTATAGGGCTTTATCACTCTCACTTAGCGATAGGAATTCGAGTATGGTAGGCGCAGCCCCTGGTGCTCGGAAGACCGTACAAGGGGCTCTAATGGTGCCTGATCAGAAAACCGATCCGTCGCACTCTGCATTTATTATGGCATTGTGCGGAATAAATCTTTAAAGATTTTACAACCTCTCGAACAGCTGACCAGCTCTCGCCATATCATGATAGTCAGGTTTTGGCTTTCTCTACTGAGGTGCTCGTCTGGAAGAACTGGGACATAATTGCAGTAGTTCTCCCAGCGCTACCTTAGCTGATAGAGTGCAACATAATGTACCAAAACCTGGGAGCCAGGCAAACCCAACTAATGACCCAAGAGATGATTCGGAGCTGATGCATATAGTGCTATAAGTTTGGGGTGCCGAGCGACCGAAAAGGTGGCTGGACTTTGTTGCCATATTATGAGTACTATGAATCCCCTGGCATAGTGGGGCATAACACAATGTACGGGTGCCGTTTATGACGAAAAAGGCGTCAATGAGGAACGACGGTCGGTAAGTGTTATTTAAGTCTATGTATTGTATTAGAATGACATGTCTATGCATATGAGTACGGTTTATGCTTATGAAAAGAGGTGTGTTGGCGGAACCTGTCCTGGCCGGACTGGAGGAGGTTGTGTGTGGATCCAAAGTGTATCCGGACTATCTCCTTGGGGGTGGGGGGTACTTATGTCTTCCCGCCTTGTGCGTCTGAGCTGATTCCGTGTCGCCAGTCCTGTTCTGCGCAAATGTCAGTCTGTAAAGACAAATGCTTAGAGGAAGTTGCATGCCATATGGTGGTTGAACCGCGGGTGCCTGATCGGGGCCTGGTCGAGCCAGGTTATAATGCCGTAAAGTAGCTCGGACTCCTCAGTTGGTGTCCGCGTGGTTGGCTGCTGAACCGAAGTTCGATAAACGGGCACAACTCGCTATATCAGTGGCGGTGTGATTTCCACTCTTAGGGTGGAGTGCGGCCTTGCCCATAATTGTGACCATGCCACGTGGATTTGGCTTGATGTTGTACCGCGTTGAGTCTAGGCAACGTGGTTCGTCCCGATAGTATATGGTAGTTGCTGTATAAGGGGACAATGCCGAAGACTTACTCTTCGGCATGGTATTTGTTTGGTGATCCGAAGACCACCTCCAGGGTGATGGGCCTGTAAAACTTGGCCTTTGCACCTGGCACGGCATCATTTAGAAGATGTTATTAATGGGTTTGATCCTCGAGCGATCAATACCTATCTGGCAAGTTTTCTCCTGGCACAGCGAGTTTGGGCTGCTGTTTATGCCCGTAGGGGCTCGTGTGGGATGGAACCCACAAACTATTCGGTTGATAGTAAGTGCAATTAAATTGCTATGGTTAGTATTATCCGGACGGTCGATGTGATCGAAGATGGACGACCATATTTTTGTACTGCGGGGGATTTTCCTTTGACCTCGCCATGTTTGGTGGTCTGGGTTTCTCGTTGTTTGAGACCTCCTTTCATTGTTTCCGGTGCCCGACCGGCCATTTTGTTTTGAGGATCCGACATTCTCTATTGGTATGCTTGGCCGCCACTCTAGGGGTACAATGAATTTGACATGGTTGGTCGAGTATGCTGCTTGGGCCGGATGGGCCTGAGCTGTTCTGCTTCCGCTGACCGGACTGGGGGTCACAGAATTCGGCACCAACTCCCTTGTCTTGATCGTCGTTATTTTTGTGACGCTTATGTCTGTTTCGTCCAGGTTTATGGATGCTGCCTCGCGTTTCTTGCGTATTGCCCCGGACCATTGTATATTGGCGTCGGGGTGTGGGCTTTAGGTCCTCCTTCTTGGGTTGAGTTAGCGAATTGTGCTTTGTGTACCTTTTGGCAGGGCGATCGAGTCCGTATTCCTCGATTGCCAGGACCTTGGTCCATCTATCTGTGAGCAAATCTTGGTCAGCGCTGAGCTACTGTTGCTTCTTTTGCAGGCTTTTCGCCGTGGCCATAAGCCGTCGCTTAAAGCGAACTTGTTCCGCGGGATCCTCAGGCACGCCGAATTCATCGTCGCCGAGGATCACCTCGTCTTCGGAGGGGGGCATGTAGTTGTCCTCCTCCAAGTATCCTCCCATCGCCTGTCCGGCCTGCTCGAAGGCAGGTTGATCTGGATTGTATTCATCTTTGGCACCATCCGGATTGTTTTTGACTCCTGTGTCGGTATTGTTGTGGTGGGGCTTGGGGCGGCGCTGATGATGTTCATACTTTGCCTTCTTCCTTGAGGGGTTATCCTCCATTGCCTCATTGCCATTGGTTTCTTTCGGGGTGTCCACCATATATATATCATATGTGGATATGACTGTCCAGCGCCCCGTGGGCGGTGGTTCCTATTCATCTCCTGCATCGTCGTCCACACGGTCGATGTCTTCGGAGTCGAAGTCAAGCACGTCGGTCAAATTGTTGATCGTGGCAAAGTGGGTGGTGGGGGGCAACGAATTCCCTCATCGCGTGCTTCCCACTCGAGCCAGACATAGTTCGGCCAAGAGTCTCCTGACAAAGAGAGAGACTTTAACGAGTTCAGTATGTCGCCAAAGGGTGAGTGCTGGAAGATATCCGCAGCGGTGAACTCCATTACCGGAGCCCAGCCAGAATAGGCGGGCTCGGGGGCGCGCGGTCTATGGCCTACAACCGGACACGAGTCCAGGGGTACGGAGAGACAGGATTTCTTGGGGGTGAAGTCTGTGTTCGGCTCTACCGCCGATGAGTGTGCGGCCTCCAGGGCGGGGTCCATCCAATCGTCCTCAGACGACGTAATCTGCCCCGGATTTAGGTCCGGGGCTCCTGCAGGTGCGATATCCTGAGTATTTCCTAACAGCAGGTCTAAGTCGTCCTCATTGTGACTGTTCGGCGCTCATGGGTAGGCCCGAATCCGTCGAAGATCAAGCCTCCGTGCATATCGGCCGTGTAGTTCAAGTTTCCGAACCTGACCTGGTGGCCAGGGGCGTAGCTGTCTGTAGGATCGAAAGTATGTCTAGAGGGGGGTGATTAGACTACTTGTCAATATAAAAATTCTGCCTTTTGACAAAGAACAGTTTTTGGCAGATTCACAATTATGATCAAGTCAAGCATCACCCTACACATGCAATTCTAGAGTATAGGCAGCGGAAAGTAAATTGCACATGTAGTAAAGAGAGGTGGAGAAGAGCAAACGCAATTTTGGAGACGCGGTGATTTTTCCCGTGGTTCCGATAGGTGGCGCTATCGTACATCCACGTTGATGGAGACTTCAACCCACGGAGGGTAGCGGCATGAGTCCACGGAGGCTCCACCCACGAAGGGTCCACGAAGAAGCAACCTTGTCTATTCCATCATGGCTCACGCCCACGGAGGCTAGCCTTACTCGGGGTAGATCTTCACGAGTAGGCGATCTCCTTGCCCTTACAAACTTCTTGGTTCAACTCCACATCTCGACGACGGAGGCTCCCAAGCGACACCTAACCAATCTAGGAGGCACCACCCTCCAAAAGGTAATAGATGTTGTAGATGATGATGAACTCCTTGCTCTTGTGCTTCAAATGATAATCTCCCCAACACTCAACTCTCCTCACTGATTTGGCTGTGGTGGAAGAAAGGATTGAGTGGAAAGCAACTTGGGAAGGCTAGAGATCAAGCTTCATATGGTGGGAGTGGAGCAACTTGATCTCAACACAAGGGTAGGTAGTTCTCTTCTCGAAATGTAAGGTAGGAGTGGTAGTTCTTTCGATGGCTCTCTCCACGAATGAAGAGGGGTGGAGGGGTATAAATAGCCTCCACACAAATCCAACCATTACACACATTTGAGCAATCTCGGTGGGACGAAGTGGACAACTCGGTGAGACCGATAGTTCAAATAATGTGAGCGTTGGGATTTTCGGTGGGACCGAATATACAATCTCGGTTAGTCCGATTAGTGCAATGACAAGAGCATGCCGGTTTGGTGGGACCGACTTCATCATCTCGGTGACACCGATTTGATGATGAAGATTCTGAAACTTGGCAACTCATGTTTCGGTGAGACCGAGTTGAAATCGAAAATCCGAGTTTACTAGGGTTTGGCTTATGGGTGAGGTGGTTCATCTCGGTGTGGTGAGTTTGGAATATCGGTGGGACCGAGACTACTTATGAGTGTCTATGGCGGTGAAAGTTCTTGATAGTTTAGGAGATGTATCACTAAGCACTTGAGCAACCAGATCATCATCATAACCTCATCCCCTTTTAATAGTATTGGCTTTTCCTATGGACTCAATGTGATCTTGGATCACTAAACCAAAAATGGAGTCTTTAGCTTTTGCCAATGCTTGCCTTAGCATTTTGGGGTCCACTTCTTGATCCTTGCCATACCCATATCAATTGAACTCTCTGAAATGATTCTCAAGTAACTATTAGTTCAATGATATATATGTTGTTATTAATTACCAAAACCACCCGGTATTAGTTGCACTTTCAATCTCCCCTTTTTGGTAATTGATGACAACATATAGATCAAAGCTTCGACAAAGGATATAATCAATGAATAATATAAATCGCTTTGAGAAGTATGTGATAAGTAAGAGCTCCCCTAAATTTGTGCATTATTTAAGATTTGCGTTTGAATGCAAATGCACAATCGATTAGGATCATGGGTCACTCTTCCATGTCACATACATCTTGGTGGGCGCACAAAATGATAAGAATGAACAGCATGCACCCAATCACCAAGACATGAGTAAATGGTCATACGAGATAGGAATGGCATATGATAAGCATTAAGCACACATTAAAGCATAATACGACCAAGCACTCATTAAGGTAGAATCGAGCGAGTATCAAACACATTGAATGTCTCGAAAACCAAAAGTATCTCAAAGAAACCGCAAAGGAACGAAAGAGCAAAAGCGCAAAGACAACAACACTCTCTCTCTCGAAGCCCTATGATCTATACAATTTCTCCCCTTTGGCAACAAGTTACCAAAAGTTCGAAAAAAGCATGAGCTAAGCGTCACTTTGTGGACTCTGGGCGGCTCCGTGCAGGTTGATGTCGGAGTGGATATGACAACATCGGCGAAGACTTGGTGATGTCTGTCTTTGGAGGAGTGGACACTTTGGAGCTGGAGCTGGAGTAGGAAGCAATTTGGAACTGTGGGAGGTCTTTGAAGCTGTAGTTACGTGTCGATCCTTTGGAATAGCAGTGATCGGGATCCTTTGGGAACCGGAGCGATCTGTCGATGAGAATCTGGACTAAGTCATCCTGCAACTCACGCATAAGCTCTGCCTTGTCCTGCTTTGCTTCCTCAATGTCGCCTCGAGCTTGTCGGCGGTCACTTGTACTTGATCGACTTCACGTCGAGCATGGATCTTCTCGTCAACAATCCTCTCTAAGCTCTCCACGAGACTGTTCAATGCTGGCGAGCGTTGTTCAATCCTTTGAGTAGCTTCAAGAATTTGCTCTCCGAAACTCTTTGGTTTAGCTGCTGCTTCTTCTTTGCTTCCTTGTCGACTTTGGCTTTCTTAGCAGCTGCGATCTTGGCTTGACCTTCAACGGATGTCGGATCCTCCTCATCCATCACAACAACATTGTCTTCATGCTCTGCTGCAGCGGTAAATGTTCTCTATCCAACAAGAATGTGCCCGTGCCAAACTTGGCATTGATAAGCATCTGAATTTGGGCGAATCCACATGACCTTTTACGGTCACCGCAGCGTCCTCTTAATGGTCTCTACCATCAAGTCCATCACCTTGAAAGGTGCTCTCTCATCAAGTATGTGCAGCATGTTGATAGAGTATCCTCGATCATGCGATCATCTCCAGATTTGGGCATCAAGGTATGCCTCAAAATGGTATTAGTGGTAGGTAAGCCTGCTCGAGATGGTAGATCGAGCGAGCTTCCAGTTGCAAATCCTCTGCTGGAACCTCTTTGTACATGTTTTTCATGGATTCATGATTCTTCTTTGGAATCCCATATACATCAATATCATCTTCTCGTTGCCTTTGGAGCATTCAATTTCTGCCCATTCTTCAACAGAAGAAGAAAACCTTTGACCTTCAGTCATCCACATAATCTTTCCATCGGGGTAGAAGTGAGTGTGGCATAAAATTGCATTATCATCTCATTGTTCCAACTGGTCAATTTCGACCTACAAAACTGCAACTCCACATGCGGTGAAACTTTCATGCACATGTGGAAAGAAATCTCTGTGCTCTTCACTTGTCAATGTACTTCCAGCTAACATATCCGTGTATGCGACTATGGGCTTCTTGTCCATCAAGACGGTCTCATAGAAGTCCTGCTGCTCCACGGTGTGAAATCTGGGATCTCTGCAGTTCTTCTCCTCACGGCATATGGGTCAGTTTGTCTCCATAGCCCGAGACCTCTATCTTTCCTTGCCTTCATATCCTCGGCTTGAGGATGAGCATCATTATGGAGTGGCAGTTTTGGGCGAAGTTTCATAAAACTGGTCCTTCATCGTCGACTCATTGGTGGCACATCATCCTTGTTCTTTTGAGACGCTGGAATGTTTCGATGGTCCTCTTGGGCTTGGCAGCGAGCTTTCTTTGGAGCTGCCTTAGCTGGAGCAATTTCTTAGGCTTAGATGTGGCTCCACCTTAATGGCATCACCCATGAGCTTGACTCGAGGAGGAGGCTGGGGTGCTTCCTCATCCTCATCCTCTCTGCTGCATCTGCATGGGGATCAATATACATATCTGCTCTAGCTCCTGACACATGCACTATCCTCTTTCTCTTGGTGGTTTTCTTCACTTTGCTTGCAGTTGCCTCTCCCAAATTCAGCTTCTTAGCAACAGTTGACTGCTTGACTTTGCTGGTGCCCTTCTTAGATTGTTGATCTTGTTGCTCTTTGGCAACAACCTTCCTTTTAGGCTTTGAGGTCACCTCTTCCTCAACAACAAAATCTGAATCCTCATCATCTGAATTCCTCTTCTTTCTAGCTCTGGTGGCTGCAGGAGGCATGCCACTTGGTGTACTCCTCTCACCATCATCAGATGAGCTACTAGGATCAGGACTAGTGCCTGCCTCTGGAATGTCGCAATGGGTGTCTCGACCTGTTCTCACTTTATCCTTTGGCATCGACATGGTGACAACTTTGTGAATAGATAAGGTGTAGGCAAATGAGAAGAGTCATCACAAACTGCAGATGTTTTTGCAAAAAAATGAGTTCAAATTCTAGTATTAAGTTTTCACGAAGACATTTCGGTCGACCGAGTTTAAGGTTCGGTGAATCCGAAGTGTTAAGCAGAGCTTGGCACACCACTTTCGGTTTGACGAAGTGGGTTTCGATCTGCCGAAAACACTAGGGTTTCACAGAATCTTCATTTCGGTCACACCGATTTTGCACAACTTCGGTTGGACCGAAGGGTGCGATCAATGGCCATAGGCCAAATCGGTCATACCGAAAATATAAAATCGGTCTCACCGAGATGTGTTCATGAAACCTAACCCTAAAACTTTTACTCGAATCTAGTTCAAACGAACCAATCGGTGTACAGGAGGATTTCAATTGTGGCAAGATACTAGGCAATCAAGCGTGCATTGAATCGGAGATGGGAGCACGAGTGGGATCAAAACTCACCCTAACTTGGTGGAGTTTTTCTATGGCGGCAACGGCTCGGAGGAGATGGCCGTTGGGCGGCGGAGACTGCGGGCGAGGCCGACAAAGCATTTACAGGCGGCGATCCGGAGACCAAGGCGGCGGCGGCAAGGGGTGTGGGGCGAAAGCGTTTGAAGGAGGAATCAGCAGCCCCTCGGAATATATACCCCTTGCTGTCGGTGGGACCGAGTTGTAAAACTTCGGTGGCACCGAGATGGATAACTGCTAAGCGATTATGCACTTTGGTCACGCCGAAAATCACAACTCGGTTTCACCGAGATGAAAACCTAGATCAGTCTAAATGCTTTCGGTTCGACCGAGTTTGAGTGAGTTGGTCTGACCGAAATCAATTAGAAGGTTTTGGAAATTAGCCCTTGACGGATCGGTGGCTCCAAGTGCTCCTCACCCGGAGGGTCCGAAAATGACTTGTTCAAAATTTGTGATGTAAGCATGAATAGAATTTGAGACAAGAAAGCATAGATAGCTAGGGGAGGTACTTAGGCATTCTTGTCCATCCATTTGGTCGAGAAAAATCAAAACGACCAAAACAACAAATGGATGTCCTCGAATGGATAAAATCATGCATCCAACATGCTCACACAATAAGATAGCAAATGAAATATGTGTCAAACATGCACAACCAAAACTCTAGCAACTAACACACAATTTGTCGATGACTAGGTCATCTTTATATGAGTATATTGACTTAGGAGCCAAATGAGAACATTTGATCATAGGTCATACTCATCGTTTAAGCACAAGTGGGGTTACCACTTTTACATAAAGCATTGATGTGTTCACATCATTTGAAGATGCTTTAGCTCAATTTTTAGAGCAAAGCTCCCCTAGATGTGAGAACCCTTTTAAAGGGTCAAACTAACCTTGGGTTGTCGTAGAAGACTTCATGTAGATGTTGAAGATGTGGATGCTCAATGTTGATGGAGATCATCAAGAGTTGGGAGCTATCCTTTGGATTCGGGCACTTTCAATACCTACATGGGTTAGTCCCACAAGGAACAAACAAGGATATCCATGGACATAGATTGAAGTTCACAATAGATGATGTCCATCAAAGCAATGATTACCTTGTCCCTTGACTTACCAACAAGAGGGTTTGTGACTCCATGAACTAGTGCACGATGTGGAAGTTGATTGCACAAGTTTTTGCCAAAATGAATGTGAGTGAAGTATGTTGGCGGAGTCACCCTCAAGAACTTTCTAGTTCTTCTTCTTCGGGATCCACATCATCTTGATGGGAATCCTTGGGGTTGTAGTTGAGCTTGACGAAGTAGAACTTGACGTTTCCTTGGGAACCCACTTGACCATGGCTTGAGGTGCTTGAACAAATGCATCAATCTCCTCTTGAAGCTTGTCCTTGCCTTTTAGCTTGTGGTCTTGTGGTGGAAGGTCATCTTGAGCTTGTTCCACATTGGAAGAAGTAGGATCATACTTCTCCTTTTGAGGAACAAACTGTGGAGTAGGATATTGACCTTCTTCCCACTCAACGCCTTCGGCGTTGAACTTTCGCTCAAAACCAATTCCTTGATTCTTCCGGTGCCTTCCTTGCTTGCGAACAATTTCCTCAAAGTTCTTGCTTCGGCAAGGCTCTTGTAGACACCTTTCTCTATGATCCCTTTCAATAAACTATTCTCTTGCTCAAGTGTAACTTGGCTTGAAACATTGTTAGTGGAATCAAGAGAACTACTAGAAGCAACAACATTGGATTTAGCATGGTTATTATTACTGCTAGAGGAAGAATTTTTCTTATGCTTGTCATGCTTAGTCTTAATGGGTGGCAAGAAATTAGACAAGAGAAGTCGTTTGGCAAGATATGAAGAAATCTTCTTTGAAGATCGTCATTGATTGCTTTTAGAAACTCATGTTCTTGCTCTAGAGTGAGCTTCTCGAGCGTAGCTTCTCATGAGATCTTAGGAGCTCTCTATGATCTTCTTGAGTTGTTTCATGAGCTAACTTAAGAGTGTTTATTTCTTTAGTTAGGCGCTCAATCTCCTTCATAGCATTGTCATTCGACTCTTCTCGACTATAAAGACTACTAGCATGTTCATCGTTACTAGGCTCCTTTGGATTTATCATGCAAGAGCTCATCTTCACCAAGCAAGTCATCCTCATCACTATCGAAGTCAATGAATTCAGGTGTGATACCTTGGGGCCTTTAGCCATGAAGCATCTTCCAATTCCCTCATTTGGTGAATCAAATAAGTCGTAGGAGTTGGAGTTGGAGGATCGAGAGCAAGACCGCAACACCTTCATCTTGGTTGTAGTCGGAGTCGGAGTGATAGCTTCTTTCGGATTGATTGTCGAGTCGGGCGGAGACCCATTCACCTACATGAGCTTGATGTTTTCTTCTTGTGTAGCTCCTTGATGACTTGTCTTTCCTCTCCGAATCCTTGCTTCTCCGAGAGGGTCTTCGTTCATAACGATCATCTCTGCTCCTTCTCTCTTTCGAGGTGACTCATCTCTTGAGCTTCTTCTTCTTGGAGATTCTTCTCTTCTCTTGTGGGGAGCCGTACACTCATTTGAGTAGTGTCGGGTCTTCCACAATTGTAGCGATTCGATCACGACTAGAAGATCTCTTTTCATCATATGATCTAGACTTTGAGCTTCTCTCTTTGCCTCTATTCTTGTAGAATTTGTTGAAGTTCTTGACCATTAGGCTTATCTCTTCATTGGAAACTAACTTGTCACTTGAGGTTGTGGGAGCATCACTTGTAGCTTTGTAAGCACCACTTGACTTGTTGTGAAGCTCTTCCTTATCCTTAAGTGTCATCTCATGAGCAACAATTCTTCCAATGACTTGGTTGGCTTGAGAGTCTTGTAGTTTGGCATCATTTGGATCAAAGTGCACACGGTGTCATACTTTCCATCCAAAGCTCTAAGAATCTTCTTGATGATGAATCGATCGGTCATTTCTTCGCTTCCTAAGCGGCAATCTCATTTGTGATGAGAGCAAGCCTAGAGTACATTTCAGCGACTCCTTCACCATCCTTCATCTTGAACTTGTCAAGTTGACCTTGAAGAATATCTAGCTTTGATTCCTTCACGGACTCGGTACCTTCGTGCATTTCAACCAAAGTATCCCAAATCTCTTTTGCATTCTCAAGGCGGCTGATTTTGTTGAACTCCTCGGGACACAAGGCATTGAAGAGAATGTCACAAGCTTGAGTATTGTTTTGCAACATCCGCAATTCTTCCGGTGTAACCCGCGATCCGGAACTTTTCCTTCCTCGAAGAATTCACCTTGCATACCAACACAAATAATGCCCCATGCGGCTGGGTTATGACCAAGAATATGCATTTTCATTTTATGCTTCCAACTAGCAAAATTTGTACCATCAAAGTAAGGACCTCTCTGAAAATTACCCTCACTAGGCGCCATACTCTCCTAGGTTATGAAACCAAGCTTATGGAGTCAATGCAATGGAAACCAATACAATGGAGACCAAAGCTCGATACCACTTGTAGGATCGAAAGTATGTCTAGAGGGGGTGATTAGACTACTTGTCAATATAAAATTCTGCCTTTTGACAAAGAACAGTTTTTGGCAGATTCACAATTATGATCAAGTCAAGCATCACCCTACACATGCAATTCTAGAGTATAGGCAGCGGAAAGTAAATTGCACATGTAGTAAAGAGAGGTGGAGAAGAGCAAACGCAATTTTGGAGACGCGTGATTTTTCCGTGGTTCCGATAGGTGGCGCTATCGTACATCCACGTTGATGGAGACTTCAACCCACGGAGGGTAGCAGGCTGCCTTGAGTCCATGGAGGCTCCACCCACGAAGGGTCCACGAAGAAGCAACCTTGTCTATTCCATCATGGCCTCACGCCCACGGAGGGCTAGCCTTACTCGGGGTAGATCTTCACGAAGTAGGCGATCTCCTTGCCCTTACAAACTTCTTGGTTCAACTCCACATCTCGACGACGGAGGCTCCCAAGCGACACCTAACCAATCTAGGAGGCACCACCCTCCAAAAGGTAATAGATGTTGTAGATGATGATGAACTCCTTGCTCTTGTGCTTCAAATGATAATCTCCCCAACACTCAACTCTCCTCACTGATTTGGCTGTGGTGGAAGAAAGGATTGAGTGGAAAGCAACTTGGGAAGGCTAGAGATCAAGCTTCATATGGTGGGAGTGGAGCAACTTGATCTCAACACAAGGGTAGGTAGTTCTCTTCTCGAAATGTAAGGTAGGAGTGGTAGTTCTTTCGATGGCTCTCTCCACGAATGAAGAGGGGTGGAGGGTATAAATAGCCTCCACACAAAATCCAACCGTTACACACACTTGAGCAATCTCGGTGGGACCGAAGTGGACAACTCGGTGAGACCGATAGTTCAAATAATGTGAACGTTGGGATTTTCGGTGGGACCGAATATACAATCTCGGTTAGTCCGGTTCGTGCAATCACAAGAGCATGCCTGTTTCGGTGGGACCGACTTCATCATCTCGGTGACACCAATTTGATGACGAAGGTTCTGAAACTTGGCAACTCATGTTTGGTGAGACCGAGTTCGAATCGGAAAATCCGAGTTTACTAGGGTTTGGCTTATGGCTGAGGTGGTTCATCTCGGTGTGGTGAGTTTGGAATATCGGTGGGACCGAGACTACTTATGAGTGTCTATGGTAGTGAAAGTTGCTCATAGTTTAGGAGATGTATCACTAAGCACTTGAGCAACCAGATCATCATCATAACCTCATCCCTTTTAATAGTATTGGCTTTTCCTATGGACTCAATGTGATCTTGGATCACTAAACAAAATGGAGTCTTGAGCTTTTGCCAATGCTTGCCTTAGCATTTTGGGGGGTCCACTTCTTCAGTCCTTGCCATACCCATATCACTGAACTCTCTGAAATGATTCTCAAGTAACTATTAGTTCAATGATATATATGTTGTTATTAATTACCAAAACCACCCGGGGATTAGTTGCACTTTCACTGTCGATCTGCTCCAGATGGCCAAGTGAATTGGCCCGCTGTGCGAAGCCGCCAAACACGAAGATCTGTCCGGGGAGAAAAGTCTCACACTGGACCACATTATTGTTGATGATTGACGGAGCCATCGAGCCTTGCAGCGACGACGCAGCGGAACTCTCAATGAAAGCACCAATGTCGGTGTCAAAACCGGCGGATTTCGGGTAGGGGGTGCCGATCTGTGCGTCTAAGGCTAATGGTAACAGGAGGCCAGCGACACGATGTTTTACCCAGGTTTGGGCCCTCTCTATGAAGGTAAAACCCTACTTCCTGCTTGATTGATCTTGATTATATGAGTATTACAAGAGTTGATCTACCACGAAATCATAGAGGCTAAACCCTAGAAGCTAGCCTATGTTGATTATTATTGTCCCTATATGGACCAAACCCTCCGGTTTATATAGACACCGGAGGGGGCTAGGGTTTACACAGAGTCGGTTACAAAGAAGGAGATCTAATATCCGGATCGCCAAGCTTGTCTTCCACGCAAAGGAGAGTCCCATCTGGACATGGGACGAAGTCTTGAGTCTTGTATCTTCATTGTCCAACAGTCCGGCCAAAGTATATAGTCCAGCTGTCAGGATACCCCCTAATCCAGGACTCCGAACTCCGAACCTTCCGCGCCCCTGCCAATCGAATCCGATTGGGCGCCGGTCATGGAATTCACCGCCGCGGACATCTTTCAGCACTCGCCCTTTGGCGACATCCTGAATTGACTAAAGTCTCTCTCTTTATCCGGAGAGCCCTGGCCGGACTATGGTCAAGAAGGTTGGGATGCGGACGACGAAGAAAACTCAAAGCCCACCCACCACCCACTTCGTGGCCACTGTCGATGATTTAACCGACATGCTCGACTTCCACTCCGAAGACATCGATGGTATGGACGACGATGCAGGAGACGACCAAGAACCAGCACCTACAGGGCACTGGAAGGCCACCTCATCATACGACATTTACATGGTGGACATCCCAAAAGATGGGAATGGCGATGGAACAACGGAGGATGACCCCTCAAAGAAACAGCCTAAGCGCCGGCGTCAACGGCGCCGCTCTAAATCCCGCCACAGCAAAAACGGTGATTCTGGCACGGGAGACAATAAAACCTCCGAAAGTGACGAAGAAAACCCCCTCCAGCAGGATTCAGCGCAGGAGGATGGAGAAGCCAGCCCTCATGAGAGAGCGGCAGACAGAGAGGTAGAGGACGATAATTACATGCCTCCTTCAAGACGAGGCAAGCCTCGGCAACAACGGCATTTGTTGTGCTGAGGATCCCGTCGAACAAGAGCGTTTCAAGCGCGGGCTTATAGCCATGGCAAGCAGCCTCAAGAAAAAGCAGCAACAGCTTAGAGCTGACCAAGACTTGCTAGCCGACAGATGGACTGAAGTCCTTGCGGCCGAAGAGTATGAACTCGAACGCCCCTCCAAGAGCTACCCAAAACGCAGGCTGCTACCCCGATTAGAGGAGGAAGCACCTAAACCTACATCACCAGCGCATGATACGGCCGACCGGCCACCTCGTGGCCACGACAGAGAGGCCTCTCGGCCCTCCACTAAAGCCGCACCCCGGCGCCGCTCAAAAAATACCAAGGCACGGGAAAATGCACCAGACCTACGGGATGTACTGGAGTACAAGGCAAGGCAAACAAGATCGATCTATGGATCGCATGGGCGACCCACGATACGTGATGATAACCGTCACGCCGGATATGGCAATTCCGGCCGGGCTGAACACAGTAGACAAAGCTCATTTGAGCTGCGTCGTGATATAGCCCAATACAGAGGTGCCGAACACCCACTATGCTTCACAGACGAAGTGATGGATCATCAAATCCTGAGGGTGTCAAACCC
Source organism: Aegilops speltoides (assembly GCA_021437245.1). Lineage (NCBI taxonomy): Eukaryota > Viridiplantae > Streptophyta > Magnoliopsida > Poales > Poaceae > Aegilops > Aegilops speltoides. The sequence goes on from CM038144.1 coordinate 186,640,109, forward strand.
GTAAACATTGAATCATACGATGGCACGAAAGATACTGCGGTCTGGATCGAGAACTATCTCCTCCATATCCACATGGCCCGCGGTGATGATCTACACGCCATCAAATACCTCCCACTCAAGCTTAAAGGACCAGCTCGGCATTGGCTTAACAGCTTGCCAGCGGAGTCAATTGGCTGTTGGGAAGACCTGGAAGCCGCATTCCTCGACAACATCCAGGGCACCTATGTCCGACCACGAGACGCCGATGACCTAAGCCACATAATTCAGCCGCCAGAGGAATCAGCCAGACAATTCTGGACACGGTTCCTAACCAAGAAAAATCAAATCGTCGACTGTCCGGATGCAGAGGCCCTTGCAGCCTTCAAACATAACATCCGTGACAAGTGGCTCGCCTGGCACCTAGGACAGGAAAAGCCGAAATCCATGGCAGACCTCACAACACTCATGACCCGCTTTTGCGCGGGAGAGGACAGCTGGCTAGCTCGTAGTAACAACATGACCAAGAGCCCTGGTGATTCGGATACCAAGGACAGCAACGGTAGGTCACGTCGCAACAAGCACAAGCGCCACATTAATGGAGACAATGCTGAGGACACGGTAGTCAATGCCGGATTCAGAGGCTCCAAACCCGGTCAGCGGAAAAAGCCATTCAAAAGAAATACTCCGGGCACGTCCAATTTGGACCGAATACTCGATCGCTCGTGCGGATACACGGCACCCGAAAAACAGCCAACCACACCAACAGGATTGTTGGGTGTTCAAGCAGCGAGCAAGTTAAATGCCAAAAACAATGACAAGGGCTGCATAGCAGCGAGGATGAGCCCGGCCATTTGAACAATAGAGGACAGAAGGGCTTCCCGCTACAAGTGCGGACGGTGAACATGATATACACAACCCACATACCCAAAAGGGAGCGGAAGCATGCACTAAGGGACGTATATGCGATGGAGCCAGTCGCCCCAAAGTTCAATCCGTGGTCCTCCTGCCCGATCACTTTTGATCGAAGGGACCACCCCACTAGCATCCGCCATGGCGGATTCGCCGCATTGGTTCTAGACCCAATCATTGACGGAGTTCACCTCACTAGAGTCCTGATGGACGGCGGCAGCAGCCTGAACCTGCTTTATCAGGATACAGTGCGCAAAATGGGCATAGACCCCTCAAGGATTAAACCCACAAAGACGACCTTTAAAGGCATCATACCAGGTGTAGATGCCAACTCTACAGGCTCAGTTACACTTGAAGTGGTCTTGGATCCCGGATAACTTCGAGCGAGGAGTTAATCTTGACATAGTCCCGTTCATGGCGGCAATCATGCCTTTGCTTTCGGACGAACCGCATTTGCAAAGTTCAATGCGGTGCCCGACTACGCATACCTCAAGCTCAAGATGCCAGGCCCTCGAGGAGTCACTACAGTCAACGGAAACACCGAACGCTTTCTCCAAACGGAGGAGCATACGGCGGCTCTCGCGGCGGAAGTACAAGGCATCCTCTCAAGGCAATTCTCGAGTCCGGCTATTAAACGTCCGGACACCGTCAAGTGCGCCCGGAGTAACCTACAACAAGACCGCCTGGCACATCCCGAGCACGCGTAGCAATGCGGCCCCAACCCCAGCCCTTGCGAAATTGCAAAAACAGTACTACGCGTACATAATTACGCTCTGGAAATACCATGTGCATATGGGGAGGGGCACGACCATGGCAGGCCCAGAATGCGGCTCAATCGCAACAGGGGCTCCCGATTGTATAGTTCCTTTTTCTTACTTTCAGGACTCCTTTATCAAGAAGCCCTGTCCGACAATAGAACCGCCAAACACACGATGCAACAGCCAGGGAAGTAGAAAGCTACGTCGAATGTCCAGGTGGTCTCTATAACGAGCAGTATACTTGTTTTACATATCATCCCTCAGCTCGCTCCTGGAGGGGGACATGTCAAATAGTCCCGCCCCTTGCTTATCGCACTATTTGTATCGTTCTACTTTTATCGCAGCTTTTTTAATAAACAATGCACAGCTTTTGCCTATCATTGTATTCCTTTTTCTTATCTATATATGTTCACTTATGACATGTTGCATCCGTACGCTTTGGTACAGCCAAATACACCAGGGGCTTAAGTACCCCAAAATATGGTGTGATAAGTCCGAACACTTTCACAAGTGCGGCACCCCGAACTTATAGCATTATATGCATCGGCTCCGAATCATGTCTTGGGTCAATAGTTGGGTTTGCCCGGCTCCCATGTTTTGGTACCTTACGTTCCGTTATATTGGCTAAGGTAGCGCTGGGAGAACCACTGCGATTGTGCCCCTGTTGAGCTGGGTTAAGCACATCAGTGGAGAAAGCTAAAACTGACCGTCATGATAGGGCGAGAGCCGGTCGCTGTTCGAGAGGTTTTCGAGTCCCTAAAGACTTATGCCGCTTAGAGCGAGGAGTCGGCTTTGTCCGGCCCAGGCGTGGATAGCGTCCCGAACTCGGTCTTCCGAATACTAGGGGCTACGCCAAAATTTAAAATTATAGAATTCTATGGCTAAGTGAGAGTGTTCAAGCATTATAGTCCGGTTGTCTCGTTCGTTGCGTTGAGCGCCTCCCTCGAAGGACCCAAGAATGGGAAAAAGAGCGCTCAAGTTTATCCCGAACACCCCAGCACTCTCGGCATGCAGGCAGAAGCCGACGACTCGCCATCTCTCAAATTTAATAAACGTCCGCACAAGAGGTAATATTTTAAATTCACAAGCGTTGCTTAGCGCATATGAACAAGTTTTCAAGCGTACAGGATAACAAATGCGAGTTTACTCAAAAATTACATCTTTGGAGCATTCACCCGCTATAAGGCGGGCACCCTTCAAGACGCCCGCATAATACATCTCAGGCTTGCGATACTCCCTGCCCGGCGGTCGAGCGCCCGTCACATGCTTCTCAGCGTCCATCTTGCCCCAGTGCACTTTAGCACGGGCAAGGGCCCTACGGGCACCTTCGATATAGACGGAGCGCTTGGCGACTTCAATCCATGGACAAGCGTCCACCAGCCACCTCACTAGCCCGAAGTAGCTCCCAGGCATGGCTTCCTTCATGGCATGTTCGGCCACCTTATGGAGCTCGATCAGCTGCTTCAGCTGGTCGCTCAAAGAACCTTGGGTGTCCGCCTCGACATCTTGAGACCAGAACACCTTCTCCGTCGAGCTCCCCTCCTCGGCCCGGTAGAATGCGGCAGCGTCGCACACAATGCGGGGCAGATTTGCGAATGCTCCAGGAGAGCTCCGGATTCGGGTAAGTAACAAGTAATTCACTTTCACGTGCTTGCTTTGCATGAAGAATGCCTTACCTGCCGCTATCTTCTTCATCGCCTCAATTTCCTGGAGGGCTTTCTGGGCTTCGGCCATAGCGGTTTTGGCGCTCTCAAGAGCCGAGGCAAGCTCGGACTCTCGAGTCTTTGAATCACGCTCCAAACTCTCGTGTTTTTCCAAGAGAGCATGGAGCTCTTGCCGCACCTCCGCCACCCGCGCCTCCTGCTTCTCTCACTCGGTGCGCTCCCCGGCTGCATTGCTTTCGTCCTTGGACACCGCCTCCTTCAGGGTCGCCACCTCGTTCGTGGCCCCTGCAATTCTTATGTTATTCCTGTCATTTTTTGCAACCACATCTTTAATATAATTCCATAAGGTATTACTTACCTTCCTTGTCCTCGAGCTGCTTTTTGGCAAGGACGAGCTCGTTCTCGGACCGCTCGAGGCTCTGCTTCAATGCATTGACCTCCATGAAGGTCTGGCAGAGGTCAAGAGCGCAGCCTGCATTCCCCATATTGACATACTTATGTTAGACTCCTCGTACATCTTTTAGATCCTCGGTTCGGCTTTTCTTTCCAACACCAAACCGAGCATCGAGACTCTTGTCTATGCGGTAATATTTTTACATATCCTAAATACATACCTCAATGCTGTTAGAAGGCTGGCACGAGCTTGATCAGCCCGCTCTTGGCGGATGAACTTCTGGATCACCACACTCATAACAGCGGTGCTCCTCGTTGATGGAGGCGCCGTTAAGCGCCTCCGCAAATTATCCGGTGCCTCCGGTTGGGCCGGAGGTCACGGTGTTGCGATCTCGCCCTTCTTCTGAAGGGCCGCTGCCGGACTCCGGAACCACTCAAGGTTCTGGTGCGGAGTCCGGCCCAGGGCCGGACTTAGAGCCCTTTGGGGTTTGATCCCCCTTTTGCCCAGAATCCGGGAGGTTGCCTTGCGGCGCCTCCGGGACCTCCTCCTCCTGGCTAGGCCCCTTTTGGGACCCCACCTCGGCGTCATCCACAATGCGAGGAGAGGGGGCGGCCGGAAGTGAAGTGCTATTCACGTCCGACGAAGCCAGGGAGCCGCTCTTTGAAGTGTCGAGCCCGTCCTTGGGCGGGCTGCAGGGTTATATTCGGCGTGAGGAGATTCTATGCGACAAACGAAACGCCATGAGTTATTCTGGTATTAGGACACTTATGATGTCGCCAGGGGCTTAGCCCTCGGTGGCCACTCCTCTTCACTGTCGTCGGCATTGGTGGAGTAGTCCGGAGGAAGGGTCCTTCCCTTCTTGGAACCTCCGGCCTCCCTAGTTGGGGCGACCTTCCTTTTCTTGTCTTCGCGGGAGGAGTCCGCCTCGGAGTCATCAGACGATGAGTCCGATAACACCTGGCGCCGGGAACTCTTTCGGGTTCCCGTGGACTTCTTCTTGGCCTTCTTCTTCGGCACCACGTAAGGTGCCGGAACCAGCAGTCCCGTTAATTGGGCATCCGCTGGGTCTTCTGGCAAGGGAGCCGGACAGTTAACCTGCACGGATGTCTTTTGCCAGGCCTATCAAAGGTAAGGGAGTTTAGATCCCGCATAGAGTCAAACTATGAAAAACAAGTGTCCTGTAAAGGGTAAAATAGCTTACCTCGCCAGCTTGACGCTGCGAGCTGAATCCGCGATCTTCGGTAGCGGATGCGGGAGCCTAGGCGCCCTTGAACAGAACCTTCCAAGCATCACTCAAGGTTTGGTGTTGTGCCGGATCAAACTCCCACAAGCTGAAGGCCCGTTGTTGGCACGGGAGGATCCGGCGGATGAGCATGACCTGGACTACGTTGATGAGCTTGAGCTTCTTGTTCACCAAGGTTTTGACACAGGATTGGAGTCTGGTCAGCTCTTCCGAATTACCCCATGTTAGGCCCGTCTCTTTCCAAGAGATGAGCCGTGTAGGGAAGCCAGATCGGAATTCGAGGCCCGCTACCCATTTAGGGTCACGCGGCTCGGTGATGTAGAACCACCGATTGCCACCCCTTTATGGTCTCCACGAAGGAGCCCTCGAGCCATAAGACGTTGGGCATCCTGCCCAGCATGGCACCTCCGCACTCCGCCTGGCGGCCGCCCACTACCTTCGGCTTGACATTGAAGGTCTTCAGCCATAAGCCGAAGTGTGGCTGGATGTAGAGGAAGGCCTCGCACACGACGATGAACGCCGAGATGTTGAGGATGAAATTCGGGGCCAGATCATGGAAATCCAGGCCGTAGTAGAACACGAGCCCCCGGACAAATGGGTGAAGTGGAAAACCTAGTCTGCGGAGGAAGTGGGTGAGGAACACCACCCTCTCATGGGGCCCGGGGGTGGGGATGAGCTGCCCCTTGTCGGGGAGCCGATGCGCGATGTCGCTGGACAAGTATCTGGCCTTCCGCAGCCTCTTGATGTGCCCCTCCGTGACGGAGGAGGCCATCCACTTGCCTCCCGCTCCGGACATGGCTGGGGAAGGTTGAGGCGAGATGGGCGGACTTGGGCGTTGGAGCTCGAGTGCGCGGAAATGGATAAGCAAAGGAGGAAGAAGGCGTAAGTAAAAAGGTGGATCCTTATCCCCTTATATGGACGGACGAAGCTATGCGTCCCCACCAGCCTGGTAAAACTCGCTTATCTCCCAAGCGCCATAATCAATGGCGCAGTTGGGTTACCCACGCCCGTATTGATGAGAATCCCGGAATAAGGGGACACGATCTCTGCTTTGACAAGATGTGCCAAGGAAACCGCCTTGCTAAACGCGCTGAGGTGTGATAGTAAAACGATTCGAATAAAGGCTTGGCCGTGGTGTGATGTCACGCCACAGAATGCGTCAGCAGATTGAATTTGTGTAAATATTATTCTCTCTACGGTGGTATGTGGAACTTATTTTGCAGAGCCGGACACTATCCTTGTGTTCAAAATCTTGTATAAAGTATTGGGAGGAGGAACCCGCCTTGCAATGCCGAAGACAATATGCGCGTCGGACTCGTCGTCATTGAAGCCTGGTTCAGGGGCTACTGAGGGAGTCCTACATTAGGGGGTGTCCGGATGGCCGGACTATAGCCTTTGGTCGAACTCCAGGACTATGAAGATACAAGATTGAAGACTTCTTCCCGTGTCCGGATGGGACTTTCCTTGGCGTGGAAGGCAAGATTGGCGATACGGATATGTAGATCTCCTACCATTGTAACCGACTCTGTGTAACCCTAACCCTCTTCGGTGCCAATATAAACCGGAGGGTTTTAGTCCGTAGGACGAACAACAATCATACCATAGGCTAGCTTCTAGGGATTAGCCTCTCTGATCTCATGATAGATCTACTCTTGTAATACCCATATCATCAATATCAATCAAGCAGGAGTAGGGTTTTACCTCCATCGATAGGGCCCGAACCTTGGTAAAAACATCGTGTCCCTTGTCTCCTGTTACCATCCGCCTAGACGCACAGTTCGGGACCCCCTACCCGAGATCCGCCGGTTTTGACACAGACAGTAATCAATAGTGCCCATTCCCATATAAGGGTAGAGTGGTTGCGCATGTAAGGTTGGAATAACGGTCGCAACTTAAACCAGTCCATTTTGAAAACAATACACACAGTTGCCTCGGTACACCACTTCGTCATCAAGTGGTTACCCATCTCATTATCTCCCTCGGGCATAAGTGGCACCTGACGAGGTTTTCGAAATGTCTTTTGAAAATACTTTGTCTCCATCACCATGCATATTTCCTTCCCTTTTTGCGTAGAAACTACTTTAGCACCCTAACTACTCCCATCAGCATAACCCTCATAAGAAGGTAGGGTCATGCACAATGCAAGTACCAACGAGGAAGTAACGGTAACGGAGGCAAACCACCCCAAGTGGTCACCTCATGATCATGACTCTGATGCAAGCAATAAAAGTGCTATATGACATGCATAAAAAGGGTTTCTCAAGCATGGTCAAAGGGCTTCTTGCCTGGTTCATCAGAGTCTTCAAGTCTTCTTGTCCTTCTCCACATACTCCGTCTACTTTATCAACTAATGTCGGAAACAATCACGATAAGCAACACAACAAGGCAAAAATAAAAGTGCTGTAAAAATGTGAGTTGGACTTTTCTAGGATGCCTTTGGTCATATGAAAAATTACCAAAGTAGTTTTATTGGAATTGGATCGATGAGGATTTTTGAACATTTCAATATGATGGAAACAAGGTATTTAATGGATGTGGAAGTTGTCTATAGAATGCCTTTTTATAAAAGTGAGTAAAAGTACCCATTGAATCAGGCATGATTTTAGAAACATTCGAAATTGGTTTCACTGGATTTGGAGTTGAAATTAATATAATATGGATTTTTGAAGTGGACTTGTGTGGATAAATGACCTTTTTAAACGGTCTAGTGAAAACCAAGAACAACAAAAATGTCCATTGTGGCCCATTAAATAGACCTTGATTTATGGAGTCAGTAGAAATTTGATTCATCAAAATTTGACACTATTTGAATTCTCTAGTGATTTTACCAGCTATCTAGAAAAGAAAAGAAAAAAAGGGGAAGGGCATTACCCTTATCCAGCGCACTGGGCACAGTTTAGCAGTGGGCCGGCTCAGTGGCTCAGCCGCACGGGTGGTGAGAGGTGACGTCGGAGGCGCCTTTCTCCCGGGCCGTCTCCACTTAAACGGCGGGCCCCAGCCGCTGCGTCGCTGACACGCGGGGCCCAACGCTCAGGCCATCACGTTCAAGCTCCAGCGCGGTGCGACGGGAAACAGAGGAGGCAAGGCCGAGCAGCACCGGCGCTCTCCCCGACGGCACGGGCCACGTCCATCGGCGCCCAGCACACCGACGTGCTCGGGAGGGAGTTGCACATCCGACGAGGTACTCCGCAAAGGCAGGGGTGGTCGGATGCGAGTGAGGCATTGGCTGCGACGGGCGAGGTTGGCAGTGGTGAGAGCTCGATGGCACGACCATGGGGAGGAGAGAGAGAAGTGCAGGAGGGACTCGCGGTGAAGGTGGGGGTGCGCTTCTATGGTCTAGAGGGGAGGAGGAGGAGTGGTGGGTGCGAATTTAGGCAGAGGCCCACCGCAAGGCTCTGCTCATGGTGGTAGATGGAAGGCTCGGGAGGAAGAATGAGTTGGTCCAGAGGGTCTCTGGGAGGGAGAGAGAGTCAAAGGAGTAGAGAGGGGGCGAGGAGCACCACGGGGCCGTGCGCCGGAGAGGCTGTGGCCGTCGCTGGAGGCCGTGGGAGGGCTTGGCTTCGAGTCGGGGGTCTTCCTGGGAGTGGTCTACGACTAGGGAAGGAGAGAGGGAGAGAGGAGCGAGAGTGAAGCGGGCCAGGGATGTGGGTAGCGATTGGTGGATACGGGCGACGCTCAGGAACGTGTCGCAAGGGTGAGAGGAGGGCGCGGGAGCAAGTGGAAGGCCGCTGGCGTGATGCAGATGCCCAGGCTTGTCGACTAGCGTGCGGGATGAGCTCGAGGTGGTCAGGAGCCTCGGGCAGGACGCGGCTACAGTGCATTGTAGCACGCTCCAGAGCACGCATATGGCTGGCATTGGCATCTTTTTGGCGTCCAGGGCGTGACCTCTAGTGTCTGGGGTGTCAGGGGAGGAGCAAAGAAAGGGGTGGCAGCATTGGATGCTCATGGATACCCCTGGAGGGGAGAGGGAGTTGAGAGAGAGTGGAAATGGTGCTGTCCAGAGAGGGAAAAAGAGCTTTTCAGCCCCATCATCATGGCTCCTCGGGCAGGGAAAAGGTGCAGAGGTTAGAGGAGTACCAGATGAGGCTATGGGAGAAAGTTCAGCTCATGGAGACTAGTGGAAGGGGTTCAAACATGCATTTTGAAATTCTGCCAGAAGGTGTTTGATGTTGGTTTGGGCAAGCAAATGGATTGCAAATGATATGAAGATTAACAGGATCAAGTGGCATATAGAAATGGCGTTGATAATTAAGTTGGAGCTCATTTGAAGAAAGTTGACAATGCAACATTGGTAAACCCTAGAAATCAACAGAAATGGACTTTCCAAGATTTAGCCATGCAAGTCTATTCTCCTTGATGCACCACTTAGTGTAGTGTCATCATTGGAGGTTCTGAACATGTCCAGAAAAGTTGAGATCAAAAGGAGAAAGTTTCCAATGTAGAGTTGTTCAAATTTGGTTCTGGACAGGAAAGGTTTTGGGGAACTTTGATCAAGTTAACTTGTTCTTCAACTTGTGCCACTTGGTCTATATGATTTATTAGACCATTTTAGCATGTGGACTAAGTTTGAGTGCATTTGGACAAGTTTGCTAATGTAAAGTTGTTCAAACTTGAAAAAGGGCAGAAATGGTTTTGAGAGGGTTTCATGGGGTTATACTACTCTCCATGACATGAGACTTGGCAAGATCACCAAATAGGTCATTTGTGACATGCTAGAATTTTCTTGGAATTTTTAGAGAATATTTCCTTTGTAAATATTTCAATAGCTCAAAATATCCAGAGAGGGTTTTGAGGGATTTGACTAATATTTTGAACATGACCATGTGTTGAAACTCTTATATATGAACAATATATGTCCACTGAGTTTCCCTAGGTTTTTCCCAAATATTTTAAAGCATTAAAAATAATTTTAACCTATTAAAGACCATTTCTGTCCTAAAGAAAAAGCCTTAAATAAAATAGGAATATAACTTTCAAAATTATATTTTTGTGGTTTTTGGTAGTCATATACCTAATAGGAGTCAAACATACTCTTTGAAAGATTTTTCATACCCCAAATCGAGTACTTGTAGTGCAAAACTCAACTTAGCGGTTTTTGGAAAACTAAATTTAGAAAATACTTTTTGGCCAAATTATTTTTGTAAGAAAATCCTATATTGTACTATACACATGGCATGATCATTGGGGCAAAAGTTTGGATCAAGGAGAGAAAGTATAAGAGTTGGATGGTTTATTTGATTTTTAGAGCACTTGCAAACAACAGACAAAAATCCAATCAAGGCAAAGTCCAAAACACTCAAAAGTTTTTGTTAAACCACATTTTATTATGATTTACCATCTTAAGTGTTGCGCCATGAAAATCAGGGTGTGACAGAACGGCACAGCCGCCATCGGGACGCGCGGGCAGCCGTTGGTCTCCTCCCTCGCCCGCGACGACTGCGTGAACGATGCACCTACACCCCTGCCCCGGTCGAGGTTGTCCGGCCGGATTTGTGACCAACCATGAGCTGAGAGAGAGTGTGGACACCTATGTCTTGCGTAGTTATGGAGAGCATGAGAGAGTGAACGAGAGGACCCCTAGTAAAGCAAGCGCCAAGGCTCCTGCTTATATATATAGCGGAGTGGTTTTGTTGTACCAGCTTCAAAAAAATGCGCTCCTACATCTATCCGTGAGTGGGTGTGAGAGAACTAGTGCGTGCGTGCACCTCTTCTCTTGGTGAGAGTACAATATACTATTCCCAAAGAACGTTCGCCACAAGAGTAATAGTATAAGTGTGTGACGTGTGAGCTAAAATAAAATGTGCGCGACGTCTTTTCTTTTTTAGAAGTTCTGAGGGTAGGGTGTGAAGAGCACATATGTGCGTGACGTCTACATGCAGATAGACGGTGGGTGCAAGAGGACTCGGGAGAGCCGTGACTCGTGAGGGTGCGTGTGCGTGAGAGAGAGGGGGGCACGTATCAATGCAATGCATGTGTCTGTAAATCATTCCAAGAAACGTTTGCCACAAGCCTTTTCCTGACGAACGCCGTAAGACTCGTTAGATCGGCATCCTACAGTGTCAGTTTTGCCATGTCATTTAACAGAACTGCCACTCCTCCTACACACAAATCTTCCATGTGAGTGTTAGCAACTGCCGTATACTCCCTCTGTTCCAAAATGTAGTGCATATAGCTTTATTAAAAATTTGAACCTCGCAAACTTTTACTGATGTTTCATTTACCAAATTGCACATGTATAATACCCTGTATATATCATTTCATTCATCTTCGAGAGTTAACTATAAAGATGGGGGAGGAGTCTACAAAGAAAGACCATCGTATCACCTGCAGCAACTTCAACCATCCTTTGGTGTGGAGGAATATCACAGAACTCTATATGATATGATTTTTATAGGATTTTTTCCTTTAGAGCCAATTGGTTCATAGGAATAGATTCATATAACCGACATTTCAAAGGAAATAAACATGATCTCATTTCTATAGCTTTAGAGCCACTTGGTTCATATGAATGGATTCCTATACTCCCATAATTTCAAAGGAAAATAAACATTAGCGTATATTCAATAGAAAAGTTCCTATGATACGAACCAAATTACATCTCTTTTCTAATCCCTTCTCATAGGAATTGACATACATGTCATCTCTAGATTCAATAAAAAGTTCCTATGATGTGAACCAAATGACATCTGTTTTCCAATCCCTACTCGTAGGAATTGAGATACTCCATGTCATCTCTTTCCCTACAACTTCCATGTATACGTCTTCTATTCCTAAATAGCTAGTACTACCCACTAGTAGCTTTTTTCCAAGACATGCAACTATGGAACAAGAACTATATATTGTGAGAATAACTTTGAAAGATGGTCGCTAGATAATCCGACAGTGCAGAGATAGCAAATCCGAGCACTACCGGCCGTTGGATATCATCAACATTCCACCAGATCAGCCACATGTACAATTTAGAAGACTCCATGGTTGAACTTAAGCATAATGCACAAACCTCAAAACACAAGCACTTCACCTTTGTTCTAGAATCTTCCGTATCATAATTGATTTTTTTTCTAAATGAATTTCCATTATTTGTTTTTTACTTTATGCTTTACAATGCACAACCCCATGAATCTTAACATTTTTATAGAACTAATTGATTTTGAATGAGATGAACTATAAGAACTAAACGAACATCTACATCATGCATATATGACTCAAAGCTTTACATGCTATAGTGTGTATTTATTCATAGTTTGGTGTCGAAATCTCATGTGTTCAATGCATGTGTACTTTACTAGTTTTGAGTAGAGTAGCAAATTTCACGCGGCCCCGGGTATATCAAAATGAAAGGCCGATGCATCATTGCCTTTCGGTCGAACCTACGTCCACAATTTTTTGTACGTGCTCTATCTCCACTGGTCCCCGAACCCAAAATGTTGCCTCGTTCCTGTAAAACCAAGTGGCCCACACATATTTAAGGCGTCGACTCGAACTCAATCCCTCTCCCGTTTACAACGACGTGGCCCTGCACACTGTAGTACTCCTACAAACCCTACTGCCGCACTAATCATCGATTTTCTTCAAGAGGACGAGGTAGAAGCCGATTTGTAGTGGAGGCACTTTCAAAAAAAGGATCTATAGTGGAGACCCCTACCCTAGGGTGCCATAGGTAGCTGCCGCATGCATCATTGTTTTCTCTTAACATTATGCTCTTGCGCCCTAGCTTGAAGTGATGGTTGCTTCGTCCGTCCAGCTTAATGCGGGAAAGGTGGGGCTTTGTAATTTGACCCCTCATTGCTCATTTTCTACTACTGCGACGCTACAACCGGGGTGCCTCCAATTCCAACCGCCGCTCCGAACTTTAATTTGGTGCATCGCACGTGGAACAAGACGGTGGATGATCCACATGTCGGCCAAAGGGGTCCTGTTAAGTGTGTTGCCATTTCGTGTGCGGACTGACCCTGCTTGAGTTGCTACACCAACATGACAGGAGCAACCTACTACTTGGTTTTGCTCCTTGGTGAATCCCGACTATATTGATCTAAAAAGATACATACTGAACTACCCTCTCCGTCTCGTTTTTTAGGCATCTCGGTTTGTAGGGCGTGCACATGGTTCTATGCCATCCATTTGACTAACTAAATATGAGTTACTATGTCACAAAAAGTAGAACATTGGATTCTTAAGCGGATGTAGTTTCTAAACATATACTAGTATTTAAAAGTCGAGGGCGGGGCTTTTCCTGCGCGATAGGTGGGGCACTTCCTCCTAGTCGGTTCGACAGAGACGCGAGAAGATGTGGGAGAAGGCTGCTTCATACGTAGGGCTGTGTGATTTGACAGCGAGTTACTGCTGGATAGGGTGGGGCCCCGTGATTTGACTTGCCATTATCATTTTAACTGCAGCGCTATGACCGGCGTGAGTCTCCTGATTCCTGACCACCTCTATACAGATGCCTCTCCCAATGCTCCACCATGTAGTAGAGGCTGGCTCTTGCATGAGAGCCCACTTCTCCACTTTTTCCTTGCCTCCCTTTCCTTCACATATGCAAAAATGCCATATAAAGCGCACTATTGTACTTACTTGCTCCTACAGTTGCTAAGGTTGCCACATAGGCATAAAGTCTGATGTGGCAAGTTAATTAAGAAGAGAGAGACTAGTTTGGTGACCCAAGGAAGAAACAGTGCTAACTGTGTGTACCTAGGTGAAAAGACAATTTTGAGTCTATAGCTAATTAAATGAAGCAAACATAGCAACAAAAAACCAATAAGCACCTATGCATTGGGGACTTGATTGCTAAGCCATTTAATGCCCTTAGCACCTCATCTAAAGCACCATTTCATTGGAAGAGGTCACTCGTTGGCAAATGCAATAAATATTACTCCCTCTGTCCCATAATATAAGAACGTTTTTGGCACTACATTAGTGTCAAAAACGTTCTTATATTATGGGATGGAGGGAGTACAAAGAAAGAGATAGAGAGAAGTAAAAAAATGAATACACTTATAGCTAACCTTGTTGTAGTATGAGTGACTAAGTGATGACTATGTATGACATGCCAACATCATATAGCCTAACGCACCATGTTAAATCTCGAAGGGCGAGAGCGACGCGACGGCCATGGTAGGCGCGACCATGATACGGGCTGCTGGCAGCCCTTGGATCTGAGATCAAACGGTCGCATGCTAAGTTGCTGAAAATTTCCAAAATAACCCTCCAGGATAGGATATTCACCCATAGGTCTAGAATCACGCCATGCAACTGTTCGATCTCAGATCCAAGGGCTCTCGGAAGCCCATATCATGGGAGAATGGAATGCCACTACCCAGCCGTTCGCACACTGGCAGTTCGCTCCTACTCGTCCCCGCACGTCCTTTAATATTACAGCGGTTCGCTCCTAGTAGTCCAGTCCTTTCACATTACAACAGTTCCACTAATCCTAACCCTCCTCCCAAATCCATGGCATCCCAAATCTCCATGATCGGCGGTGAGTACAAGGTTAGAACCATCACCGGTGATAAGTTCGATGTCATCTACACCCATTCTTCCGCGATGGTGAAAGGATGCCTTGCTCGCTTCAGACGCATGTTTGAAAACTCAGATGATGAGTGGGTCACTGGGCTAGATGTTGAGTACACCACAGTCCTGGGACGATAGAAGGATCTAAAGGAGGAAGAGAGGAAGAAGCCCGCCGTGATCCAGGTTTGCGTGCATGACTTATGCTTGGTCTACCACATATGCCATGCCGACGTTGAATGACAGGATTTTAAGAACTTCCTCAAGAGCAACCTAGTAAAATTCGTTACTGTAGACTTCACGAACGACAAAAGAGTCCTGGGTCAGATAGGCCTCGTTGTAGGCAACCCCTTCGACCTCCAGAAGAATCGGCTGCTGCTCTCCAGTGGTCAGCCTTCAATGTTGACCCTGGCAGGAGCGATGGTTCATCCTTCGTACGGTAAACTAGAGAAACCTCATCACACATTTCATCATCATGCATGGCACCGGAATGTACTAGATATAGACCACATCCACTACGCTGCAACGGATGGCTACCTTTGTTTCATTATCTACAAGGGTTGGATGAAGAGCAAGAGACAAGTGTGCGGTTCAAGCAAAGAAGTATCAGCCAAGAGGAAGAGGGACAATGACGAAGTCGAGGACGTGGACGAGGACTCCAAGTAAAGTGGCAGTGTCGTTGCTCATGGTGGTTCTGATGCAGTGTCTACCAGATTAGTTGCATAGTTTAATTTGAGGTGTGCTTGGTTTAATTTGAGGCATGTGTTGTGCTGAGCCCCTAGCAGAACTATGTTATGTTTCTTCTCATTACTTTAACTCTTCAGTATGTACATGCTAGTATTTCTTTAATGGAATTTAGCACCCCATTTAAGCACGTACTAGCTTTTTTAATTGTACTACTCCCTCCATTTTTGTATACAAGGCCACAAACCCATATTACAGGTACCAAGGTAGAAATTAATGGCTACTTAAACCAATGTTGCAAACTAGTCTTTTTTCCTTGCTTAACGTGTTAATTAACGTGTATTTATCTCTCCAACGCACACCAAGACTACTCTCTCACTCCTCGTTGGTTGATTAAAAGATGCATTTAAATCAGTCTTCTCACTCCCGCATGCATGCATGAGGTACTAATGTCTTCGGTTGCTAGTACGAGGCAAACCTCATCAATTATACATCGATTTGTGTTAGTGGCCTTGTATAGCTGCAAATTGTAATTTTGATAGTGGCCTTGTATACAAAAATGGAGGGAGTATATGCATAATTTGGCGACAAGCGCTCTCTATATGTACCACCTTTTTTTTAATTTCAAGTTTTGCTCCATTGCGCAATCCATCAATACTACTACTCTACAAAAGTATACATTTTTTAAAAGGCTAGAGTACTGTTCATCACATATATTGCCAGTTAAATTCTCAACTGTAACGCCCCGGATCCGATGTGCCAGGTGTCTTCCAGCTATTCGTCGTTGTTGCCATGTCATTTGCTTGCGTGTTGCACTTTGCCTTGTCATCTTGTTTTGCTTTGTTCCTTTATTTGTTGCATATGCCATGCTCATCATTGTTATATTGCATTGCCTCTTGTCATTTTGCATGCTAGTCATATACCTTTTGGTAATCATCATGTTGTTGCCATGTTCATCTTGTGCATTGCCCTTTATGTATGTTGTGTGTTGCTCTAGCTGATGTGTGTGCATCACCCCTTTGCTATCTCTCTCAAACCAAGCCATGCACCATCACTTTCGCCTTCCTCTTCTTTTACTCCTCTATGCAAGTGCCATTTCTCCGTTCTCTATTAATGTTCATATTTTCCCTATAAATCTTGCTCCATGCCAACAACGTCTCTGTCAAATTTAAGCCCATTTGGGTGCGGTTTGGTTGGGTTATAAATTCATGCAAGTTTGAATTAAATTCAAACATGTTTAAATTTAGTCTGTAAAATCCCCACACCAATTTTATTTAATTGATCATAGTCCAAGGATCAAAGCCGGATGGATGAAGTGGCGCCAAGCTTCTGGCATTCTCTATGACAAGAGAGTGCCACAAAAGCTAAAAGGCAAGTTCTACAGGACGGCGGTTCGACCGCAATGTTGTATGGTGCTGAGTGTTGGCCGACTAAAAGGCGACATGTTCAACAGTTAGGTGTGGCGGAGATGCGTATGTTGAGATGGATGTGTGGCCACATGAGGAAGGATCAAGTCTGGAATGATGATATACGAGATAGAGTTGGGGTAGCACCAATTGAAGAGAAGCTTGTCCAACATCGTCTGAGATGGTGTGGGCATATCCAGCGCAGGCCTCGAGAAGCTCCAGTGCATAGCGGATGGCTAAAGTGTGCGGAGAATGTCAAGAGAGGGCGAGGTAGACTGAATTTGACATGGGAGGAGTCCGTTAAGAGAGACCTGAGGGATTGGGGTATCACCGAAGAGCTAGATATGGACAGGGGTGCATGGAAGCTTGCTATCCATGTGCCAGAGCCATGAGTTGGTTGCGAGATCTTATGGGTTTAACCTCTAGCCTACCCCAACTTGCTTGGGACTAAAGGTTGTGTTGTTGTTGTTGTTATTGTTGTTGTTGTTATTGTTATCTCCCTAACTCCTCCCCTAGCTCTGTGTGCTTTTCTTGTTTTATTTTCTGTTTGAAGAAAAAAAAAAAGAAAAGCAGCAGTGAGCAGCTCAGCGCAGTAGAGAGCAGCCCAGCAGCGGCCCATCATCAGCGCACCCACAGCAGCCCCCTCCAAATCCTGTTTCCACCTGAAACCCACGTACCCGTCTCTCTCACCCGTCCCACGTGGCCTATCTAGACCCACGCGCCAGTGGCTGATCTGTAGCTCTCACCCCCCTTTCTCCTACCTCTCCCCTCTCCTTTACACGCACGCGGCACGCCATGGCCACGAGGGCAAGCTTCGACGCCCCGCCCCCTCCTATAAAGCCGCCCCAGGCCTCATCCTAGGGTTTATCCCCTTCCCCCTCTTCCCTCTGTGCCTCCGCCTCTCCACAAATCCCTACTCGCACCCTTCCCCGCTGCTTCCAGGAGCCATGGCCGGCGAGGCCACGAGCCCTCCGGCATAGGAGCTCCGCCGGCCTCCCTCCTCGCGCCTCCGATCACAGCCATGCCGTCATGGTTCCATTCCGACGCTAAGGCGCGCCCAAGGATCGCCAAGTCCCTCGACGTCTTCTTCCTCCGCTTCGTCTTCTTCACGGTTCAGAGAAACGCCAAGATCAGCGTATCCTCACATCGTCTCCGGTCGCCGTCGACCTTGTACAACTCCAGCGGCAACCACTCGGTGAAGCTCCCATCCTATCCATCCCTCTCTGGTCTCGTTTGCATATCCATCGTTCCGCGCGTCTCCGAGTTCGTCCACCATGGCTGTATACGAGGAGCTCAAGCTCTTGCCTTGGCTCCTCTGTTCCACCCCTTCTCACACATGCAACACCACTCATGCACCCGCGCACACCCCTCGATGCACACACCGCGCTGCCGCCGTGCCCGTGCATGCCCAGCCGAGGCCTTGATCATCTCTGTTCTCTTTAGGTTGGTTCAGTTAAGCTCGACTTGATGGATGATCTAGTGCCGAACCCGCCACAGCACGCGCACGAGTCCCACACACCTCTATTCTAGACGGCAACCATGGCTGTAGCCATGGCAAGCCCCTCGTGCAAGCTCCTGTACACGCGCATGCCCACGCCCGTAGCACGCCCCGCTTCTCGCCCCATGGCCGCTAAGCTGCCACTGACATCCCGCCTTGCAGTGTCATGCCCGAGATGAGCACGAGCTCGTGCTTGAGCCTCTGTACGCACGCGTCGCACAGCGCATCCACCTCCCAATCCCGCACACCCGCCGCCGCCTCCTGGGCCCCGCCGTTTCACCATTGCCCGCCGGTGCCGCCGATGTCTTCTCTGTTGTAGAGGAGAAGAAACCCCATCCGCCGTGGAGCTAGTTCAAAAGAAACCGTGGCCCATCGTGTCAAGAGTAGTAGGAGCAGCGCAGTTGATCGGGGCGCAGAGTTCTACCGGGGAGACCCGGGTTCGAACCCCCTCGGGAACATTTTTAGAACCCTAATTTTTGCCTCTGTTGCCTCTATGACAGTGGGACCCCATTCATCATCCTCTCTGTGCACACACCCCTCTCCACACCCGCACTCCTGCCACCTGAGCACCCGAGCCCACTCGTCATTGACAGTGGCTGCCCCTGCCCGTGTCCCTTATTGTTTTCCTTTTTGTTTTGCATATTAACAGTAATGCCACCATTTCGAATTGCTAATAACTAAATATCCATGCATCTAAATGAAACATGTCATATATGCTCCTTGCTCAGTTTTTCATCTTCTTTCACAATATGCAACTTTCATCCCTGATAAAAATATTTAAAATTGTTGTTTGCATTAATTTGCATAAATCACATGCTCAAATGATTTGTTTCATAACTAAATAACCGTAACTCTGTTTTAAATGTTCTTTATATGTAAATGGGCTAGAAAAATGCATAGATTAACATGGTGCACTTTATTTCATTGTTAACAACAATAAAATATGGTTTAGGCATAATAGTACCAAAATTTTAAATTGCATATGGGGATTTTCCGAAATTGTTGTTTGGTATTTCCGGCCTCATTTAAACTTGCCTAAATAGTTAGTTTTATTATGCTTCACCTCTTGCCATGTTTAACAACATTTAACATTGCTGAGTAGCTTAAACGAGATGAACTAAATAACTGTTGTGAAGTTTCGTCAATATGCAACCTTGTAGCATATTGAGCTCCACTTAACTTGTAGTGTTGTTTGTTGCATTTTGCCAGGCCTCATTAAATCGGACATGCATCATACTTGGTTGAGCATCATGTCATGTATATGTGTGGTGTGTTTACCATGTTGTGTGCTTCTTCTCAATAGTTCCCGTTTCATTGCGATCATGAGGATTCGTTCGTCTACGCTTGGTTCATCTTCGTGGCTTCATTTTCTTCATGGACTCGTTCTTCTTCCTAGCAGGATTTCAGGCAAGATAACCATCACCTTGGATCTCATTACTATCATTGCTATGCTAGTTGCCTCGTTCTATCACTTTGTTGTGCTGCCTATCTTTTGCTCTTCAAGCCTTCCAAATTGCCATGTCAGCCTCTAACCTGTTTCACCCTTCCTAGCAAACCGTTGTTTGGCAATGTTACTGCTTTGCTCAGCCCCTCTTATAGCGTTGTTAGTTGCAGGTGAAGTTGAAGATTGCTCCATGGTGGACAGGATTATGTTGGGATATCACAATATCTCTTATTTAATTAATGCATCTATATACTTGGTAAAGGGTGGAAGGCTCGGCCTTATGCCTGGTGTTTTGTTCCACTCTTGTCGCCCTAGTTTCCGTCATATCGGTATTATGTTCCCGGATTTTGCGTCCCTATCGCGGTTGGGTGATTTATGGGACCCCCTTGACAGTTCGCTTTGAATAAAACTCCTCCAGCAAGGCCCAACCTTGGTTTTACCATTTGCCTCACCACCACCTACTTTTCCCTTGGGAGTCGCTCTCTCGAGGGTCATCTTTATTTTAGCCCCCCCGGGCCAGTGCTTCTCTAAGTGCTGGTCCGAACCGAGTAGACTGCAGGGCCCCCTTGGGGAAACTCTAGGTCTGGT
Source organism: Aegilops speltoides (assembly GCA_021437245.1). NCBI lineage: Eukaryota > Viridiplantae > Streptophyta > Magnoliopsida > Poales > Poaceae > Aegilops > Aegilops speltoides. The sequence continues at coordinate 186,660,183 of CM038144.1, forward strand.
TTTACTCGTAGGATGTCTCATCCGGTGTTGCTCTGAGAACGAGATATGTGCAGCTCCTATCGGGATTGTCGGCGCATCGGGCGGCTTTGCTGGTCTTGTTTTACCATTGTCGAAATGTAACCGAGATTCCTAGATTGATCGGGTCTTCCTGGGAGGAGGAATATCCTTCGTTGATCGCGAGAGCTTATCATGAGCTAAGTTGGGACACCCCTGCAGGGTATAAACTTTCGAGATCAGTCCCCGCTGTTATGTGGCAGATGGGAATTAGTTAATGTCCGGTTGTAGATAACTTGACACCAGATTTGAATTACAACGCATCAACCGCGTGTGTAGCCGTGATGGTCTCTTCTCGGCAGAGTCCGGGAAGTGAACATGGTTTTGGGTTATGTCTGACGTAAGTAGGAGTTCAGGATCACCTCTTGATCATTGCTAGCTTCACGACCGTTCCGTTTGCTCTCTTCTCGCTCTTATTTGCGTATGTTAGCCACCATATATGCTTAGTCACTGCTGCAACCTCACCACTTTACCCCTTCCTTACCCTTTAAGCTTTGCTAGTCTTGAAACCCATGGTAATGGGATTGCTGAGTCCTCGTGACTCACAGATTACTACAACAACAGTTGCAGGTACAGGTTATGTGATGATCATGACGCGAGAGCGATGTTTGCTTGTTTTGGAGTTCTTCTGCTGCTTCTTCTTCGATCAGGGGATAGGTTCCAGGTCGGCAGCCTGGGCTAGCAGGGTGGATGTCGTTTGAGTTTCTGTTTGTGTTTCATCCATAGTCGGATGTTGATCTTATGTAAGATGACGTTGTATTCGTGTGGCATTGTATGCCTTATGTATGTATCCCTATCTATTATGTAATGTTGATGTAATGATATCCACCTTGCAAAAGCGTCTTCAAGATGCACTTCTATCCTTGGTGGGACCTTCGAGTTCCTTTAGGATAGGGTCGCATCTTGGGCGTGACAAGTTGGTATCGGAGCCTCGACCGACCATAGGAGCCCCCTTGATTGATCGTGTAGTTTGGCCATTGTCGAGTCTAGAAAGAAAAATGTTTTCGGAATCTAGTTATATCGGAGAGTAGGAATTCTTTTTACTCCTCAGCCCCTTCGTCACTCTGGTCAAGAATCTTGAAATGGTTGTTTTGAATTACTTCTCTTCCCCTTCAAATTTTTCTTTAGGTTCACGCAGTTGGTTCTCCGATCGTTGTTTCTCATCTCTTTGCATCCGGTGCATTTCTTGTCAAGGTGATTCGACCCTCTCCGTTTTTGCAAGTCCAATCCTCAGTTGTTTTCTTTTCCCACCCGCCCACCCTTTTTTCTCCTCGGAGCCGGAGTCCGTAATCGAGTATCCATCCTACTCATGCGAAGTCTTTGCTTTCTTTCCTCGATGATTTCAACCAGTGTTTTCTCTTCAAGATATTCGTCGGTTTCCCCTTCTAAGTTGCCTTTGTTTTCCTGCCCTCCCACCCTCTTCTTCTCGGAGCCTGAGTCTGTTTCGAGCATCAATTTCATTCGTATGGAGCCTCTTCAGTCTTCCCTCAATTATTTCCGGTGGACTCAATTCAACTTTTTTCGGGTTGATCATATTCTTTTCCTTCGATAAAGTGTTCTCCCTGCTCGTTCGTCTCTCGCCAGTTTATCCTTCCGGAGTGCTCAAGACGTCTCAGGAGATTCGTATGTGTTACAATTAATTCGAGGTTGTCACCTCATTCAAATATTTCAATTGTTCCGGTACATCATCTATCTGTTCAACATCCCTTTCCAACGGTGTTTTCTTTTAGTGGGCCCTAACCCACAGGTCTTTTCCCAGGATCTTACCTGACTCTTCTAATTCTCCTGGAGTTATTCTCAAATTCTTTTCAAAGGGTGACGTAAGAATGGATTTCATCAGTCAGATCTTTTCCAAGATCAAATTTAAATCATTTTCATTGTTGCCTCAGCCTCTTCGCTTTTTCGCTCCCCCGGGGTGCCTTAACAAATTTTGGTGTTCTTTTGCATCGTCATTCTCAACTTTCGAAGACCGAAGAAGAGTTTTCCAATAAATTTTGCCCACTCTCTCGAAGTGTCGTGGTTCTAGCTTCATGTTATCCTCTTGAATTATTCCATTGCTCAGATATTCTTTTCCTTAACCATCCGGAGTATGTCAGAAGTTTTTTTCCCGTTTCTTTTCACCGGAGGCCATCGTTCCAGAAGAATTCTTTGTCCTCACATTTTAGTTACCGTTATCCAATTATCCCGGTGCTTCATTCAAGTGTTCTTTAATCAGCTCTTGATCTCTTTGTTCTTTTGCATCGAAATCCCCTCTAGCATATTGGTTCTTCTAATTCTTCCTGGTGATTCATTCTCTTTCGTCAGTCACTTTTGAATTCCTATGGTGGTTCGTTCAAGATTTATTTCCATTCTTTTCACATATATTCATTCGTTCTTTTCAATCCGACCGATGGCTCATGAAGACCTTCCAAAGTGTTGCGCTATATCTCCCTTTAATCTTTTCCAACATGGATAAGTTGTATGCGATCCATTGCTCTCATCAATTTAATTGATGAAAGATAAGCATAACAAAATTCTTATTCTCATTTCATCGTGGTCAAGTGATTAATCCCTTACTTCGGAGTTTGTTCGTGAGGAGTAAATTCTAGTTCCAAGTGTTTTCATCTTTTCTTTTCCGGAGTTCAAATTTCCTCGGCCATTTCGTCGAAACCCCCATCTATATCATCGCAAGGCTCATCTTATTCTTTCTTCCTTCAGTCTATCTCATCATCCTTTTGTCATTGGAGTTCTTCACGGTGGTTCTTCATGATTTAATTCATTCTTCAAGAGTTCATCAAGATTCTAATCGAAGGAGCTCATGTATCCTTCTTCTTGCTTCTCGAGGTGCAATTAATTCTCCGTATTCTTTTGAAGAGGAGTTTTGCATTTCTTTGTTCTTCTCAGCTATTTAATTTTTTTCGCTTGTGGTCGGAGATCACCTCATAATTTTGAGATGTTATCTATAAGTCCACAACAAGCTTATTCTTTTCGTTGTTGATTTTCTCAACAACTCCGTTTAAACCTTCCTTCTAAAGATGCTTTCAATTTCATTCGTGGCACAAGTTGTCATTTTCTTCTTCATTCTTTTCATTCAACTCTTTCAATTCTTTCCGGAGGTTTTGTGTGATGTCTTCATCAAGTATCATTCCATCCTCTCAAGTTCGTGTTCTGTTCCTCCATGTTTCAGCCGGAGTGCTGCCTAAATCCTTTCAGTCTTATTTGTTTCTTATCTCATTCTAATCGGAGTGGTTTCATAGTCTATCTGATTCTGTGAGCTTTCGATTCTCGTCATTCTCGTCGTTCCTCTCTTCTTCTCGAGTGCTTTCGATTCTTTGCTTCTTCTCTTGAGTTTTTTGTTTCACCTCATCCCTTTTCCCTTCCGTCTCGGTCCTAAGATCTCGGGACGAGATCTCTTGTTAGTGGAGGAGTGTTGTAACAGCCCGGATCCGATGCGCTAGGTCTCTTCCAGCTATTCTTCGTTGTTGCCATGTCATTTGCTTGCGTGTTGCACTTTGCCTTGTCATCTTGTTTTGCTTTGTTCTTTTATTTGTTGCATATGACATGCTCATCAATCTTATATTGCATTGCCTCTTGTCATTTTGCATGCTAGTCATATACCTTTTGGTAATCATCATGTTGTTGCCATGTTCATCTTGTGCATTGCCCTTTATGTATGTTGTGTGTTGCTCTAGTTGATGTGTGTGCATGACCCTTTTGCTATCTCTCTCAAACCAAGCCATGCACCATCACTTTCGCCTTCCTCTTCTTTTACTCCTCTATGCAAGTTCCATTTCTCCCTTCTCTATTAATGTTCATCTTTTCCCTATAAATCTTGCTCCATGCCAACAACGTCTCTATCAAATTTAAGCCCATTTGGGTGCGGTTTGGTTGGGTTATAAATTCATGCAAGTTTGAATTTAATTCGAACATGTTTAAATTTATAGTCTGTAAAATCCCCACACCACTTTTATTTAATTCATCATAGTCCAAGGACCCCAACCTTATTTTTTATCTCTCCCTAACTCCTCCCCTAGTTCTGTGTGCTTTTCTTGTTTTTTTTTCTGTTTGAAGAAAAGAAAAGAAAAGCAGCAGTGAGCAGCTCAGCACAGTAGAGAGCAGCCCAGCAGTGGCCCATCATCAGCGCACCCGCAGCAGCCCACCTAGCCCTCCAAATCTTTTTTCCACCTGAAACCCACGTACCCGTCTCTCTCACCCGTCCCACGTGGCCTATCTGGACCCACGCGTCAGTGGCTGATCTGTAGCACTCACCCACCTTTCTCCTACCTCTCCCCTCTCCTTTACACGCATGCCATGGCCACAAGGGCAAGCCTCGACGCCGCGCTCCCTCCTATAAAGCCGCCCCGGGCCTCATCCTAGGTTTATCCCCTTCCCCCTCTTCCCTCTGCGCCGCCGCCTCTCCACAAATCCCCACTCGCACCCTTCCCCGCTGCTTCCAGGAGCCATGGCTAGCGAGGCCACGTGCCCTCCAGCATAGGAGCTCCGCAGGCCTCCCTCCTCGCGCCTCCGATCACAGCCACACCGTCACGGTTCCATTCCGACCCAGTCCCTCAACGTCTTCTTCCTCCGCTTCGTCTTCTTCATGGTTCAGATAAACGCCAAGATCAGTGCATCCTCACGTCGTCTCCGGTCGCCGTCGACCTTGTATGACTCCAGCGGAAACCACTCGGTGAAGCTCTCATCCTATCCATCCCTCTCTGGTCTCATTTGCATATCCATCATTCCGCGCGTCTCCGAGTTCGTCCGCCATGGCTGTATACGAGGAGCTCAAGCTCTTGCCTTGGCTCCTCTATTCCGCCCCTTCTCACACACGCAGCACCACTCATGCACCCGCGCACACCCCTCGCTGCACACACGCGCACACTGCCGTGCCCCGTGCATGCCCAGCCACGGCGCAATCTGTCTCTGTTCTCTTCAGGTTGGTTCAGTTAAGCTCGACTTGATGGATGATCTAGTGCCGAACCCGTCGCAGCACGCGCATGAGTCCCGCACACCTCTATTCCAGACGGCAGCCGTGGCTGTAGCCATGGCCAAGCCCCTTGCGCAAGCTCCTGTACACGCGCACGCCCACGCCCGCAGCATGCCTCGCTTCTCGCCCCATGGCCGTTAGCTGCCACTGACATCCCGCCTTGCCGTGTCATGCCCGAGACGAGCATGAGCTCGTGCTCGAGCCTCTGTAAGCACGCGTCGCACAGCGCATCCACCTCCCAATCCCGCACACCCGCCGCCGCCTCCTGGGCCCCGCCGTTTCACCATTGCCCGCCGGTACCGCCGATGTCTTCTCTGTTGCAGAGGAGAAGAAACCCCGTCCACCGTGGAGCTAGTTCAAAAGAAACCGCGGCCCATCGTGTCAAGAGTAGTAGCAGCAGCGCAGTGGATCGGGGCACAAAGTTCTACCGGGGAGACCCGGGTTCGAACCCCCTCGGGAACATTTTTAGAACCCCAATTTTTGCCTCTGTTGCCTCTATGACAGTGGGACCCCATTCGGCATCCTCTCTGTGCACACACCCCTCTCCACACCCACACTCCTGCCACCTCAGCACCAGAGCCGACTCGTCATTGACTGTGGCTGCCCCTGCCCGTGTCCCTTATTGTTTTCCTTTTTGTTTTGCATATTAACAGTAATGCCATCATTTCGAATTGCTAATAACTAAATATCCATGCATCTAAATGAAACATGTCATATATGCTTCTTGCTCAGTTTTTCATGTTCTTTCACAATATGCAACTTTCATCCCTGCTAAAAATATTTAAAATTATTGTTTGCATTAATTTGCATAAATCACATGCTCAAATGATTTATTTCATAACTAAATAACCATAACTCTGTTTTAAATGTTCTTTATATGTAAATGGGCTAGAAAAATGCACAGATTAACATGGTGCACTTTCTTTCCCAGTTTAACAACTATAAAATATGGTTTAGGCAGAACAGTACCAAATTTTTAAATTGCATATGGGGATTTTCCGGAGTTGTTGTTTGTTATTTCCGGCCTCATTTAAACTTGCCTAAATAGTTAGTTTTATTATGCTTCACCTCTTTCCATGTTTAACAACATTTAATATTGTTGAGTAGCTTAAACGAGATGAACTATATAATTGTTGTGAAGTTTCATCAATATGCAACCTCGTAGCATATTGAGCTCCACTTAACTTGTAGTGTTGTTTGTTGCATTTTGCCAGGCCTCATTAAACCGGACATGCAACATACTTGGTTGAGCATCATGTCATGTATATGTGTGGTGTGTCTACCATGTTGTGTGCTTCTTCTCGATAGTTCCCGTTTCGTTGCGATTGTGAGTATTCGTTCGTCTACGCTTGGTTCGTCTTCGTGTCTTCATTTTCTTCATGGACTCATTCTTCTTCCTAGCGGGATTTCAGGCAAGATGACTGTCACCTTGGATCTCATTACTATCATTGCTATTCTAGTTGCCTCGTTCTATCGCTTTGCTGCACTGCCTATCTTTTGCTCTTCAAGCCTTCCAAATTGCCATGTCAGCCTCTAACCTGTTTCACCCTTCCTAGCAAACCGTTGTTTGGCTATGTTACTGCATTGCTCAGCCCCTCTTATAGCATTGTTAGTTGCAGGTGAAATTGGAGATTGCTCCATGGTGGAGGATTATGTTGGGATATCACAATATCTCTTATTTAATTAATGCATCTATATACTTGGTAAAGGGTGGAAGGCTCGGCCTTATGCCTGGTGTTTTGTTCCACTCTTGCTGCCGTAGTTTCCGTCATATCGGTATTATGTTCCCGGATTTTGCGTCCCTAATGCGGTTGGGTGATTTATGGGACCCCCTTGACAGTTTGCTTTGAATAAAACTCCTCCAGCAATGTCGAACCTTGGTTTTACCATTTGCCTCACCACCACCTACTTTTCCCTTGGGAGTCGCTCTCTCGAGGGTCATCTTTATTTTAGCCCCCCGGTCCAGTGCTTCTCTAAGTGCTGGTCCGAACCGAGTAGACTGCGGGGCCCCCTCGGGGAAACTCCAGGTCTGGTTTTACTCGTAGGATGTCTCATCCGGTGCTGCCCTGAAGACGAGATATGTGCAGCTCCTATCAGGATTGTTGGTGCATCGGGCGGCTTTGCTGGTCTTGTTTTACCATTGTCGAAATGTCATATAACCGGGATTACGAGATTGATCGGGTCTTCCTGGGAGAAGGAATATCCTTCGTTGATCACGAGAGCTTATCATGGGCTAAGTTGGGACACCCCTGCAGGGTATAAACTTTCGAGAGCCGTGCCCGCGGTTATGTGGGAGATGGGAATATGTTAATGTCTGGTTGTAGATAACTTGACACCAGATACGAATTAAAACGCATCAACCGTGTGTGTAGCCGTGATGGTCTCTTCTCGGCAGAGTCCGGGAAGTGAACACGGTTTTGGGTTATGTCTAACGTAAGTAGGAGTTCAGGATCACCTCTTGATCATTGCTAGCTTCACGACCGTTCCGTTTGCTCTCTTCTTGCTCTTATTTGCGTATGTTAGCCACCATATATGCTTAGTCGCTGCTGCAACCTCACCACTTTACCCCTTCCTTACCCTTTAAGCTTTGCTAGTCTTGAAACCCATGGTAATGGGATTGCTGAGTCCTCGTGACTCACAGATTACTACAACAACAGTTGTAGGTATAGGTTATGCGATGATCATGACGCGAGAGTGATGTTTGCTTGTTTTGGAGTGCTTCTGCTGCTTCTTCTTTGATCAGGGGATAGGTTCCAGGTCGGTAGCCTGGGCTAGCAGGGTGGATGTCGTTTGAGTTTCTGTTTGTGTTTTATCCGTAGTCGGATGTTGATCTTATGTAAGATGATGTTGTATTCGTGTGGCATTGTATGCCTTACGTATGTATCCCTATCTATTATGTAATGTTGATGTAATGATATCCACCTTGCAAAAGCGTCTTCAACATGCGCTTCTATCCTTGGTGGGACCTTCGAGTTCCTTTAGGATAGTGTCGCATCTTGGGCGTGACATCAACCTAGAACGACGTGCATGCCATGAAAACCGATACGGAGGAAGTATAGTAAAAATGAGGTGATTTTACCGATCGATCGGCGGCGGAGCATGGCCTGTCATGCGGTCCCACGTGTCATGATGTACCAAGGCGATGCGCGTGTCCCTCTTGAGGCAGAAGCAATACTACGTGGTTTGAGATGATGGCGAACCGATGTGTGAAATAATGGTTGCTTCGTCCCTCTAGGAAGGTGCGACATTGTGATCTGATGTCTCATTGCTCATTACTACTCCTACTGGGGCGGTACGACCGGGGTGCGTCCCCCTGCTGGTCTGCACTGTTATTTGATGCTTGACACGTTGACTCGGTTGCTATATGTCCCACATGTCGGCGACAGGAAGTACATAATTCATGAAAGGGAGCGTCGACGGAGGAGTACAAGACACGACTTGGGCTTTTGCTGCTTCGTTTTTCGTTTGAGAAGTCTCAGTTCTACTACTAGTAGTACTACCATCACATGGTTGATTTTGAGGAGCGTTAGATCACCCGATGCTAGCAGTGTCAAGAGAAAACTAACCAAGGCATGTAGAAGTTCATGGAAATTTAGTGGTGGTTCATGCATTCGTTCTAATTAATGCCTCGGTAAACATAACTTCTTGAGAAAACGAGCATACTAATTACTTGTGCAAACTACAAAATTAATTCGACCACTCACCATCTAATTTGGTTTGACAGATTTTGAAATTGAGCCATAAACTCGAAAGGAGGGAGTAGTAACTTTTGTCTCGATTACTATTTGTGGCCTTGTATAGATGCAAAATGTATTTTTTTTATAGTGGCCTTGTATAAGTAAATGGAGGGAGTACTAAAGGACATATATATTCCAAACAATATGATAATCTCACTAACCAGGGTAGTAGGGACGAGGAGTAAATGGAGGGAGTACTAAATTTTCTCCTAGTCCTGTGAGCCACCGCGCGCGTGGGCGAGGGAGCGGGCGTAAGGCGTATAGTAGCACTACTACTAGTAAGCAAGCTTCACCTCATCCTGCGAGCCACCACGCCCGTGGGCGGGGGAGATGGCGTACTAAGAATGCTTCTCCTTGTTCTATGAGTTGACGGGACACATCAAAAGTACTCCAATGTATAGAGACTTGCCTCTAAGGTAGGCCCACATGGTTTGCCTCTTTTTTAACATAAAGCGTCAAGTCGCAATTTGTTTGTTCACCCATGGTCGACGATCCTCCCTCCACCAAGTGGACAACTAGTACACGTGTCAAATTACCACGTGGGCTGCCGTTTCATACAGAAGTGAGCTCCACCGTGTACCCGCGCGGGTGTGGTTGGGAAAGACACGGGAGTATGTGCGCTGTGCGTGCACCTCTTCTCTTCGTGCATGTCCCCCACCTACGTGGGTGTGTGCGAGAGAGATACAAACCTAGACATAATGCGCCGTCCATCCCCATGTCTCCGCCCAGTCCGACCACCAGTCACCACCACGCCCCACTCCTCCTCACCTTATCTCTCATCTTTCTCCCTCCATTTTTATATACAAGGCCACTATCAAAATTACAATTTGCAGATATACAAGGCCACTAACACTAATCGATGCACTATTAATGGTGTTTGCCTCGTAATACTAGCAAAGGAGGACATTAATTATCCCTTCCATGCATGCGGGAATGTGAGCATTGGCTTGATGTGCATGAAAGAGAAGAATACACATTAATTTACACGACAAACAAGGAAACATGGTGGCTTGCAACATTGACTTAGAAGACATTAATTTTTGCCTTGGTACCTGTAATATGGGTTTGTGGCCTTGTATAAAAAAATGGAGTCCGATAAAATTCTCGAGATACCATTTATCCGATAAAATTCTCGAGATATCATTAGTTTTTTCAAAATGGGATTACTCCTGCATGGGTCAATCACAACAGGTGTTTTGTAAAAAAATGCATCTTGATGTTCCGTCAATGCACGACATCTTGCTAGTCCATGAAAACAACGCATGGCAAAATTCCACAACGAACGAGGGATTTGAATCTGTTGGGAGGGCTTGTTTGGATCTTGCTCGGGGTAGCTGATATATTGGTGACCCTTTCGTCCACCGGTGCCTTTGCCACCGATGAACGAGGATGGGCTAGGGTGCTCATGCATCATCCAGCACGCACGGTTGAGACGAGCTCACACGAGCTGTGTTTTTTTTGTCCCACCACGCCGCCCGAACCGCCCGCAGACCGACCAGCGACCCGCAAATTACGCCATCCAATCATAGCCGCAAATAGGTGTGAATATATCAAGCCATCCGTTTTTTCGTACATATTACATCCTCGTGTCATGACTTTGCCTTTCATCAGAGTAGTGTTCATCAGTATCATGCATGAATGAGTTCTGAAGAGCGAATTATATTCCTTTTTTTGTCGGTTTGACCTCACAATGCAAAATCAATAAAGCTGAAGGAAATTGGCAAGGCATTGGATGATGGTGGTACTTCCGAGCAACTGAAATGGAAGTTCTCTACAAATTCTACTCCGCCATCATCCCAACAAGATTCGAAGACAACGCAAGGCTAGACAGTCAACGTAGCTGTGTAGATGATGAGCACATCTCCCCTACTCCACCATCACAGGTGCTTGCTCTAACTTGACACTATTATATGTGGTTGCATATTGCGTATCATGTCTAGCTTGTATTGCTTCTAACTTTGTTTAATTGAATCTACTTACTTTACAAATAATGCCTGTGAATATGACATGTGTTCCTGTTTCTAGAACATACTATATCTGATCACACGATGTTCTTACATCAGACTACTGTTCTTGCATATCCCGCATCAGTCACTTATGATAAGGCACCTTTAAGTCGCCACTTTGATATTGGTTGTGTCTTTCATACGATTTCTAGCATGTACTGCTTCTAATTTGTTCAAACGTCATACAGTTTAAACATGGCAGAGTGATATTGGTTGCATCTTTCATATGGTGTCTAGCTTGTAGTGCTTCTAATTTGTTGAAATGCCTTCTGCTTAGCTACCACATCATAGGTGTGAATATGTCACGCCATCCTGTTTTTCATACATATTCCATCCTCGCATCATGTGTTTGCCTTTCATCCGAGTAGTGTTCGTCAGTATCATGCATGAATGATTTCTGAAGATCGAATTTTATTCCTTTTTTCTTATCGGTTTCACTTCACAATGCAAAATCATTACAGCTAAACGAAATTAGTCCGGTAGTGGATGATGGTGGTCCTTCGGAGCAACTCAAACAAGGGGTCTCTACAGATTCTACTCTGCCATCCTCCCATCAAGATTCACAAGACAACACAAGGTTGGGCAGTCAAAGTAGCTGTGTAGATGATGAGCACATCTCCCCTACTCCACCATCACAAGTGCTTGCTCTAACTTGGCACTATTATATGTGGTTGCATGTTGCATATGATGTCTAGCTTGTATTGCTTCTAACTTTGTTGAATTGCATCTGCTTACTTTACACATAATGCCTGTGAATATGACACGTGTTCCTGTTTCTAGAACATACGTGTACATGATGAGCACATCTCCCCTACTCCACCATCACAGGTGCTTGCTCTAACTTGGAAACTGTTATATGTGGTTGCGTTTTCCGTATGATGTCTACTTTGTATTGCTTCTAATTATGTTGAATTGCATCTGCATAGCTTCCAACTTATACCTGCAATCATCACTTACCCATAAGACACATTTAACTTGGGACTGTGATGTAGGTTGCATCTTGCATTGTCTTCTAGCTTGTACTGCTTCTAATTTCTTGAAATGGCACTTACGATGAGACACTTTTTACCTGATAGAGTGATATTGGTTAGATGTTCATATGGTGCCTAGCTATCATTTCTTCTAATTTTGTTGAAATGCCTTCCGCTTACTTTTTTTCATACATATTCCATCCTCCTATCGTACGTGTGAATATGAAACGTTATCTTTTTTGTATATATTCCATCCTCCTATCCCGTGCTTGCCTTACATCAAAGTAGTGTTCGTCTATATCATGCATCAACCAGTTATGCAGAGCTAATTTTATTCATCTTCTTGTGGTTTTGACTTCATAAGGCAATATCGAGAAAATAGGAAGGAAAAGAGTAAGTTAGGGGATGTTGGTGGTTCTCCTTTTGCGACGCATAAGCAGAGACTCTCTAGATTTGCCACTTTGCTCGCTAATGAAGTTGAAGTCCACGGTCTACATGATGAGTTCATCTCCCGTACTCCACCATCGCAGGTGCTTGCTCTAAGTTCACAGTGTGATCATTGGTTTCATGTTGCATATGTTGTCTAGCCTGTATTTCTTCTATTTTGATTAAATTGCACTTGCTGAGTTTATATGTTATACATGTGCATATGACATGGCTTTCTGTGTCTAGAATACACTTCATCTATCTATCATACCATGTTCTTACATCAAAGTACTGCTGTTGTGTATCCCGCATCAGTCACTCATGATTGGACGCTTTTAACATGGGAGTTTGATAGTGGTTGCATCTTGGATTGATTTCTACGTTATACTGCTTCTAATTTTTTGAATTGCCACTTATGACACGACACTTTTAACTTGGCAGAGTAATATTGGTTGCATCTTTCATATGGTGTCTAGCTTGCATTACTTCTATTTTCTTGAAAATCCTTCTGCTTAGTTTACACATCGTAGTTGTGAATATGTCATGTTGTCCTGTTTTTCTTACATATTCCATCCTCGTACGGTTGTCTTACATAAAAGTATTGCTTGTCTCTATCATGCATCAATGAGTTCTGAAGAGCGATTTTATTCTTTTGTTTTGCGGGTACGGCTTGACATGGCAAAGTCAAAAAAGAGCAAGGAAAATAATATAGTAGGGAGTGGTGTTCCACGCCGAGTGAAACAGAAAAGGATCTGCCGTCGAGATTCTGCTAGTACTTATAATGTAGTAGAAGGTCCAAGGCCACCGGTAAATCTACAAACACAGTATCATCTGCTCCACCAGCTGCAGCATCCGCTTCAACTGTACCAGCATCTCAACTAGTTACTCGTTCATTTGCTCCGGAACTTGCCAGTTCCCAAGCTGCCTTCACAGCTAACACTACTTCGAAGCTTCTCTTGACACAACAGACTTGGCAAGATCGATGAACCTCATGAGCATCAACACCAAGGCGGTACTGACCAAGTCAAGTTGCGATTGCATGCTCCTTTATATGTACTCTCACGGTTTGATGTACACTAACACTTTCCATATTCGTTGTTGAACTAGCACCACGGTGCAAGCGGAACCGAGCATCGAGGATAATGCTTGACATTAACAAAATCTAAAGGAGGAAGAATGGAGATCCATTTTGAGGCAGGTTTAAAAGGCCACGTGATGCTCTGAGTCGGCCAAGTTAGTATCAGAGGCAGCCGTTGCCGTTAGGTGTCATGAACGTATTCTCCCGACGTGGATCCAGTATAGGAATGAGAAAGACAATACCCAGTTTAACACCTTCCTTGACCATTTATCCGTAAGTAATGTTATTCATCGCAATTAGTAATATTGTCTTGCTCTGTCCCATACTTTCTAGCTTCCTCCTAATAAGACTCACATTCTTTTTTCAACAGATGAGGTTCAAGTTGGATCCGAAAGATGATACAACTAAACAGGCATGCACTCATATTTTTCAGTCTGCTCTGCGACAGTATCGGTACCACCTTAGAAAATCTCAATTTGAAGGCAAGGCTAGCAATGAAATCGCCCAAACATCTCCAGTAGAATATATTACGTATGAAGACCGGACAACCCTCGTTAAACACTGGTCTGATCTAAAGTATCAGGTAGGCTATATGTATTTGATCAGAGCACATATTGAACTTGTATTTATGTATGTGCCTTACAAGTGTATCTTCTTCTAGGCTAACTGTTTGAAGAACAAAACCAACCATTCTAAAGTGAAATTCCAATAGACAATGGGATCTCGTAGCTATATTGCACACTGTGAGGCTCTTGTAAATAGCTGCTACTTCCTTCTTTTTTCTGTACCATATTACCGTATCTATATTGACTTGTTCCAAATACAGAGGAAAGCCCGTGCGGACCAAAAAGAACTTGAACCGAATGCAGTGCAAATCTTCAAGGATTGCCAAACCAGCAAGATGAAGGGCATGAGCATACCAGTTCAAGCCATTGTTGTAAGTCCATACTCCTCCTGCCATTGAACTGATTGGTACTGTGATGTGTTAATTTAACTACTTGGTTTGCAGCTAATGTCAGTTACTCTGTTCACTTTTATACACAGTTGTCTTAACGTATCATTTCACCTTACATGGTTTAAAAGAGATACAGGATATTCTTTTGGTCTTGATCTGTAATCTAGTTGTTATGTTCACGTGCGTACACAATGATAAAATAGCCTGTTTGTTTTATATCTATTTGCCCATTATACGAATGATGTCATACTATGTTCATCCTGCTTTAAACCATGTCTCTTTATCCTTAGATGTCAATGAATGTGAGGAAATAGACAATACAGTAGGCATGCTACATGGACATATGTTCCGAAAGTGATTTTATTATGTAGCTGGCACTACAATACATGCTAATGTATTACAGTAGTTCACCAAAATAAGTTATGTATAAACGTGTAACCTACTTTGTTTGTTTTTTGTCTCATTAGTAACTTATCTGGTACACTAATCTACAAGTTCAAACTTTCAGGAAATATGGAACAAATGATTGAACAGCCGCAACCACATGAAGGTGACGAGGCTACCACAGGCACAATGTCACCTCTTGCTGCAGTGCGTAAGTATCTCTCCACTTACAGTGCAAAAAGCACCTTCCTGCGTAATTCTAGGTTGGTTGTCAAGGTAACCTCGTCCAAATCGCCTATTGAACAAAATCTTCCTGCTAGACAGAGTGATATATCTGTGCTCCAGACACAAGTCCAATCCCTAATGGACGTCGTTTTGGAAACAAGAATAGTGGTTGACAAATGTCGTCAAGATATGAATGGTTTTGAAACTATACTATCAGACATTCGCTTCGTTGTTCAAGAGCAATGGTGGAAAATAGGTGAAGATCGTGCGGTTCCATCAGATTCTACAGCCTGAAACATTAGCACTCAAGTCAAATCATCTGTGCTTCTATTCATCTGATGGTGCTTTTATCTGCAAGGACTGTAAACTTTATGCCAACAGGCCTTTTGTGGGATGGTTGGAATTTATTTTGTTGTGATGCATCAATTATGATGCTGCCAAAGGCTGCAGTGATTATGACGCTATTTTTGCATAGTGTAGGTTTATCTTAGTAATGTATTCGGCCGAAAGCTTCGAAGGAGCCCAACATGCCAGCATTCATCGGGCCCATTCCAATTGGGCGAAAAATGATTATGGGCCGAAATTTGCATGCAGCCCACTAAAAATATCTGGGCCTAAATCAGCATAAACTTTCATATTTTTCTGGTAGGCCTGTGCCCATAGTGGGCCTTTAATAGGCCTAAACATAATTTGGGCCCTTTGTAACAATAGGTCGTTTATAGCTGTAAATATGTTAAGCCCAAACCATGGGCCTTTCATAGACCGAAAGTGAGATTGGGCCCTGATTGTGCCAAATAACCCACTGGTCTTAGCAGGCCGAAATGGTGGCCCATTTACGATGCGCATCTTTGACAGGCCGAAATTCGGACGGGCCGTAAATGCGCCGACCTAATACACGGGCCATTAACAGGCCGGAAGTTCGGTCGGGCTAGATTATCGTCATATTTATATGGGCCATTAATGGGCCCGATGTGATGTTGGGCCACATATGGCCCATGGTTTTCATCCGATGTTAACAAGCCGAAAACCACAACTGGTCGCAAGTGGTCGAAATCTATAGTGGGCCTCTAATAGGGCGAATGTTAGACATGGCCGAATATGACCCAAATCCTTCACAGTCGTCTATGGACCCAAATCCTTCACGGTCGTAAATGGGTCCTGATGAAGTAGGTCCTTTAACAAGCCGGAAATACACTGGGCCATAATTCCGCCCAAATACTTAGCGGACTGTTAACGGGCCAGAAGTGACCATGGACCGCGATCATGACAAGTTTAGTGCAGGCCGTTGACGGGCCGATTTAACACTAGCCGTACGGGCCTTAACAGAGAATGTTGGGCCTTTAGCTGGGTTGGCCCATTATGGTCTGCAAAATCTTGTGGTCCTTTAGCTGGGGGGGCCCATTGTGGTCCGCTAAATCTTGCGGGCCTTTAGCTGGGCCAGCCATAATGGTCTTCAAAATCTTGTGGGCCTTTAGCTGGGCCGGCCCATTATGGTCCACTAAATCTTATGGGCCTTCAGTTGGGACGGCCCATTTAAACTTTATGGGCCACTTTGGGCCCGTCCACGTGTCAACATATCGTAGGCCCATCTCTACCGTTGGATGAGTGACACCTGTGCCAACGCAGAGCTGACGCGTGGTTCCGCGGCCAATGAGAATTTTACACGTGGAAATTTCCCATTGGTCCGGGCTGTTAATGGGTTATCGGATCCAAAACCTGACCCGATAGTTTAACGGCGTGCCGTTACGGTGGATGCCACGTGTCATTCACCCTTGACAAAAGCACTTCTGTGAGGCGCGATTTATCGTCATGGAAGTGGACACTTCCATGATGATAATTTCGGTAATGTCACGGAACACTTCTACGACAACACAGGTATGACTATCTTGATTCTGTCATAAAATCGTCATGGATGTACATGCATGATAGAAAACGTGACCTACCATGACAAACACGTATCATCACAGAAGTGTATTTTTTTGTAGTGCTTCTGGTCAACTTCAAAAGTCATTGCCTTATGTTTACGATCATATTGGCTCTTTTGACGAGATTGGACTGTTTTCAACTTTTCACGAACAATGCGAACTTGCTCTTCTACTTCCTAGATCATATCCGGGCCAAAGAATTGTCTTTCCCCAGTTTCTAACCAGTTAAGAGGCGTTCGACACCTTCGTCCATAGAGAACTTCAAAAGGAGCTTTGCCCTAGCTAGATTGATAACTATTGTTACAAGCAAATTCGGCAAATGGAAGGCATTTCTCCCAATCCATTCCGAATGAGATAACGGAAGCTCAAAGCATGTCTTCTAGAATTTTATTGATGTGTTCTACTTGACCACTTGATTGAGGGTGGAAGGCGGTGCTAAAGGAGAGATGAGTCCCCATATCATTTTGGAAACTTTACCAAAACCGAGAGGTGAAGAGACTTCCACGATCCAAGTTAATTTCCAATGAACACCATGGAGAGACACTATTCGGGAGATATACAAATCCTCTAGCTGACTAGTGGTTATACTCTTGCGAACAAGCAAGAAATGGGCCACTTTGGAAAGACGATCGATAACGAGGAAGATAGCGTTATTCCCTCAATTTGTCCTCGGAAAACCGGTAATGAAATACATACCAATTTTATCGCATTTCCATTCAGGAATCGCTAAAGGTTGAAGGGTGCCAGCAGGACGTTGTTGCTCTGCTTTAACACGACAACAAACATCGCAGTTAGCAATGTATTGAGCTATTTCTCTCTTTATCCTAGTCCACCAGAACCTCTGGCGTAGATCCTGATACATTTTAGTACTACCAGGATGAATGGTGAGAGGGGATTCATGAGCTTCCTTAAGGATCAATCGCCTTAGGTTTCGTACCTTGGGAACCACTAGGCGGTTTCCAAAGTATACGACTCCTTGATCATAAATGGAGAAACAATCCGCGACTCCTTTCTTAATGTTTCTCTTGATACGGGAGATTCCCGGATCTACCTTCTGAGGTTTGATGATCTGATCCGTAGGGTAGCTTTCGCCACCAAGGTAGATAGGAATCCCTGAGCAACAAGCGGAAGGTTAAGCTTTTGAAATTCTTCATGGAGAAGTGGTTATTTGTCGGGTGCCATTCCATGATAGCATGCCAAGTTTCATGAATTTCAGACGAGTTTTGGATTTACTAGAATTTGAAAACAAAGTATCTCAACATTTTGTCGGCAATCGATAGTTCCCCGGTGTTTGAAATTCATTCCCATTTCTTGCATGGGACCTAACCATGCACCCAAGGATACATATTTGATTTTTCAACCAATTTATATGCACTGGAGCAGGTGCATGTAGTTTAAATTTTAATTATGGATATAAAATGCATAGAAAATCAAGTCAATGTATAAAAATGTCCAAACGAACCCTAAAAATTTCCAAAATTTAACACAACACTTATGTTGTTCTATGTTGACACTCGAAATTTTTTGAAAGCTAAGAGGCAACGGATATCGTTTCGTCCCCAGAGGTGGCATGTTCCCTACTGAAACCATCCGGATTGTTGTGAGAAGCTCTAGTTTGTGAGAAGCTTATACCCAAACCTACCCCAAATGGGACAAATTTTTTACCATGGCATGTTGATGCCGCTCCATGATAGCATGCCAAGTTTCATGAATTTTAGACGAGTTTTTGATTTACTAGAATTTAAAAAACATGCATCTCAATGTTTACGACCGAGTGACGGTCGTAGGGTGTTTGACATTCATTCCCATTTCTTCCATGGGACCTACGCATGCAACCAAGGACACATATTTGAGTTTCAACCAATTTATATGCATTAGAGCATGTGCCTATAGTTCAAATTTCAATTATGCACATAAATGCATTGAAAACTCAATTAGACTATAAAAATGTCCAAACGAACCCCAAAAATTGCAAAATTTAACACAACACTCCTACTGTTCTATGTTGACACTAGAGAAAAAACTCAAATCAAGAGGAGGCAACGGATGTCGTTTCATCCAGAAAGGTGAAACATTCCCTACCGTAACCATCAGGCTTGTTACGAGAAGCTCTGGTTTGTGAGAAGCTTATACCCCAACCTGCCCCAAATGGGATAATATTTTTACCATTGCACGTTGATGCCTTTCCATGATAGCATGTCAAGTTTCATGAATTTCAGACCAGTTTTCGATTTACTAGAATTTAAAAACCATGTATCTCAATGTTAGCGGGCGAGCGACGGTGGCAAAGGTGTTTGACATTCATTTTCATTTCTTGCATGGGACCCAAGGTGATGTAGAGCGGAACCCTAGGGGCCGATCTTCCACGTTTGGAGAGGATCCTACAGGGAAACACGAAGAACACGCGGAAGAACACGAGGGAAATCACGGGGGGGGGGGGACAAGAGAAACACTCAACCGACAAGGGATTGATCACACAAGGGCTAGATCATCGAGGCACAAAGTAACACGAGATCCAAAGTCAACAAAGGACGATATAAGAGTAACTGTTCTTCTCCGTGAGGAGGTCTTAATTGTCTTCTCTGGATGGAGGCCTTGAATCTGGATGGATCTTCTCCGAAGAGGTGTGGTCCCTCACGAGGAGTACATCCGGTACGGATAAGAAATGCTCTATCTCAAATGAGCTATCACAATGCTAACCCTAAAACGTAGGTGGGGATGGATTATATATAGTCTAGGGGCGAAGAGGGGTACATGGGCCTCAGCCCTTACACTATTCGCAGATAGGGAGGACCAGATGTCCGTGCGTCGTGCCGGATGTCCAGTGGCTCGTGAGGGGCGGGATGTCCGGGCTGAAGGGCAGGATGTCTGGGCTGGTGCAGATGGCCGTTTTGTTCTCTGGATGGGCGACGCCGGATGTCCGGGCGGAAGGGCCGGATGTCCGGTGCTTCAGGAGGGGCCAGATGTCCGGTGAGGCAGCCGGATGTCTGGGCTATTGGGGCAAGCTTCTGTGCTCTCTGGACACCGGGGCCGGATGTCTGGGTGATTTGCCGGATTTCCGGTGAGGGGGGCCGGATGTCCGGGCTCGACGACGGATGTCCGGTCCCTATAGCTTCTTCTGCATAGTCCTGGCCATGTAGATCTCCAGGGGCTGGATGTCCGGGGTCCTGGCCGGATGTCCGGTGCCTGGGGGATGTTCTTGCCTTCTACGTTCTCTTCTTCCGTGGACTTGTGGTCTCGACCATCTTCATGTACATCATTGGGAGGGTCCTCTTGGTACCTAATCATGCACAACATTCCGGACTTAGGTAGTAGCCATGTCTCGAGAGGATCAAATGAGATATCACTAAGGAGAGAAGTCACCTCGGTCTCGAGAGCTCTAGCTCATTCTCTAGTCATGGGTCCTCCTGGTGCTTGGTGAGACAATGGAAGGTCCATGGGGATGACCAAAAGATGATGTGCTATGGTTCTTGCTTATAAGCTCTTTGCTTATCTTTCCTCTTTGCTTAGAAGCTTGGGTGGCTCTTTCACTTTTGAGATCTTTTCTCATGCAAAACTTCACGAACCAAGATAGCAATTGTGTATGCTATGACAACTTTGTGACACAAAAGTTGATGCCAAGATATGCACCACTTTGGTATGGTATGTATGCTATGGAGTATGATCGCTAATGTGCACAAGTCACGTTGCCGGCAATACTCAATGGCTAGTCTCGATGGGTAAGCTACGCAAATGTAAGGCCATGTGGGTATCAATGCAATTGCAAGGTATGACAAAGATGTCGTTGAGGTTACCGTCCTTGGCGATGATGAGTAGTCGATGGAGATTAGCGGTGGTGTTGTTGGCGTCGAACCGTACCTATACAGCTGAAACACAATAGGACACAGGAACCACAACCCAAAATCTCAAAGACCAAAACGTGTCAAAATCGACATAGGAGGTAGCGATGAGCGGTGGTGGTGCTTGTGGAAAGAGTTGGTGGTATGCAGAAGTAAGCGTGGGCACTGGGGCAAAATTGGGCGAAACTAAGCTGAAATGGGCGCGTGGGATGGAGTTGCTGCTGCCAAGGACTAGATTTCCAGGCCAGCTGCCGGATGTCCGGTGGACACGGGCGGATGTTCGGGCTCCTGGATCAGGGACGAACTCGATGAACTCCACGGGAAAAATTGCAACTCCGGGGCAAAATTCGGACGAATTGGTGGATGGAAATCATGAGAGAGATGGGGAAAAGTTAGATCCACTCGATGCAAAGAAGATCCGTGGATCAAATCCAACAAAACTTCATCACACCAACAAATCAAAAAAAATTGGGGGCTATTTTGGTGGAGATTTTCGGATTTAGGAAGAAAACAACAAAATCAAGCTAGAAAACACGCGGTAGGGTCTCCAAAAACGTGATCACCGTGGATCATGATACCAAGATGATGTAGGGCGGAATCCTAGGGGCCGATCTTTCACGTTTGGAGAGGATCCTACGGGGAAACACGAAGAACCGCGGAAGAACACGAGGGAAATCATGGGGGAGGGGACAAGAGAAACACGCAACCGACAAGGGATTGATCACAGAAGGGCTAGATCATCGAGGCACAAAGTAACACGAGATCCAAAGTCAACAAAGGACGATACAAGAGTAACCCTTCTTCTCCGTGAGGAGGTCTTGATTGTCTTCTCCGAATGGAGGCCTTGAATCCGGATGGATCTTCACCGAAGAGGTGCGGTCCCTCACGAGGAGTAGATCCGGTACGGATGAGCAATGCTCTATCTCGAATGAGCTATCACAATGCTAACCTTAAAACGTAGGTGGGGATGGAGTATATATAGTCTAGGGGCGAAGAGGGGTACATGGGCCTCGGCCCTTACACTGTTCGCAGATAGGGAGGACCGGATGTCCGGGCGTCGGGCCAGATGTCTGGTGGCTCGCGAGGGGCCGGATGTCCGGGCTGAAGGGCCAGATGTCCGGGCTGGTGCAGATGGTCATTCTGTTCTCTCGATGGGCAACGCCGGATGTCCGGGTGGAGGGGCCGGATGTCCGGTGCTTCAGGAGGGGCCGGATGTCCGGTGAGGCAGCGGGATGTCCGGGCTGTCGGGGCAAGCTTCTGTGCTCTCTTGATGCCGGGACAGGATGTGTGGGCGATTGGCCAGATTTCCGGTGAGGGGGGCCGGATGTCCGGGATCGATGCCGGATGTCCG
This sequence comes from Aegilops speltoides, assembly GCA_021437245.1. NCBI lineage: Eukaryota > Viridiplantae > Streptophyta > Magnoliopsida > Poales > Poaceae > Aegilops > Aegilops speltoides. The sequence continues at coordinate 186,682,100 of CM038144.1, forward strand.
GTGCCTGTAGCTTCTTCTGCAGAGTCCTGGCCATAGATCTCCAGGGGCCGGATGTCCGGGGTCTTGGCCGGATTGTCGGATTTCGGGTTCCGGCAAACCCTTGAGGTTCGAACACTGGGGTGCACGCGGAGATTTCACCCTCTACCTACCTTCACCTCGCCGCCACGCTAGGATCTAAGCTACAAAAGGAACAACACGAGAGACACAAGATTTATACTAGTTCGGGCCACCATTGTGGTGTAATATCCTACTCTAGTTTGTGGTGTGGTGGATTGCCTCTTGGGCTGATGATTATGAACAATACAAGGGAGAACAGCCTCATGAGGGTCTGCTCTTGGCTGGGACGATGAACTGCTAGGAGGAGTTCAGCGCCCTTCTCTCTTGCTATGATGCTACTTGATTGCTCTCTTCCAGATGCCTCTACCCTGGGGGTGGCTAGTCCTATGTATAGGCAAAGGCCATGGTCCTCTTCCCAAATAATGAGCGGGAAGGGCGCCAACAATTCGCCATTTTGAAGGGGAACATCTAGTAAACTTATCCTGACTAAAGTTGGTCCGCGCCTGTCAAAGGCTCTGGTGGTGACTCCTGCTTGGGCTCCACAATGACTTCCTTCCTGCCGTTGGGCTGGTCTTGGTCTTGTTGAAACGAAATGGATGTCTTTGCTTGATGATCTCGCCTGCGCTTGCTCCCTTTGCACCAAAGAGGAAAGGAGGACACTGCGCGGGCTGGCGCCCGGCTGGCGCCCTTGGTCATCATGGCTTGCATCATGGGCACCTCGTGAGGTACCCCGCCTTGATCTCTCCGCCTCCTCGTGAGCCAGCTGTGAGGCCGTGCTGAGAAGCTCCTTGTCGTCCTCCCCGCGAGGCTTGGCCCCTCGCGAGGGTCTTGAGCTTGTGTTGATGAAGATGGCCGCACTTGGCCCCCCTTGAGCCACACCGCAGGCCGCAGGCAGGCAAGTCTGGGGACCCCCGTTTCCAGAACGCCGACAATAGCCCCCGGGCCCAAGGCACGCCCGGACTTGGCCGAGCAGAGAGGCGAAAGGGCAAGTCTGCGCGCCCTTGAGCCCCTAACAACTGCGGCCTTGGGTGCCGCGTGGCGGTTGATTGGACGTGCGTGCCTCCACAACCGCGCGAGTTGATAAAGGAGCGGCATCTGTCTAGGCTTTTCTTCTTTTGCTTCCTCCAGTTGCTGCTCAAATCCCCTTTTTTGCGCCTCTCCTTCCTGCCTCCGAAATCTTCAGATCTACTCCGACCGCGCGCCCTAGCAAGACATGGCGCCTCGCTAGGCCCCGGCCGGAGCTTGGTACTCGTCCGCCTTGGACTCGCCGAACGTGTCGGGGGCGAGCTTTGCCCGGGTGCGCCAGATGGCGGCGGCGCAAGGCATCGATGGGGCGAAGGTGTTCAAGGCCGGCTCTGCCCTCCCTGAGGGCCAACGGAGCACCTTCTATCCGATCTTTGTAAGCTCCATTGTTGCTGGTCTGGTGCCTCCCTTCTCTGAGTTCTTCTTCTCTGTCCTCCGTCATTACAAGCTACAAGCTCTGCATCTCCACCCCAACTCTGTCCTTCTTCTGGCAATCTTCGCCTACTATTGCGAGGCTCACGTAGGGGTGCAGCCCTCAGTAGCCTTGCTGCGCCACTACTTCTCCCTCCGGACCTCTCATGGTCCCGTCTCTACGTGCGCGAGCTTCATCGCGTATCGTAGCTCCATTGCCATTTCGAACCCCGGGAAGAGGATTGAGGGCTTCTGGAGCAAGTGGGTCTTGGTAGATGCTGGGCGCATCCATCCTCGGCTGATCTTGCCCACGGGGCACCCCACGAGCTCCGACGACTGGTGTTGGAGAAGATGGACGCGGATCTGAGGCCGGCTAACATGGCGGTGGCGAAGCTGACTGGCGCATCGCTGCTGAGGGAATTCCTGGAGCACCAGGTGGCTCCGCTTTGTCAGTACTCACTTCTGATGTGGAGGCCCCACCCGAGCCCCGCGGTCTTGGCCGACAACGATCTGGCTGCGGTCCTCCAATCTTTGGTCAGGGGCGACGTGGCATGGTTGGAGGGTGCTCCTACGCCCCTGTTCCTCCGCGACGATTGGGAGCAGGTAGTGGAGTCCATGCCCGTCTTCAACGGTGACGGGCCCGTGCCCGCGGAGGCTCCCGAGGATCCGGTGGATGTGTCCTCCGAGGACTCCAGCGAAGAAAAGGAGGAAGGGGAGCGGTAAAACGGCTTCACTCCGAGGCGACCGACAGAGAGTCGAGGGCTCCCCTCCCTCGGTGCAGGTCCCGTGTTCTCCGCCTTTCTCCGAGCGATGACGACAAGGATGATGACGAGCAGGGTGGTGGAAGCTTGCCCCCGATCCCGAAGAGGGACAGGGCCGGGCTGATCCCCCGTGGGTCTGCCCCGGCCCCAAGGTGATCTGTAGACGCGCCTCCTTCTCCCGAGCTCCTTGAGGCTGATCCTTGCAGCCGGCTCTCGGGCTTCAAGTACGGCCGGAGGCTGCTCGAGCTCGCGGGGGGATGACCTGTAAGTGCTTGATTCCTGTCTTATTTCTTGTTCTGTTGCTGAGGCTTGACGTCCATATCTCCTGGCTAGGCTAGCGCCCACGAAAGAAGGTGACCGTGACGCACGGGCCTCTCCTGCCCGGGCGTCCTCGCGAGGCCTGGCGACTCCACCGGCTTGGGCGAGCTCAGACCCCACGGCCCAAGCGACTCCCGAGGTGCCCTTGCTTGATGCCGCCACCACAGCCGTTGGGGCACAGCAGGCTTCACCTCAGGATACTGTGGTCACGCTGCCGTCTTCTCCTCCTACTCCACCGACTGCTGTTTCTCCGACTCCTCCTACCTTTCTGGATCGTGCTGTTGCCGAACTGGACTGTCTGCGGCAGGATCTTCTGAGCGTCGACCCTCGTTTAGTAGTCGGGAGCTTGGAGCTGGCTTCTGGCTGGATTCACTCCGACGCTTCAATTCGTGCGACGCTGGTCCAGGCCTCGACGGCATGCGATGAGGAGAAGCAGACCGTCCTTGGGGCGAAGGCCGCTCGCGACGCCGCCTTGGGGGAGGCGGCTGATGTCCGAGGTCGCTGCAAGGGGCTGGAGAGTGAGCTGCAGGGCCTGCGGGACTAGCTCGCCGAGGAGACCCGCCTTCGCCAAGAGCAGGAGGAAGGCACGAAGGCTCGTGAGGCAGCCGTCAAGGACCGAGACGCCAAGCTCAAGAAGCGCCGTGACTGCCTAGGCACGCTGGAGCAAGAGTTGAAGGCGAGGAAGGTCGAGCTGGTCAGCATGGCACGGGTTCTTGCCGAGAATCGCGTGGCCTTCACGGAGATGGAGGTGAAGGCTCGCACCTTGCCGTGGACGCTTTATGACAGCGGCCTGGAGAGCCCGTTGGCCGGCGCCGAGGACGGTCTCGCCAAGCTGCTTCCCTTCCTGGTTCACGCTCTTGAAGATGTCACCCTTGGCCTTGGCCTTACGGCTGAGGCCGAGGCGCGTGTCTTGTCTTCTACAGTGCTGACGCGGGTCCTTACCCACATCTATCTTCATGACCCCAACGTCGACCTCGACAGCCCGCTGGAGCCGGCGAGCGACGAGCTTGCCGCTGCCCCTGCTGAGGCCGTGAAGGGTCGCGTGGAGGCTCTGCTGGGGAAATTCCGGGCCTTCATCACCAAGCCGAAGCGGGGCGCTGCCAACCCTGCAGCTCCACAAGGCGAATCCGCTCCGCAGCTCCACCATCGACAAGTGACCCCGTCATGGCTCCTGTTCTGCTTTTAATTCCTGCACATGTACCATGCCTCGGGGAGGCGTTTAAACTTGCGTTTGGTATTGTGATAACAGTATGGACTGTAATATTTGCTTTTGAATTCCTTGAAATTTGCGCTTTTCCTTCCTACTTGCTTATGTTCTACGCCGGCAGAGCCCGGCCCCGTGCATACCTCAGCCGCAGTTAGCCCCGACCGGAAACCAGGACGGGACCAAGGAGTGAGGGGCTACGTGACAAGTTAGGCTCCTAAGTCGCGATGCTCAGGAGTCCCCCTTGCCGCTCGAACAACAAGTAGGGAGGTGAGATGTGGGTGGATCTACCGTTCTACGTCTGCAGAGCCCGGCCCCGCACATACCTCGGCCGCCGTTAGCCCCGACCAGAAACCAGGACGGGACCAAGGAGTGAGGGGCTACATGACCAGTTAGGCTCCTGAGTCACGATGCTCAGGAGTCCCGCTTGACACTCAAACGGCCTTCGTACCTTGGCTCCACTCAGGGAGGGATGTGCGATAAACCAGGCCCGGGGGGGCTGGCTGGGTGGCGTGCATCTAGGCGTGACCCAGGCGCAACCCCCGTGCCCAGCCCCCTCGCACGGCACTCCCGAGGGGAGGCGTTGCGATGAGGCCGAACCTTGAGCTCTGGGCTCCACGAGGTTGATCGGCCGGGGCCACCCTCGATTGTTTATCACCAGCGTGGAGCATAGCGCTTCCGTATGTGTACGGGCATAGCTGCTCCTCGGCAGTGTCGTCAGCCAGCGCGAAGCATGGTGCTTCCACTGGTGCATGGGAGGGGCTCCACTGCAGGAGGAGCCCAGGCGTCTCTGACCCATACGACACGTGGCTGGCATGGTAGGGCCTGACGAGGTGTATCTCGGCACCCGTGAGCCAGCGCGGGACTCACGGGGCCCTACCTCAAGGCGGGTTGCGCCTGGCACTGGGCCTTATCTTGGGATGTGTTCCTGCAAATTTGGTTAGATGCCGGCACTCTATGTCCTCAGGTCCTGGCCCTCGAGCTGGTCTCAGCCGTCGCTGGTATGCCAGGTCGCGATGCCGTGGACAAGGCCAGAGGGTGAGGGCTGGAGAGCTAGTAAGAGCCCTGAGTCGCGATGCTCAGGTACCCCCCCCCCCCTTTAACGTGCAAGTGGTCGACATGAAGAAGAAGAGGTGTCGTGGACTGGCATCAAATAACATGCATGGTGGGTCGAACGCATGGCCCGAAATAAACGTAAAAGGGATAAATGCCACTGGGTCTGGCCCGAGCGACTTGGGGATGATGCAGCCCGAGGGGCGCCCCCAATGAAGTAAGCTAGGAACATGAAGTAAAAGGGATACACGCGAGGGACGGACCCACGCGCACAGGAATAATGCAGCCACAGGCGCTCCAGTAAATGAAACTTGAAATATGTCACCTGATGATGTTGAAGGCGAAGGGTTGTTGGTGTAGCAGACTCGGTGGGCTGCGGGAGCCGATCCTCACGAGCCCCCAGGCCCAGGGGCCTCGGGAGGCTCCGGAGGCGCTAGTGGCTCCTCGCGGACCATCTCCATCTCCGCCAGGGCTGCGGAACACCTGGCCTCTTAAGCCTCCAGGTGCCCCTCATGAGGCGTTGGTACGTGGCAGCCGCCTTCGGCAAGCCGTAAGGCATGCAAACGTAGCTGTGGGGTGGACCTTCACAGCGCCCCACTTGCGGGGGCCAGAGGCGCTCCTAAGAGGCGGCTTGGTTGAGCCCTGGTATGTCGATGCAGATGGGTAGCCCACCATCCTTGCCTGGATGGGGAGCCCAAGCGGGTAAGCGGCGGCTGCCTCTCATGACCCTTGACTCTTGTAGTTCTTGAATGGCCTTGCGGACTAACTCCTGAGGGTTTGGCCCTCCTTGCCTTGCTCCTTCTTGAGGGAAGCGTGCTTCGAAGCACGCCTCCAAGTGGTGCCCAAGCGCCTCCCTCGTGACCTTGGCGAGGTCGGCAGCCCTCCAAGGGATAGCCCCCGAGCCATGCCTGAGGAGGGCACCGGGCGCGCTTCCCTATGCGATGGAAGGAGGTTCCCCGCGGGCAGGCGCGGGCCCTGAGGGGCCTCCCTCCTAAGGGGCCGAGCCGGACGATGTCTTCTTCTTCTTGGGGGCGGTCTCGGAAGCCTCCTGCTTCCGCGATCCGGGTCTTCCAGTGATGCGGCCTGAAAGGCTCGTTCCAGGGAGCACACCGCGTCTTTCTCTTCGCAGGGCACCGTGATGACTCCACCACTTCCTGGCATCTTGAGGACGTTTTAGCCGTGGTGGGTTACGGCCATGAACTTGGAGATTGTTGAATGTTTCCACGGACAGGACGTTGAGCCTTTCCCCGCCATCGATGAGGGTCCTGGTGACTATCACGTTGTTGATGATCGGGGAACAAAGCATTGGGAGGACTCGGCTGTGGCGCGCGCTTGAGCTGATCCTTTGAGTTGAGCGTGATGGCGCACACGACCACGAGGCGCGATGACTTTGAGCTAGGGAGGACTACATTCGCCAGGCGGCTGCTTGAAGATCGTTGAGAGGTGGGGCTTGAGCTCCGCCCGGGATCTGAGCGATCGCGCTGGCTCTGAAGCCCCAACCCCTCGTCCTAATGATGGTCCTCGTTTCTCCTTGGCTGCGGTGTCAACGGAGGGAGGCCTGCGTTGCCTTGCGGGCGATCCTCGCGAGGATGATCCCTCCAGTCTCCCTCGCGAGGCGGGTCCTGCCAGCGATCCTCGCGAGGTCGATCGCGGCACACTTGGCGTGGGCCATGGTCTTCCCAGCATCCTGCGTTCCTTCCTCCTCCTCGACCGTAGCCCCGGTCGCTGCGGTCGGGACGTCGGCCGGTCCTTCCTTCACGCACGGCTCGGAGCTCTTGGCATTCATTGGTGTGGTGGGTGTGGAGGTCGTGGTACATGTAGTACCGACTGCCCTTGGAGGATTCGGGCTGATCTCTGCCCCGCTTGGTGTCTGGTTCTGCCGCGAGCACGGCAGCCCCCTTGCGCTTCACATCCTTGGCCTTGGGTTTCTTCTCCTCTGGGTCTACGGCAGGCAGCTCGAGGAGGGAGAGACGTGCTTCCTCAGCCCTGGCGCACTTGGTCGCCAAGTTGAACAGCTCCAAGGAAGTGCACAGGTCTTCATGCATCGCCAGCTCCTCCTTCATCTTGACGTTGCGCACGCCGTCGGAGAAAGGCTGAGATGATGGCCTCCTCCGTCACATGGGGAATCTTGAGGCGTGCGTTGTTGAAGCGCTGGATGTACTTCTGCAGGGTCTCCCCTGGTTGCTGCTTGATACGGTGCATGTCGCTCATGGCGGGTGGCCGGTCACGAGTACCCTGGAAGTTGGCGATGAAGCGGGTGCGCATCTCGTCCCAGGAGGAGATGGTGCACAGGCGAGGTTCGAGGAGCAGTGCGGGCCCCATCCTTGGCGCCATGGGAAACGATGCGCCATGACCTTCTCGTCTCCGTTGGCGGCTTTGATGCCCAGCTCATAGAGCTGGAGGAACTCTATAAATCATTTGTACCGTCGTGGCGAGGAGGCAGGTGCAGCTTGAACTTGCCGAGCCACCTGCGCGCTGCGCCTTCGGTCTTTGTAAGCGCGACAACTCTTTGTAGCCACGAGAGGCCTTGGGTGACGAAGAGCTTGGTGCTGCGGGTCCCCGTCTTGGCAGCTGGGAGCAGCGAGGTCTGATGTCTTTGGAAGCGGAGCGTGGTCGCAAGGAGCTGGGCGAGGCGCTGGGCAGCTTCTTGCGGGCGAGGACTTCTTGGCAGCTCTTCTCTTACGTCTTTGGCGCTGATGGGCGGGTTCCGCCCGAGGCCACTCGCCTTAGGGCCAAAGCGCCTTCTTGAGAGGAGGCGGTGGGCGCCCGAGATTCGTCGCCCAGCGAGGCGGGTGCGATCTGTGAGACGGACCCTTGCAGAGAGCCCCTGCGGCAGCAGACGAGCTTCGGCGGCAGTCGAGCCATTATTCATAGACATCGTCGGCGGACGGTAGGGCAGGAGCTCGTTTGCATGATGAGAGTGGCTCGAGCCTCCATGGTAGCGTGAATCTTGAGAGGAAGAACAGCTGGGGTGGCGAGGGGTAGCGATCGGCCGTCTTGCTGACGGAGGATCTTTGGGGCGATGCTTGCTTCGTTCCCGCCGGGCGGTGGCGGCGTTGACGGCAGTGATGGGGAGCGACAAGGAGCCCGCCGGCGGAGCCGTCTGGCGACACGGGAAGCGAGGCGGCTCGGCGCTTCAGCGCTGGCCCGACAGCGTCAGACATGGATGTGGTGGTCGGAGGAGAACATGGCGACGGAAGACGAATTCCGGCGCACCCCTACCTGGCACGCCAAATGTCGTATTTCGGGTTCCGGCAGACCCTTGAGGTTCGAACAATGGGGTGCGCATGGAGATTTCGCCCTCTACCTACCTGCACCTCGCCACCATGCTAGGATCTAAGCTACGAAAGGAACAACACGAGAGACACAAGATGTATACAATTTCGGGCCACCATTGTGGTGTAATACCCTACTCTAGTTTGTGGTGTGGTGGATTGCCTCTTGGGCTGATGATGATGAACAATACAAGGAGAACAGCCTCGAGGGTGCATTCTTGGCTGGGACGATGAACTGCTAGGAGGAGTTCAGCGCCCTTCTCTCTTGCTATGATGCTACTTGATTGCTCTCTTCCGGATGCCTCTACCACAGGGGTGGCTAGTCCTATTTATAGGCAAAGGCCTGGGCCTCTTCCCAAATATTGGCGGGAAGGCGCCAACAATTAGCCATTTTGAAGGGGAACATCTAGTACACTTATCCTGACTAAAGTTTGTCTGCGCCTGTCAAAGGCACTGGTGGTGACGCCTGCTTGGGCTCCACAATGACTTCCTTCCTGCCGTTGGGCTGGTCTTGGTCGTGTTTCACCGAAATGGATGTCTTTACTTGATGCTCTCGCATGTGCTTGCTCCCTTTGCACCAAAGAGGAAAGGAGGACACTGCGCGGGCTGGCGCCCGCCTGGCGCCCTTGGTCGTCATGGCTTGCGTCATGGGCACCTCGTGAGGTACCCCGCCTTGATCTCTCCGCCTCCTCGCGAGCCAGCCTGATGAGGCCGTGCCTGAGGAACCTCCTTGTCGTCCGCCCTGCGAGGCTTGGCCCCTCGCGAGGGTCTTGAGCTTGTGTTGATGAAGATGGGCCGTGCTGGGCCCCCCTTGAGCCACGCCGCAGGTCGCAGGCAGGCAAGTCTGGGGCCCCCGTTCCCAGAACGCCGACACGGATGTCCGGTGCCTGGGTGCTATTCTTGCTTTCTTCTGTGGGCTCTCTTCTTCCGTGGACTTGGGGTCTCGACCATCTTCATGTACATCATCGGTAGAGTCCTCTTGGTACCTAATCATGCACAACATTCCGGACTTAGGTAGTAGCCATGTCTCGAGAGGACAAAATGAGATATCACTAAGGAGGGAAGTCACCTCGGTCTTGAGAGCTCTAGCTCGTGCTCTAGTCATGGGTCCTCTTGGTGCTTGGTGAGATGATGGAAGGTCCATGGGGATGACCGAAGGATGCTCCGCATCACAAGGTTGCAACCAAGGACAGATATTTGAGTTTTCAACCCGTTTTTATGGACTGGAGATGCATGTAGTTCAAATTTGAATTATGCACATAAACGCACATAAAACTCAATTAATGTATAAAAACGTCGAAGCAAACCACAAAAAATCCCAAAAAATGACACAACACTCCTGTTGTTCAACGTTGACACTAGAAATGTTTTGAAAGCAAGAAGAGGCAACTGATATCGTTTCGTCCACAAAGGTGACACGTTTCCCTAATGGAACCATGAGGCTTCTTATGAGAAGCTCTGGTTTGTCAGAAGCTTATACCATAACCTACCCCAAATGGGAAAATATTATTTATCCCAGCATGTTGATGCCATTCCATGATAGCATGCCGAGGTTCATGAATTTCACATGAGTTTTGGATTTACTAGAATTACAAAAGCAAGCACCAAAACATTTGCCGGAGAGCCACGGTGCCATGGTGTTTGAAATTCATCCCCATTTCTTGTATGGGACATAAGCATCAACCCATGGACACACATACCATTTTACAAACCATTTTGGTACACCGGAGCATGTGCATGTAGTTTAATTTTGAATTGTGCACCTGAAATGCCTAGAAAACCAAGTTAATGTATAAAAATGTCCAAACAAACCCTGAATAATTCCAATTTTTTTGACAACACACATATAGTTGCATGTTCACTGCAGATAAAAGTTCTAGCAATTAAAACACCATCCTTTGCAGCCGTCACTCCATTAGATAATTCAAATCATCACGAAAAATCAAGTAGATCGCACATAGTTTATTATCACCAACCGTGTGAGATGCAGCACAAAATATATTGGAGCACCGTCCGAGTATAGTACGCATACGGCCTACGCGCGAAGGAGTGTTGGATACAGTCCATAGCCGGCATGTCAAGCACACGAGTTCGCTCCCCAAATATCATTTCACTTTTCAATTGTCGCCGATGGAAGATGGGGACGTGGACCCGCTTTGTGAGGGCAACTTCGGCGGCCCACTCCAACGAGAGCGCGGCCGCAGCCACCAGGCGCGTGCTAACAAGCTTCGTGAGCGCGGCCGCAATCTGTGACCGGGCGGCCAAGGCAGCCCAAAGGGCCGCTGTAGCTTCTCAGGTGGAGGGAGCTACATCTGCCTCGGGGATAGCAACTGGCAAGAGCGGCACAACAGCTGTCCTTTCCGCAGCGGAAGCCTTAGCCCTGATGGAGGCCACCCACGACCATGGCATGGCCACCCACGCCCAGCTCATGGAGGTCAATGCACAAATCGAATGAACCTTCTCCGACAATGGTCAGCAACCAACGCCGAAGAGTTGGCAATCGCCGAGAGTGTTCGAGCAGCCGTCCGTTCCTCAGTCGCATGCCTTGCCACGATGGAGCCCGCCCAAGCCCAGACCGCGGCCACCAACGCCCAGCTCGTGGCGCCTATTCCAAAGATATGGCAGATGTGGATGGCGAGATGCTTGCCGAGTCTGGTGTGATGGATGCCGTGGAGCCCCTTCGTAGGAGATCGTCGGGCACGAGCTGGACATGGAGGAGGCGGTGGAAATCGACAAGCATCAGCCATACTAGTACTCTTTGTTTTGTTTAATTAAGAGTGTCGGTCTTTAATTTGTTAGAGTAATGTTTAGGTCAGCCAGCCCTGTTGAATTGCTGAAATTGCTCGATTAAGAAGTGTGGGTGTGTTGTAGTCTCCTTTCTGTACCCAAATTATGCAATGACATGGATGACCACTATAACTAGGGAAATTTGAACCAAAAATTTTCATCTTCAAACTCCTCACACACGGGTTAAGCTATATGAATCATTTGTGATGTTCACATATCATACACAATGCTGAATAAGGGACCGTGTCTGATGACCCTTTGTGCGCAAGTTTTTCGCTGAACTGATTCAAAACTTTCGGCTTCCACCGAAATATCAACCTCCCCGCCCCCTCCCCCTTACCAAAAGCCACATTTCCCATATTTCCGCCTACCTTTCCAAGTCGAGACCTTCACTCCTTTCTTGCAGCGCCGCCTCCTTGCCGGCGAGCGGCGACCCTCCTTCACGCTGCTCGGCTTCGTCTATCTAGGTAGGTAATCCACACTCAACCCCATCCTCCTCCTGCTTCCACACCCAACATGCCTCGACCACCGGCGCGACAGCTTCCACCCAAATCACCGACCCCTCCAGCAAACAAGCGCCGCCGTAAGCCATGGTGCACACAGTATATCCAGGAGCTCAAGGAGCATTTGGCAGTGGAGAAGAAAATCGTGGCCGCACGTGCAGATGAGGTCGCTATGGCTGCCATTCGTGCCGAACCATAGATCTTAGAGGATCACCTCACCGTCGACACCTCACGCCCCGATGCCATGATGCGTTTGGCTGCTTTAAATAATAGTTCGTGGCATTTTCTCTAGGCCACCCTCGGTGCCTTCGATGAAGACTACGAGTTGTCTTCTCAGCATGCACGTGCTTACCTCAACTCGAGAGCCAACTGGTTGGTGCCCGGAGTGGCTCAGGCAACTCACCACTACGACGAGGGCACCCACGACATGGAGGCCTCGCCCTCTTCCATGTCCAAGGGGCCAATCATCCTTGAGATCTCTGACGATGAGGAGTAGCTTGTCATATTAGCTCACTATAAGGACCCATGTTCAGTTTGCTAGCTACGCCGGTTAAACATGCTCGGTTTACCCGTTGCATATGCTGCTCCTCCTTTCCTTAACAAATTCTAGTGAATTGTGATATCTACTTTTACCATGCAATCTGTTGCTCTGTTATGTATGTTCTATATGTCGTGCAATGTGGTGCTCACTTATTAACTATTTGTTAAATTAGTTGTCGTGTTTAGTTAACTGTTTGGTTCAATTCTGCAAATGTGATGTTCCATTCTTTAGGGTGCCATTTTGTATTGTCTTCCATGTGAGAAATAAATCAAATTTATCTTTACAAAATACATGAGAAACAAATACAATTTCTGTATTTCCAAGTTGTCAAGCATACTTTGTTTGGTTAACTATCTGATCTTCTAGTATGTTATACATTGCGCAATGTGGTACTCAGTTAACGTTTGGTTCATTTGTTGTGGTGGTTAGTTAACTGTTTGGATCAATTCTACAATGCGATGTTGAATTGTTGTGGGTGCATTCTGTTATTGTATACCATGTGAGAAACAAATCTAATTTGGCTGTACTAAATACATGAAAAACAAATACAATTGCTATATTTCCAATTTGTTAAGCATGCTTAGTTTGGTTAACTATCTGATCTTCTATTAGGAGTATGTTATTGTGCAATCTGGTGCTGAGTTAATGTTTGGTTCATTTGTTGTGGTGCTTAGTTAACTGCTTGGTTCAGTTCTGCAATGCGATGTCCAATTGTCGTGGGTAGAATTTTGTATTATTATGCATGTGAGGAATAAATCAAATTTGGCTGCACTTAATACATGAGAAACATATACAATTGCTATATTTCCTAGTTCTTAATCATGCTTGGTTTGGATAAATGGGTTTTCCATGTGGCTTGGATTAATCTGGTGAATCTGCAATGTGCTTATTTTTTCATCAACATATTTTACTAATAGCATGCGAACCCTCACTTAACCTGATCACTAACTACCTAATATGTGTTGCAGGGAAACAAGGGGAAGCATTGAGGTTTACAATCGAGGTTTGCAGATGCATGGTCCTTTGTCTAATAGCACATTATTTTGCAATTGTAGGAACAATTTGTTCTTGCACATGTAGGTCCTGCTATTAGAGGTTTCGACTGACTGTTCGACTCTTTTTCCATATGGGGAAATGAGTTGTCCATGAATATCAGTCAAGTCAAGAAACTCCGAAAGATTGTTCGGATAAAGAAATTAGCGACAAAAACAACAAGATCTTTGTCTACGCAATGAAGAAGACATCAGTTCACTACAGGATGGTACTAACTATTATACCTTGCCTTTTTTATTCCATTGCCCCATTTCCAATATAGAGGAGATATTTACGCACATACTTGTTTTCAGGCCTTTCCAAAGCAGTTCACTGATGATTACCTCTCAAACCACCTGTATGGCCAGGAGGCGAGGAAGGTATTCATACAACACCCACGGTTCAATATTGAAGTGTTCCTGAAGAGGACAAAGGATGGACGGTCAATCATCCACATGCACTGGCCTAAAGTTGCAAAGACCTTCAACATCAATGAAGCCTCAATATTCGCCTTCTGCTTCAGCAGTTCTCCAGATGAGATCCATGTGTCTATGTACCATCTATAATGCTCATTTCGAAAGGATATAGATGTTGCATGTCAAACTTGGTGCTGGTGCAGTTGTATAATGGGGTAGCTGAGTGCTGAAGCTATTGATGTTGTACTCTGATGTATTTCAATTATGAAATCCTGCTTCCTTAATATGAAAATGAAATATATTTGTGTGCTTAATATGAAAAGTCAATTAGATTAATAAATGGGTTATTAATAATAGTACAATTATCCTGGTAATGGCCAATTAGCCTGCTAATTTGATTTTTCTATTGCAAACGGTTATTGAGAAAGCACCGTGGGCGATGACCTCAGGCAACTTCCATAGTTTCTAGGAATGTTGGATTAATGAACAATCACACACGACATCCTCTTGAAAACGGTTTGCGATAGGCCACCTTGCGCAAATGATAAAATGTTAATATCATGTGCAATGGCAACACTATCACAAACGATTTAATGGGGAAAATTGTATGTGATGTACCTACAAACATAAAGGTTCTTCTTGGATTAACTATGTGGAATGTACATATATGAATGGAAACGTTCTTCTTGGATTAACTGTGTGGAATGTACATACTAACAAAAACATATTCCTTGGATTGACTATGTGGAATGTACATATTAACGGAAACGTTTAGGCGGGACTGACTGTGTGGGATGTGATAACCCACAAGTATTGTTGGGGGTTGGTGCGACATATGCCAAAGGATGGCTTATCATGGTGGGGGCGAGTAGAACATCGCCGGTGCCTGGAAACGGGATGAGGCGAAGACATGCACGCCGGCGGATCTTACCCAGCTTCAGGGCTCTCAGGAGATAACACCCCTCTCGCTGCTCTGCGGGGTCTCCGCATGATCACTAAGGCAAAGTGAATACAAGGGTGCTCCTAGAGCTGTTTCTGGAGGAAGGAGAAGACAAGGCTAGCTCTCTCCCTCCGGTGTGTTCTGTCTAATGCTACTAGATGCCAACCCTTTGCATGGGTGCCCTGGGGGTTTATATAGGCCTACCCCCCAGGGTTACAATGGTAAATCCGGTTGGGCGCGGGTCCCAGCCGTCTGTCTCTCAGGTGCTGTCTTCTCCGCCGACTCCTAGGGCCCGCCGACTGGCCTGGTACGAGGGCGTCAGCCCGTGTCCATCGCGGGCGGGTCTTGCCAGCTGCGGATTACTGTAGCCGTGCTTCTAACGACGTGGGCTTGGTCGTGGGGTCATGGCAACAGTGTCGCCGCCTGACGGGCGATCACTGTTGCCATTCCCCTGTCGCGTCTGGTTAATGGCGTGCGGGGCCCGTGGGAGGGGCCGGCCGACTCCATGTCACACCCTGCATTTTGTAACATTTCATTTTCATTATTAAAGCATGAAAATTTGGACCAACAAAAACTTTTTGCATTGTTTGGCTTTTATTTGGAGTTGGTTTTCTCTCTGTGTTTCTTTCCAAGTGCTTCTTAAAGTCAACTACTTTACCCTCTATATTTCATCTCCTTACCCCAAGCTCCTGACCAATGACCATACCATGTGTATAGTGCTATATGGAATTTTCTTACAAAAAATAATTTGGCCAGAAAGTATTTTCTAAATTTAGTTTTCCAAAAACCCTTGAATTGAGGTTTGCACTGCAAGTACTTGATTAAGGGCAGTAAAAATCTTTCCAAAAATATATTTGACTCCTATTAGATATAGGATGCCCGAAACCACAAAAATATAGTTTTAAAAGTTATTTTACTATTTTATTTAAAATCTTTTTCTTAAGGCCAGAAATGTTATTTAATAGGGAAAAATTATTTTATTGCTTCAAAAATATCTGACAAAATTTAGGGAAACTCATAGGACATATATTTTCCATATATAAGAGTTTCAACACATGGTCATGTTCAAAATATTGGTCAAATCCCTCTAAAACCCTTTCTGGATATTTCAAGGTTTTGAAATATTTACAAAGGAAATATTCTCCAAAAATTCCAAGAAAATTCTATCATGTCACATATGACATATTGGATGATCTTGCCAAGTCTCATGACTTGGAGAACAAGATATCCTCATCAAAACCCCTCAAAACCATTTCTGTCCATTCTGAAGTGTGATCAAGTTCACATTGCCAAATGTGTCCAAATATTCTCAAACTTGGTGAACATGTTCCAATGGTCTAATTATGCATCTAGACCAAATGGCACAGGTTGGAGAAGAGGAAATCTTGGTCAAAGTGCCTCAAAACCCTCTCTGACCAGAATCAAATTTGAGCTACTTTGTACTACCAACTTTTTCTCCAAGACCCCAACTTTGGTGAGCCTGATCACATGACCAAATAAGACCACCACACCAAGTGGTGCATCAAGGAGAAATGATCTACTCCAGTGGATCTACACAAATCCATTTCTGCCCATTTCTAGGGTTTGAAAGAGTTACATTGGCAACTTTGTCCAAATAAGCTCAAAATGGGTGGAAGGCCCTAACTATATGTGACATTTCACCCCATGGAGTATCTTGGCCAGTGGAAGTCATTAGCTTATCCAAAACTCCATAAAACACCTTCTGGCAGATAACAAAAATGCCTATTTTGGCCACTTTCACTAATCTCCTTGAGTTCATCTTTTATAACAACCCCTCCTCGTTCCCCTCTGTCACTTAGATGCTTTTCTACCCGAGGAAGCAATGTGGAAGAAGGGGGGAAACCACGTTTGTCCTTTCTGGACAACATTTTCCTCTCTCTCTCACAACCTCTCTCTCTCCCCTCTGCACTCCAGAGCATCCAAGGCTCTTTCCTAGTTTTGCCCCCACCCACTGTAGCTCCCAAACACGAGTGGACGCGCGCGCGACGCGGGAAAGCCGCGGGTGCCCGCCAAAGTCGCGCTCTGGAGCACGTCACTGCGCTTCCGACTGTTGACGCCGCGTCCCCGACCACCTCGTGCTACCCCCGCGCGCCAGTCGATGCCCCTCGGCGTCCGTGACACGCCACCGCGCAGGCCCCCTTGTCTCTCCCTCTCTCTCACCTCCTGCGCCGCGTGCCCAGCGCCGCCCGGCTCGGCCAATGCTCGGCCTCACACGCGCGAGCACCAGAACCTTCCCCCGCTCTCTCTCCTTCTCCCTGGCGCCCTACTCCATCCCCACGAACGCCGTGGACAGCTCCATTCCCTCCCCAATGGCCTCCAGAGCCGATCCCGCGGGCGCCCATAGGCCACGCCTACGGTGAACCGCGGCCAGCCTATATAAGGCAGCCCCGAGTCTCTCTCTTCCTCCCTGTCGCTCCTCCACACACCCAATCAGCCTCCCGCACCACCCACTTCTCTCCAGAGCCGCCCGAGCTCGAGATCGAGCTCGAGCTCCGCCGCCTCGGGTCGCCGTCGATCTGCGGGTACAGGCCTCCTCCGCCCCTTTTCTCTCTCAATCTGGACTCCTCTCGCCTCACTGATCATTTCCCCCTCCTTTTCCCTCTCTGTAGCTGCCGGAAACGGCCGGAGCCACCGACGCCCCAAGCGCCTCCGCCGCGTGACCTCGTCGCCGGCGAAGCAGGCCACTCCGGCGACCGTCTCCACCACCACCAGAACCGCGACTCGTCCCTGAGTACAACCGTACCTCCCACGCCGCCTCCCGTGCCCTGTATCGCCGCCGGCGAGCCCGTCGTCGCCTCTGTCGAGAGGTTGACGACGACGGTCATGAGGCAGGCTTGTCGACCTCACGCCCGACAGGGGGACCCGCCCGTCGAGTTTAAACGCAGCGCCTTGTATGGGCTTCTCAGCTCATTTGGGCCGGCTGGCTGGGCCTCTTCTTCTTGTGGCCTCTCGGCCCAATGTACAGCGCCGTTTTTCATTTTCTTTTTCTGTCTTCTTTCTAAAAATTCCACAGGACAGAATATTTATCCAAATGAATTGATTCCAAGTTCTAAATTCCTAGAATATTGCAACCTATTTAATGGTGCAACTTTCACTCTGATCCAACAACCTTTTCTTCTCTGTAAATATTTAAATGTGATTTTTAGCATTTAAATAAGCCTTTGAAAATCCATATCTCCTATTCTGCTACTCCAGAACCAAAACCAAGACTTGTCCCCTTCCTAGCTTTCCTCCTAGTATTTTACAAAAATAAGTTGACATTTTTCTGAGCACTTTGACTTTTCTGTTTTTATTATTGCCTTATTTTCCCGTTGTTTTCTTGCGACGTTAGATCCGTGTTGTGAGGTAGCTGAGGAAGAAGGAGGAGCAGGGCCTGAAGACTTTGAAGATCAAGCCAACCAAGGCAAGCAGCCCTTTGACCATGACTATGAAATCCCTTTACATGCATGTCATATATAGCTCTTATTCTTGTTGCATCGGAATCATGATGGGAGGGTGAACCATGTGGGTTGGTTGCCTCCATTATTTTCTCGTTGATACTTGCATTGTGCATGGCCCTACCATCTTATGAGGGTTATACCGGTGGGAGCAGATAGGATGCTAAGTAGTGCTACGCAAAAAGGGACGGGGATATGCATGGTGATGGAGGCAAAATATTTTCAAAGTCTTTTCGAAAACCTTGTCGGGTGCCACTTATGCCCGAGGGAGATGATGAGTTGGGCGACCACTTGATGATGAAGTGGTGTGCCAAGGAAAGTGTGTGTTGTTTTCAAAACGGATTGGTCAGAGTTGCTACCGTTATTCCAACCTTACATGCGCGACCACTCTACCCTTATATGGGAAAGGGCATTATTGAGTACCTAGACCGATACTAGCTTGGAGCCCGCATTACTAGTGACGGGGGAGAGTTGGTGCTCTCTCTTGGGACGGGGTCGTGCCAGGTAGGGCGGCCATGACCATCTTTATGGGGCACCGGACACACCGTTGGTACCCCGTGCCAGTGGTATGTGATGAATATGGGAGCAAGGCTCCACGAAAATGTTATTTGAAATGTTGGGCACGGGGGTTACTGCCAATCGAGTGGACTCCATGTTAGTGTCGTCTAGGAAAAGGTAGTGATCGGGTGCTTACCCCGGGTACTTGAGGTACCGCGGGCCGTGGATGACACGGAAGTTCCCCGGATCTAGTGGGTAAAGTGTGCAACCTCTGCAGAGTGTAAAACTATTCGAATAGTCGTGTCCACGGTCATGGACAGTTGGGTAACCGCTCTTGGGCTACGTCCACTTGTTTTCAAACCCAGTGTGTGTGTGATGATGGAGAGGACTTGGGTCAAGTCAAAGGACTTGACACGATTGAGATGGGTTGGTGCCCACTCTGTTTATGATAAATGGGTTGGTGCCCATTCAATTTATGTTGATATCTGTGACCAGTTCTCATGGTTACTTGATTTCTCTTGATGCATGCTTTATAGGATGTTGAACATGTCCTTGCACTCAAAACTAGCTTTATGCAAAAATTTACCTACGTCATGCATTGTTGTACCTTGAGCCAAAACATGGGTTGCTTGCGAGTACATTCAAAGTACTCATTGGCTTGCCACTGGTTATTTAATTGACCAGGCATGGAAGAACCGGAGTTCGAAGAAGAGTTCTTTGGAGACGATCATGCGAACTAGGACGTATCTCAGTCAGAATGCCTGTAGGGTTAAGGCAGATGGCATGGGTTCTACTTATCTACGACGATTTCCGCTGCTTGTGTTTCATTTGATGTTCAGCCCTTGAGGCTTTATCGATGTAAGACTTGACCATAATGGTCACAATTTGTGTAAGACGGTCTGTATGGATGTAAGACTCTTGTTATTCAGCTTCTGTGTGTTCAGTGAGCATTGATCTCTGGGATCACTGTACACGTGCATTCGGTGATCACGACTTACGAGTCGGGGTCCCCACAGAGCTGGTACCAGAGCCATCCTGACTGTAGGAAGCCTTAGTTAGCATGGACGTTAGTTAGAGCGAGACTATCCACAAGATCACCCATATACCTATGTTTTATGTTAGTATTCCCAAACATAGGTCACATTCCTTTATTGACCCTTCCCCTTCCACTTTTGTAGATGGCCGCCGTACCCGAGGACTTCCTGACCACTGGGTTTCCCGTGCTTCATGAGGATAGCCTCAGGAAGTGCCCGTTCACTCGAGTCCCCACCTTCTCCTACCACGAGCACTGGGTCGACAGGACCAAGAAGGAGTATCACGTGGAGGTAGTCGTGAGGGCGAATGACTCCCCGACGAGCTGGTTCTTTGAGGGACCCCAGATGGCGACACTGCTCCTCGCCGTGGAGACTGCTGCCCTCAAGGTCTTGACTTCGCCTCGGGATCTCCTGCCAGAGATGGCGAGTGAGCCAGCCACTCGTTACCTGCCTTATCGTAAGGAAGGTGATGGCGAGAGCAGCGCACCAGCACCACCCTTGGACGAGGGACTTTCTCTCGCTTCGGACCTACTTCAGCTTGTGTGCCGACAGCCCCAGCACACAGCACTGCCTCGAGTCGACAGAGCTTGGAAGGAACTCCACGAGACCAAGGAGCTCCTCCGCATAGTTCGGATGAAGGCGGACAGGATCAAGAAGGATGGAGCACCTGGACAGCCCGCATAGCTTATCGAGGCGGGCGACCCCACAGTCGCACATGCCAAGGATCACCTCAGCCATGCCGTATGGCGGCAAAGGAGTACCATAACCTCTTCACGATGCCGCCCGGCAAAGCAGCGCCGTGTTCAGCTCCTCCACTCCCCACCTCCTCAAGCGGCGAAGAGACCAAGACCGATGAAGATGAGGAGGAAGACCGAAGGAGCCGAATACCCGACCGAGCATTCCACCACTTAGACACCGTTCAGGACTAGGATAGGCTAGCTCGTAGCCTATGGTAGGATAGGTCGTGTACCCCTTTTGCGAAGTCGAGTCCTTGTAATGGTTCTTATGAAACCATGTTATGTTGTGTTTGCTTTCAACTTGCTTTGATGAAGTCGTACCTTCCCTTCAGGGAACTTGTAAACGACTACATTTCCCATTTGGTTTTAATGCATGAGTTTGGCCCTTCTGGCCCTTGTTTAACTTGATTTGTGTCACACCACCCCCTTACTAGGCATCCCATCTATACTGCTTTCCCTCATTTTATATTCCCAATCATGAGACCTTGACCGCTCCAACAGGATGCCTGTTGTAACACGTACTGGTACCTCTACCCAGCCGCAAGAAGCCGGAGGTTCTGCTGAGGCAGGAGCCAGCCAGGACCAAGCCCAAGGACAGACTCCACCACCACCACCTCCTCCAAGCATGGACATGGCTCAGCTTCTCCAAGCCTTCCGAGAGGAGCGCCAAGCCAACACTGCAGCCCTCCAGATGATTGCTCAAGCTGTCAACAGCCAGCCGGCGGGACACAGCCATGGACGTTCTACGCTGGTGGAGTTCAAGAAGCATGCACCACCCACCTTCATCGAGACTGCTGAACCCCTGGATGCAGACGACTGGGTCCGCACCATTGAGGATCTGCTGGCACTAGTCGGATGCACTGAGGACCGTGAGAAAGTGGCGTATGCTGCTCACTGTCTTGGGGGAACTGCCAGAGCTTGGTGGGATGGATTCAAGGCTATGCATGCTGAGCAGGACATCACTTGGGACACCTTCAAGACAGAATTCCGCAAGGCCCACATTCCTTCTGGAATCATGGCCATCAAGAAGCGTGAGTTCCGAGCCCTGAAGCAAGGTAGTAGCACTGTCAAGGAGTACATGCAGAAGTTCGGTGTTCTTTCAAGGTATGCCCCGAGGATGTCAAGACCGATGCTTTGCCAAAGGGCGCTTCATGGAAGGCCTTAACCAGACTCTGCAGTACTCGCTTGTTGTGTGTGACTGCCCAACCTTTCCTGATCTGGTGAACAAGGCACTCATGCTTGAGGACAAGCGGCGTGCCTTGGATGACACTCGTAAGCGCAAGATGATCGGCAAGGGTAGCTCCGGCAACGAAGCCTCGTCCGTGGCAGCCAGCTCGGCCAAGCCAACCTATCGGCAGCCACGAGCTCCTGCACCCGCACCAACTATCCACCTCGGCGAAGATGCCAACCCGTGCCAGCTTACAACAACCCCAACAACAATCTTTGGCAAGGGCATCATCCCCAACCAAGTCACTTGCTTGGATGTGGACAGCGGGCATTACTCCAAGAATTACCCCAACAAGAAGCCCGGCGCCCGCCCCAATCGCGAGAACCGGGACAAGGCCATGAAATGCCACCAAGGCACCAAGCTCCCCACAACCTGCCCAACAATGGCGGGTCGTGTGAATCATGTCATGCGGAAGAAGCCGGGAAGACCGGACGTCGTCTTTGGTGCGTTCCTTGTCAATTGAGCACCATAAATGTTTTGTTTGATTACGGAGCCACGCATTCTTTTGTCACCCAAAGTTTTGCATTAAAAGTGGCATGACCCTACACCCTGAATAACCCTATGGTGGTACAAACCCCCGGAGCAGAGATGAGAGCCAAGATAGGATGTAAAGGAGTCGGGATTACCATTAACGGGGTAGACTTCCTAGCAGACCTTATCATCCTAAAATCACAAGGCTTGGATGTGATCTTAGGAATGAATTGGATCTGCAAGCACCAAGGCTTGATCGATTGCGCCAACCGGACTGTCACTATGACCATTGACCGAGGAGTCGAAGTTAAGTTTGCCTCCAACCCCTCCTCTGCTCAAGCCAACCAAGTCAACTGTCTGACTGAAGTTGGATTGGAACAAGTGCCGGTAGTCTGCGAATACCCCGATGTTTTTCCTGATGAACTACCAGGAATGCCTCCTGACCGAGACATTGAGTTCATCATCGAGCTCATACCCGGAGCAGGACCCATCTATAAGAAGCCTTATAGAATGGGGTCGGAGGAATTAGCGAATTGAAGAAGCATTGGAAGAGCAGTTGAGGAAGGGATTTATCCGCCCTAGTGCCTCCCCTTGGGGATCACCTATTCTGTTTGTGGCAAAGAAGGACGGTACCATCCGCTTATGCATTGACTACCGCTCCCTCAACGAAGTTACAATCAAGAACAAGTACCCACTTCCCAAGATTGAAGATCTGTTTGATCAACTCAATGGGGCCAAGGTGTTCTCCAAGATCGACCTCAGATCTGGGTATTACCAACTGAAGATCAGACCCCAAGATATTCGAAGGCGGCATTAAGTAACGGATATGGCTGTATGAGTGCACGGTCATGTCCTTTGGATTGACCAATGCCCCGGCTTACTTCATGTATCTCATGAATAAGGTCTTCATGGAATATTTGGACAAGTTCGTCGTCGTCTTCATTGATGACATTCTTGTCTTCTCGAAGTCGGAAGAAGAGGCTAACCACCGCCCCAGTTCTGGCCACACCAGATATACACAAGGAGTTTGTGATATATTGTGATGCGTCAAGAATCGGACTGGGAGGTGTTCTGATGCAAGACGGCAGAGTCGTAGCCTACCTTTCGAGGCAACTACGACCTCACGAAGAGAACTATGCTACTCATGACCTTGAGCTAGCAGCAGTGGTTCATGCCCTGAAGACTTGGCGACATTACCTCTTGGGGAAGCGATGTGAGATATATACAGATCACAAAAGTCTGAAGTATATTTTCACTCAAAGGGAATTGAACATGAGGCAGAGAAGATGGCTAGAGTTGATAAAAGATTATGACCTCAGTGTTCAATACCACCCTGGAAAGGCTAATGTGGTAGCAGATGCATTGAGAAGGAAGGCTTGCTCCTTGAATGCTATGCTTAAGCACAAGCTACCCACCTTGTATGACGAACTTGAAAGCTTCGGGTTGGAACTGGTTGCACCAGGATTCTTGGCCAACCTCGAAGTTAAGCCTACCTTGATGGATGATATTAAGGAAGCTCAGAAGGGACATGAGAGTATTGAAGGCATCAAGAGGAAGATCAAGGCGCAAAGCCTCGAGTTCTCGGAGGATGAGGAAGGAATTGTGTGGTTTGGGAATCGCATCTGCGTTCCCAACAAGGTTGAGCTCAAGAACCTGATCTTACAAGAAGCTCATGACAGCCCATATTCCATCCACCCTGGAGGCACCAAGATGTATCAAGACCTAAAGGAAAGATTTTGGTGGCATGGGATGAAAAGGGAGATTGCCACCTATGTTGCAAAACGTGACGTATGCCAGAGAGTCAAAGCTGAACATCAGCGACCCGCTGGATTGTTGCAACCCCTCATGGTGCCTGAATGGAAGTGGGACAAAGTCGGGATGGACTTCATCACCGGTTTACCCAGGTCAAGCAAGGGACATGACTCAATATGGGTCATCGTTGACCATTTGACCAAGGTGGCCCACTTCATTCCTGTCAAGACGACCTACAAGGGGAACCAGTTAGCCAGTCTCTACATCAACCGAATTGTGACCCTTCATGGTGTTCCCAAGGAGATTGTGTCGGATCGAGGAACCCAGTTCACCTCAAGGTTTTGGAAGAAGTTCCAGGAAGCCATGGGGACCAAGTTGTCCTTGACCTTGCTTTCCACCCACAGACCGGAGGTCAGACCGAACGAGTAAATCAAATACTCGAAGACATGCTCCGAGCCTGTGTCTTAGCTTATGGAGCTAAGTGGGAAGATTGCCTTCCTTTCACCGAGTTCTCTTACAACAACAGTTACCAGGCAAGCCTTCAGATGGCACCATTTGAAGTGTTATACGGGCGGAAGTGTCGTACACCTCTCAACTGGTCGGAGACCGGAGAAGGACTGGTCTTTGGGCCTGATATCCTTCCTGAAGCAGAAGAGCAAGTCCAACTTGTCAGAGAGCGTCTGAAGTCTGCCAAGTCAAGACAGAAGAGCTACGCTGACTCACGTCGTAGAGACATAAACTTCTGAGTTGGAGACCATGTCTATCTCTGGGTCACCCCTCTCAAAGGAGCCCAGCGTTTCCATGTCAAAGGGAAGCTCGCTGCGAGATACATTGGCCCCTTCAAGATCATGGAACGACGAGGAGAAGTGGCTTATCAGTTGGAACTTCCACCTGAACTTTCTGATGTGCACAACGTGTTCCATGTGTCACAACTCCGGAAGTGTCTCCAAGTTCCAGACAAGCCTGATCTCTACACGGACGTCAATCACCAAGCCATTGATCTTCAACCTGATTTGACTTATCGTGAGAGGCCCATCTGCATTCTGGATGAGGCCGAGCGGCCTTTTCAAGCCGCACCATCAAGTACTTCAAGGTCCAATGGAGCAATCACATGAAGCGAAGCAACTTGGGGCGTGAAGACTACCTTAGATCCGAGTTCCGTATCTCTTTAAAGCCTAGTTTAGGAATCTCGGGGACGAGATTCTTGTAAGGGGGGTAGGTCTGTCACACCCTGCATTTTGTAACATTTCATTTTCATTATTAAAGCATGAAAATTTGGACCAACAAAAACTTTTTGCATTGTTTGGCTTTTATTTGGAGTTGGTTTTCTCTCTGTGTTTCTTTCCAAGTGCTTCTTAAAGTCAACTACTTTACCCTCTATATTTCATCTCCTTACCCCAAGCTCCTGACCAATGACCATACCATGTGTATAGTGCTATATGGAATTTTCTTACAAAAAATAATTTGGCTAGAAAGTATTTTCTAAATTTAGTTTTCCAAAAACCCCTGAATTGAGGTTTGCACTGCAAGTACTTGATTAAGGGCAGTAAAAATCTTTCCAAAAATATATTTGACTCCTATTAGATATAGGATGCCCAGAAACCACAAAAATATAGTTTTAAAAGTTATTTTACTATTTTATTTAAAATCTTTTTCTTAAGGCCAGAAATGGTCTTTAATAGGGAAAAATTATTTTATTTCTTCAAAAATATCTGACAAAATTTAGGGAAACTCATAGGACATATATTTTCCATATATAAGAGTTTCAACACATGGTCATGTTCAAAATATTGGTCAAATCTCTCTAAAACCCTTTCTGGATATTTCAAGGTTTTGAAATATTTACAAAGGAAATATTCTCCAAAAATTCCAGGAAAATTCTATCATGTCACATATGACATATTGGATGATCTTGCCAAGTCTCATGACTTGGAGAACAAGATATCCTCATCAAAACCCCTCAAAACCATTTCTGTCCATTATGAAGTTTGATCAACTTTACATTGCCAAATATGTCCAAATATTCTCAAACTTGGTGAACATGTTCCAATGGTCTAATTATGCATCTAGACCAAATGGCACAGGTTGGAGAAGAGGAAATCTTGGTCAAAGTGCCTCAAAACCCTCTCTGACCAGAATCAAATTTGAGCTACTTTGTACTACCAACGTTTTCTCCAAGACCCCAACTTTGGTGAGCCTGATCACATGACCAAACAAGACCACCACACCAAGTGGTGCATCAAGGAGAAATTATCTACTCCACTGGATCTACACAAATCCATTTCTGCCCATTTCTAGGGTTTGAAAGAGTTACATTGGCTACTTTGTCAAAATAAGCTCAAAATGGGTGGAAGGCCCTAATTATATGTGACATTTCACCCCATGGAGTATCTTGGCCAGTGGAAGTCATTAGCTTATCCAAAACTCCATCAAACACCTTCTGGCAGATAACAAAAATGCCTATTTTGGCCACTTTCACTAATCTCCTTGAGTTCATCTTCTTACCACAACCCCTCCTCGTTCCCCTCTGTCACTTAGATGCTTTTCTACCCGAGGAAGCAATGTGGAAGAAGGGGGGAAACCACGTTTGTCCTTTCTGGACAACATTTTCCTCTCTCTCTCAACCTCTCTCTCTCCCTCTGCACTCCAGAGCATCCAAGGCTCTTTCCTAGTTTGCCCCCACCCACTGTAGCTCCAGGACACGAGTGGGCCTTGACAGAGGAAAGCCGCTGGTGCCCCGCCAAAGTCGCGCTCTGGAGCACGTCACTGCGCTTCCGACCGTTGGCGCTTGGTCCCCGACCACCTCGTGCTACCCCAGCAGCGCGATCGATGCCCCTCGGCGTCCGTGACCGCCACCGCGTGGGCCCCTTGTCTCTCCTCTCTCTCCTCCCACGCCACGTGCCCAGGCCGCCTGCTCGGCCAATGCTCGGCCTCACACGCGAGCACCGTAACCTTCCCCCGCTCTCTCTCCTTCTCCCTGGCGCCCTACTCCATCCCCACGAACGCCGTGGACAGCTCCATTCCCTCCCCAACGGCCTCCAGAGCCGATCCCGCGGGCGCCTGTAGGCCACGCCTACGGTGAACCGCGGCCAGCCTATATAAGGCAGCCCCGAGTCTCTCTCTTCCTCCCTGTCGCTCCTCCACACACCCAATCAGCCTCCCGCACCACCCACTTCTCTCCATAGCCGCCCGAGCTCGAGATCGAGCTCGAGCTCCGCCGCCTCGGGTCGCCGTAGATCTGCGGGTACAGGCCTCCTCCGCCCCTTTTCTCTCTCGATCTGGACTCCCCTCGCCTCACTGATCATTTCCCCCTCCTTTTTCCCTCTCTGTAGCTGCCGGAAATGGCCGGAGCCACCGACGCCCCAAGCGCCTCCGCCGCGTGACCTCGTCGCCGGCGAAGCAGGCCACTCCGGCGACCGTCTCCACCACCACCAGAACCGCGACTCGTCCCTGAGTACAACGGTACCTCCCACGCCGCCTCCCGTGCCCTGTATCGCCGCTAGCGAGCCCGCCGTCGCCTCTGTCCAGAGGTTGACGACGACGGCCGCCGGCCAGGCTTGTCAATCTCACGCCCCGACGGGCGGGACCCGCCCGTCAGGTTTAAACGCGCACGCGCGTGCGCGCTGGCTCGGCTGGGCCGGCCGCTGGCTGGGCCTGCTGCTGCTGTGGCCTCTCTGGCCCAGTGGCACAACGCCGTTTTTCTTTTTCTTTTTCTGTCTTCTTTCTAAAAATTCCACAGGACAGAATATTTATCCAAATGAATTGATTCCAATTTCTAAATTCCTAGAATATTGCAACCTATTTAATGGTGCAACTTTCACTCTGATCCAACAACCTTTTCTTCTCTGTAAATATTTAAATGTGATTTTTAGCATTTAAATAAGCCTTTGAAAATCCATATCTCCTATTCTGCTACTCCAGAACCAAAACCAAGACTTGTCCCCTTCCTAGCTTTCCTCCTAGTATTTTACAAAAATAAGTTGACATTTTTCTGAGCACTTTGACTTTTCTGTTTTTATTATTGCCTTATTTTCCCGTTGTTTTCTTGCGACGTTAGATCCCGTATTTGACGAGGTAGCTGAGGAAGAAGGAGGAGCAGGGCCTGAAGACTTTGAAGATCAAGCCAACCAAGGCAAGCAGCCCTTTGACCATGACTATGAAATCCCTTTACATGCATGTCATATATAGCTCTTATTCTTGTTGCATCGGAATCATGATGGGAGGGTGAACCACGTGGGTTGGTTGCCTCCGTTATTTTCTCGTTGATACTTGCATTGTGCATCGCCCTACCATCTTATGAGGGTTATGCCGGTGGGAGTAGATAGGATGCTAAGTAGTGCTACGCAAAAAGGGACGGGGATATGCATGGTGATGGAGGCAAAATATTTTCAAAGTCTTTTTGAAAACCCCGTCGGGTGCCACTTATGCCCGAGGGAGATGATGAGTTGGGCGACCACTTGATGACGAAGTGGTGTGCCAAGGAAAGTGTGTGTTGTTTTCAAAATGGATTGGTCCGAGTTGCGACCGTTATTCCAACCTTACATGCGCGACCACTCTACCCTTATATGGGAAAGGGCATTATTGAGTACCTAGACCGATACTAGCTTGGAGCCCGCATTACTAGTGACGGGGAGAGTTGGTGCTCTCTCTTGGGGCGGGTCGTGCTGTAGGGCGGCCATGACCATCTTTATGGGGCACCGGACACACCGTTGGTACCCGTGCGGTGGTATGTGATGAATATGGGATCAAGGCTCCACGAAAATGTTATTTGAAATGTTGGGCACGGGGTTCTCGCTAATCGAGTGGACTCCATGTTAGTGTCGTCTAGGAAAGGTAGTGATCGGTGCTTACCCCGGTACTTGAGGTACCGCGGGCCGTGGATGACACGGAAGTTCCCGGATCTAGTGGGTAAAGTGTGCAACCTCTGCAGTGTAAAACTATTGAATAGCCGTGTCCACGGTCATGGACAGTTGGGTAACCGCTCTTGGGCTCGTCCACTTGTTTTCAAACCCAGTGTGTGTGTGATGATGGAGAGGACTTGGGTCAAGTCAAAGGACTTGACACGATTGAGATGGGTTGGTGCCCACTGCTTATGATAAATGGGTTGGTGCCCATTCAATTTATGTTGATATCTGTGACCAGTTCTCATGGTTACTTGATTTCTCTTGATGCATGCTTTATAGGATGTTGAACATGTCCTTGCACTCAAAACTAGCTTTATGCAAAAATTTACCTATGTCATGCATTGTTGTACCTTGAGCCAAAACATGGGTTGCTTGCGAGTACATTCAATGTACTCATTGGCTTGCCACTGGTTATTTAATTTACCAGGCATGGAAGAACCGGAGTTCGAAGAAGAGTTTTTGGAGACGATCATGCGAACTAGGACGTATCTCAGTCAGAATGCCTGTAGGGTTAAGGCAGATGGCATGGGTTCTACTTATCTACGACGATTTCCGCTGCTTGTGTTTCATTTGATGTTCAGCCCTTGAGGCTTTATCAATGTAAGACTTGACCATAATGGTCACAATTTGTGTAAGACGGTCTGTATGGATGTAAGACTCTTGTTATTCAGCTTCTGTGTGTTCAGTGAGCATTGATCTCTGGGATCACTGTACACGTGCATTCGGTGATAACGACATACGAGTCGGGGTCCCCACACTCCAGGGGGCCGACTCCCGACGGGTCCGACTTTCGGTGCTCTTGCTGTCTTCAATACTCTCGCTGACTGATAGGCCCCGCCGTCTCCGGGCCGTACAGAGAGGAGGTCGTGGGTACAGGGCCCCGCCCCAAGGACTAATGTCAGGGCTGGCATGGCAACAGTGCCGCGCCGGGCGGAGATCTCCGCGAGTACGACGCACTGTGGGCTTTGTTCGCCTTTAATTACCAGGTGGTTGGGAGCCGCGGGCCGACTCCCCATAGTCGGCTTCTTCGGAGTCGCCTCTGGGACTCGGCTTGGACGTGAGTCGCCTCTGGGACTCGGCTCGAACGGGAGTCGCCTCTGGGACTCGGCTCGTCTTGGAGTCGCCCCTAGGACTCGGCTTATCTTGGAGTCGTCTTCTAGGGCTCGGCTTGTCTTGGAGTCGCCGCAGGTACTTGAGGGGCACAGTCTGCCCCGATGTCTTGAAAGGTTCTGGGACTCGGGTTAGCCTACCCGTGGCCCATTACTCCGAGAATAGTCCCCGAAGCTGGTGAGGCTCCGAGGTTGATACGTCGTGTGCCTCAGCAGTTTCATTGCTTGGATGGGGAAAAGCAAGCTTTGACGGCTGCCTTCCTCCAAGCCGATTGGCTGGAGTCGGATTCTCTGGGAGCCATCATGCTCAAGCCGACTTGCTGGAGTCGGATTCGCCGAGGGCCGTCTTGCCCCTTGAGGTGTTTCGAACGTCGTGGCGGGAACTAGGCGGCGTGCCTGATACGCTTCCCGTGGTCGCCCGCCGCGGCACCGTGCTATGGGCGCCCGCGTGGCGGGCAATCTGCCTGCCTTACCTTGACGACGGCGGGGCCGTCGTCGCGGGCCCGCCACTACCGCGCCTCTCCGCACGCGAACGGATCTTGCTGCGGCTGGGCGGGCGGTTGGGTTCCCGTTGTTCTGCGCAGAATAACGTGGGTTTAATCGTGGGGCGTGGGGCTCGCGCGATTAATCCCCATGCCGCCCCATCGCTTCTCAGCCTTTGAGACTATAAATAGGCGGGGAAGCGGGGCGGTGAAGCGCGCCGTTCTTCCCTGCTTCCCTTTCATCCTTCCTCTTCTTCTTCCTGCCTTCGCCGCACCACGCAGCACCGCTCCGCAGCGATGAGCTCTTCCTCCGCCGCGGCTTCTGCCGTCCGCTCCGATGCGTGGGATGGTTCCCGGGTGGATGACGACGCCATCGAGCACCTCCGCAGGACGCGCCGGCTCCCCGGCGTGCACCTGGTGCGAGCCCGCGCCGCACCGGAGGGGTAGATAACGCCGGCGCCGGAGGAGGGCGAGCGGGTCATATTCCGCTCGCACCTCATGCGCGGCATGGGCCTGCTGGCGAGCGGCTTCATCCGCTCGTTCTTGGAGTTCAACAGACTCCAGCCGCACCACCTCACCCCGAACACGGTGGTGCTGTTGGCCGCCTTCGCCACCCTGTGCGAGGGTTTTCTCGGCGTTCTCCCCACCCTCGTGCTGTGGGGAGAGTTCTTCCAATCGAAGCTCGCACGCACGTCGCCGGCATAACGGCCCAGTGCGCGTCTTCATCAACATGCGCAGGTCGACCGCCGACAACCCCTTCCCCTCCATCGCGTTGATCAAGTCGGTGAAGATGTGGCAACGTTCGTACTTCTACGTGAAAAACGTCACCACGGAAGGCGACTGGGTCAACCTGCCGCACTATGAAGCCGCGCGACCGGTAGGAGGCTTCCCACCGGTCGACCGGGCCAAGACGCTGTCTCCCGCTGGCACCGCTGCCGTCGCCCAACTCCGAGTGCTGACGCAGTCAGAAGGCCTGGTCGGGGCTGACTAGCTGGCCGCCTTCGTGGCGCGCCAAGTCATTCACTCCAAGGCCGACCTCATCTGATCTGTCAGATGAGCGACTGCCGGGACCCGAGCCGGATGAGCACCTGGGAGATGCCCCACGTAGAGGTGGCGAACATGGTGAACCACATTGCGAGCTGCGAGCTCGCGGAAGACTGGCAGTTCGGCAAGGAGCCGTGCTCACGTGCAAACCCTCCGCCTGTGGTAAGTCAGATCTCTTGTTTTCAGTTTTTCTTTATAGCCGAATCCGACTTCTGATCTTCTTGGTTCTCACGTGTCAACCCCTCATCCAGCTGCGGCCGGGCGCCACTGGCAGCCCCGCGAGTTCGCTCCAGACCGTGCGGAGAGCGACATCGATGACCTCAACTTGGGGGCGGCGGCGATGGAGGCCGACGCCGAAGGCGGGGGAGGAGGAGCGGAAGGCAGCCTCCGGCCCTCGGCGACCTTCGCCGACTGGCCAGAGGACGAGGGCGACGGCGAGGTCGTCCCGCGCCGCCAACCGAAAGCCGGCCATCCAGGCGCGAGTTCCTCCGCCGGCTTGGCCGGTCAAGTCGGCGCGAAGAAGCGCTGGGCCGTGCCGAGTTCACTCGGCGGTCGGCCGAAAAAGTTCAAGGGGGCGTCCACCGCGACTAAATGGAAGGAGGCGATTGCGAAGGCCAACCGCTTCCGCAAGGAAGTGAAGAAGCCGCCGCTGGTCTCTGCGTAAGTGCTGACTATCGTTTGTTCTTGTTTCTTTGGACGGATCTTTTTCAAGTCTTTTTCATTCTGTTATCTTCTTCAGGGCCCCTCTTTCTCTTTAGAGGGTCGCCGTCCCCTCTGTCATGGGGTCGGCCGAGACGTCCGCCAACACCCGGCGGATTGACCCCGCCACCGACCTCCGGGAGGCGACGGAGCGCAACGCGCGGGAGAAGCGCGATGAGGAGGAGGCCGACCGTCTGGAGAAGGCGGATGCCGAGAAGGCGGCGGCCTCCGCCCAGAAGAAGCTGGAGGAGGCCGAAGCCGCCGCCGTGGCCAAACAGCGGGCCGTGGAGGCCGCGCGCCGCCAGTCGGCATTGCTTGTCGTCCCGCTGAACTCCGCGCCGCCGCCCCCGGAGTTCACAGGGCAGACTGGAGAAGTTGGCGGGGAGCACTCCATCATGGAGAGGGACGGAGGCGAGGCCTCTGCGTCGGGCACGACCTCGCCGCCACCGCCGCCTCCGCCGCATGGCAAGCAGCCAGCGGGCCTCCAGTGCCACCGGCTGAGGACGAGGCGGTGGCGAGGCTGCTTCTTCAAGGCACCTCACCGGCGCGCCGCCGCCTTGCGAAGGCGGTTTCGGCGCCGCGCCCCTTGGAAGCCGGTGCCGCCAGCTCAGCCATTCCAGATGCTGAGGCATCAAGTGCTACGCCTACTGGATGGGTGCAAGGAGGCGGCGACGGTCCGCTGAACCAGGCGCTGCTGGATGTGCAGGGGAAGCTGCGAGCTGAAGGAGAAGCCATCCAGGGCTGCACCAGGGCGCATCTTGCGTCGCGAGCGTCTATCCGAGTACGTTTTTTTGACTTTTCCTTTTCTCATTCTTCTCTGTGGGGGGGGCGCCAGCGCACCCACTAGGTGTAGTCCCCGAGTTCCGGGCCGGCTGCTGCGCAGGCGGTCCGGAACTCAATCTGGCGAGTTCCTCATTTTTTTCTTTGTCTAATTTTTTATCGCAGCAGTACCACAACCTCCGCGTCACCGCCTTCAACCGTAACGTTGAGCGGCTGGAGAAGCGGACTGCCGACTTGTCAGAGAGCCGGAGTAAGTTCTTCTTCTTTTTCATGGGCGCTACTGGCGCACTCCACAGCTGTAGTCCCCAAGATTCGGGCCGACTGCTGAGCAGTCGGGCCGGATCTTCCCGGCGACCTTTGCTACTGACGACATAACGTCTTTTCTCTTTGTTTTTCAGAGGCCAATGCCGCTCTTCAGGAACAGTTGGGCGAAGTCAGCACGGCCCTTCGTGCCAAGGAGGAGGAGAGTGGCAAGCTCGCAAAAGAGTGTGACTTGCTGGCCGAATAGTTGGCGAAGCAGAAGGAGCTGCTGAAGGTGGCCCGGGACGAGGCGGGGAAGAAAGAGACCACTCTCCTGTCCGAGTTCGAGATGGAGCGCTCCTCCTGGACTGACAGGGAGGCGATGCTGACTTCCGGCTTCCACGAGATCGAGGACATTGTCGATGGTGAGTTTCTTTTCTTTCTTTCCTCGAGCTGTCGACTGCAAGTCACGCCGACTGCTGATTTTCTTTTTGCTTCTTTCTGTTTTGGGGCAGACTTCTTCCCTGGCCACTCGCAAGCGGTCAATCGAGCCATCGAGGCTGATCGCGAGGCGCGGAGGGCGAATGGCGAGGAGATCGCCGCCAACGCCCCACTGACTGTCGACGAGCAGCTCCTGAGCATCGAGACCAGTCTGGCCGGGTCGCCCATCACCGCCGCGCGGCTTCAACGCAGGGCCCATGCGATCTCGCCCGTGGCGAGCATGCCGCTTTGCGCGACCGCCAATCAATCTGCCGACTTGCCGGAGGTCGCGCTACCGCCTTGAGGCTTGAAGGGTTCCTCGCCCGGCTGGAGCGCCAGCCTTGAATTCGTCAAGGCTTGGTATCCGTGGCTGGACTGGACTGCTCGGCCGCTGTTCGGTCGAGGCCCAGCAGAATCGGCGGTGTGGAAGACGCCCTCATCGAGCGCGCGGCGGCGATCGCCGACTACACCGACACCAGCATCTTCGTTCCCGAGCGGGCCATGAACGGTGAGGAGGTGCCTCCGGAGTGGTTCGGGATGAACCCCGACTACGACGAGGACTCGATGGAGGTGATCGGCTCCAGCACCGAGGAGGAAGACGAGGCGGGGGACGAAGACGAGACGGAGGCGCCAGAAGACAGAGTGGACGACCAGCCTCAGCTCGATCGTGCCTCCAGCAACGAGCCGCGTCCAACCGGGCCGGCTGCCGCCGGAGGCAATCAAGCCGAGACTGCCCAGCCGGCCGCTCCAGCGCCTGACACTGCCGTCTCCGCCGACCCGCCAAACCCGTCTGCTGCTCCTTAGGCTGCCGTCTTGTCCTTACTTTATCTGTTTTCATAGTCTTTGAAGAACTTGTTAATTTGCACAATTCCACCCGCGGGGTGTATTTTGAACTCGGCCAGAGGCCTTTGCTTATGTAAATATCTATCTGCCTTCTATCTTTCCTTGCTTATTGCTCTTTTTGGCTTTTTCCTTTGCCGCCTTTCCATAGTCGCTGCTTTGCAGACGGACGATCGCTCATGGACTGCCGCAAGTCAAATGCTTGGCTACTTTAGGGATGGCAAGTACTTCGCCTTTTAGAGTTTTTTAACAAGTGGGATAGAAGGCGTGAGCCGACTATTCGATAGTCGGCTCTGCGAGAGAGGCTGGGAGCCGGCTTGGGCTATGCATACGCTTTGAGTCCTTAGCCATTTTTTTCGTAGGTATGCGCTGTTTGCTTATTCTCTGCCTACCAACAATCGCTCTGCGAGCTGCGACTTCGACAGAGACGGCTTAAGCGCAGCACACTACTTGTCCGATCAGGAAGCATTTCATAGCGCAAGATTTGTAAGTCCCGGGCCGACTAGTCGAACCCGGTGCCAAGCGGCATGACAAAAGAGTAGCATACTCGGAGGCATAATTCGTATCATATAGATAACAAAAAGGGCAGTCCCCGAGCTCGTCTCGGGGGCTCAAAGTCTCGGTAGTTTAACACAAAGGATAGCGTGGTACATACTGCATTAACTGTAAAATCTTCGGAGAAGATTTGCGTTCCATGGCCGTTCTAACTCCTTGCCGGAGTCGTCCCTCTTGCGCGCTCGAGGCTTCTGAGCGTCGATTAGGTAGTAGGAGCCGTTGCCCAGCACTTTGCTGATGATGAAGGGGCCTTCCCAAGGTGCCGACAACTTGTGCTGGCCGGCTGTTCGCTGAATCAGCCCGAGCACAAGGTCGCCCTCTTGAAACGATCTCGGCCTGACCTTTCGGTTGTAGTATCGGTGCAGACTCTGCTGGTAGATGCCGGACCGGCTGAGTGCCAACAGCCGGCCCTCTTCCAGCAGGTCGACGCCGTGTTGACGTGCTTCTTCAGCTTCCTCTTCGGTGTACATGGTGACCCGTGGAGAGTCGAACTCTATGTCCGTCCGGATGACGGCTTCGGCACCGTAGACGAGGAAGAAAGGCGTGAAGCCGGTTGACTTGTTTGGAGTCGTGCGTAGACTCCAGAGGCCGGCTGGTAGCTCCTCAAGCCAACAGCCGGCCGAACGCTCGAGTGGTTCGACCAGTCGGGGCTTGATGCCGGACAGGATGAGGCTGTTTGCTCGCTCCACCTGGCCGTTTGACTGTGGATGGGCAACAGACGCTAAGTCCAGTCGGATGCCCTATGTCGCGCAGAAACGG
This sequence comes from Aegilops speltoides, assembly GCA_021437245.1. Lineage (NCBI taxonomy): Eukaryota > Viridiplantae > Streptophyta > Magnoliopsida > Poales > Poaceae > Aegilops > Aegilops speltoides. The sequence continues at coordinate 186,717,491 of CM038144.1, forward strand.
GCCAAGGCGCCTTTGGCGAAATTTGTGCCGTTGTCGATGATGATGCTGTGCGGTATGCCGTACCGCACCATGATGTCAGCGATGAAAGTCACTGCAGTCGGACCGTTCAACTTCTTAATGGGCTTTGCTTCTATCCACTTGGTGAACTTGTCCACCGCGACAAGCAGGTGAGTTAGGCTTCCTCGGGCCGTCTTGAATGGTCCCACCATGTCCAGGCCCCAAACTGCAAAGGGCCAGGCGATGGGGATTGTCTTCAGCATGGAAGCCAGCTGAAGTGGCTTGGAGCGGAACTTCAGGCACCCCTTGCATTTTTGGACTAACTCTTTAGCCTCTTCCAGGGCAGTCGGCCAGAAGAAACCATGCCGAAAGGCTTTGGCGACGAGTGCTCTTGAAGCTGCATGGTGGCCGCTCTCGCCCTGATGAATGTCTCTGAGAATTGCTTGGCCTTGTTCTGGCTCTACGCAGTGCTGGTAGACACCAGTGACACTGCACCTGACCAGCTCTCTATTGACTATGGTGTATGCTACTGCTCGGCGTTGCACTTGCCGAGCCAAGATCTCATCAGTTGGCAGCTTTCTGTTCACTAGAAACTTGAGGATGGGCTGCGCCCATGAGGGTGCTGCTATTTCTTCAACCGCCACCACAGCGACTTGGACAAGGGCGGCTGGGCAGGGAGGCGGTGGGCTGGAGTCTGCGACGCTTCTTTGGATTGACGAAGTCCCGGGCCGATCGGCGCAGTCCCGAGCCGACTAGCGCAGATCCCAGATTTATTAGCGCCCGATCCTCGGGCGGTTCAAGTCCCGGGCTGGCTTCGACTGTAATTTTCTTGGGGCCGTCTGCTGGGGCTCTTGAGTCGGATCCGACTTCTTCGGGAGGAGCCGACACAAAGATGGAATCTGATTCTGGTGAAGGCTTGATGGACGGCGTAAGGAGGCGCTGAAGAGCGATGCCGGACGGTATTGCTTGGCGGGTGGAGCCAACTCGTGCCAAGGCGTCTGCTTGATCGTTGTCGTTTCTTGGCACGTGAAGGAACTTGCACCCCTCGAAGTATCCGCTGAGTTCCTGCACCAGGAAACAATAGCTCGCCATGTTTGCATCTTTGGCGTCCCAATCGCCAGATGATTGCTGGACCACCAAATCGGAGTCGCCATAGCACAGGATCCAGCGAATGCCGAGTTCTTTGGCTAGCCGGAGCCCATGAATGTGTGCCTCGTATTCGGCGACGTTGTTGGAGGCGGCGAAGTGGATCTGCAGCACATACTTGAGCTTGTCGCCTTTGGGGGAGGTGAGGACAACGTCGGCTCCCAGGCCGGTACGCATCTTGGAGCCGCCGAAATGCATCCGCCAATGGGTGGAGTCGGTATTGGCGGCAGTCTCGGGTTTCAGCCCACGGCGAGGATCGTCCGGTGCTTGCGACTTGATGGCGGTGCGGGGCTGGTAGTAGATGGTGTAGGGAGCCAAATCTATGGCCCATTTTGCTACTCGGCCAGAAGTGTCTCGGCTTCCAATGATCTCGGCCAGCGGGGCCGTGCAAACCACAGTGATTGGATGCTCTTGAAAGTAAGGCTTCAGCTTCTTGGCGGCAAAATGCACACGTAGCACATCTTACGGTAGTGGGGGTAGTTACGCTTGGAGGTCGATTACCTCGCTCGGTAACATACCGTCTCTCGGATCGGGAGCACCTTGCCTTCCTCTTTGCGTTCGACTACAATGATTGTGCTGACTACTCGGCTGGTGGCGGCGATGTACAGGAGCATGGGCTCTTTAGGAGTCGGAGCCGCCAACACAGGGGGAGTAGTCAACATCTTCTTCAGCTCGAGAAATGCTTCATCCGCCTTGTGATTCCACTCGAAAAAGGTGGTCTTCTTCATCAATTGATACAAAGGGAGAGCTTTCTCGCCCAGCCGACTGATGAATCGGCTGATGGACGCCAAGCAGCCAGTGAACTTTTGCACATCTAACAGTCGGCTGAGTACTTCCATTCTCTCGATGGCCTTGATCTTCATGGGGTTGCACTCTATGCCGCGTTCAGAGACCAGGAAGCCAAGGAGCTTTTCAGGGTTGAGCTTGATCTGGAATCGGCGCAGGTTCTCAAAGGTTTCCTTGAGGTCTTCCAGCAGCGTCCCACGCTTCTCCGTCTTCACCACCACATCATCCACGTAGACATGGGCATTCCTGCCGAGTTGCCTGAGGAGGCACTTCTGCATGTAACGCTGAAAGGTGGTGCCGGCATTCCTCAAGCCGACGTCATGGTCAGGTAGCAGAAGGCTCCGAACGGCGTGATGAAGGCAGTCTTCAGTCTGTCTGCCGGGTTCAGCTTGATCTGGTGATATCCTGAATACGCATCTAAGAAACTCAACAGCTCACATCTGGCAGTGGAGTCTATCACCTGATTGATTCTCGGCAGGGCAAACGGGTCCTTTGGGCAGGCTTTGTTGTGACTTGTGTAATCAATGCACATCCACCACTGCTTGTTTTCCTTCAGTACCAAAACTGGGTTTGCCAACCACTCTGGAAAAAACACCTCCATGATGAAGCCGGCCGCCAGGAGCCGGGCTATCTCTTCTCCAACAACTCTTCTCTTCTCTTCTGACAGTTGGCGCAAAGGCTATCTGACGGGTTTCACATCAGGTCGGACGTGTAACTTGTGCTCGGCGAATTCCGTCGGTACACCTGGCATGTCTTTAGAGGACCATGCGAAGATGTCCCGATTCTCACGGAGGAAATCGACGAGCTCGCCTTCCTATTTGCTGTCAAGGTTTGTACCCATGACAGCGTACCTCTCTGGATGCTCCGGGTCGAAGGGTATCTTCTTGGTCCCTTTGGCCGGCTTGAACGAACCTTCAGCTTCCGACTCCTTGGGGTCAGGCGACATTTCTAGCTGTTTTCGGCCATCGCCATTTAACCGATCAAGGAGCCGCTCAGCTGCGATCACCAGGACTCGGCCAGCCGGCTGCTCTCGCACGCAGGCGATTTACTTCTGTAGTCGCCCGGCTACGGTCGAAATTCCTTGGAACTCGGCATCTTCATCTTGAGGTAGGCGTAGTGAGGACCGCCATGAACTTGGCCAATGCAGTCGGCCAAAGGCGTGGTACGGGCTTTCAAGGTCCACTACTTCAAACCAGGCCCGCTCTCGGCAGAAATGATCTTTATCTCCGAAGAGGACGTCTATCGTGATCTTGCCGATTGGTGAGCGGGAAAGGCGGGTACAATACCATGGAACATGATCCTGCTGTTCTCAAGAATCGCTTTTGCTTAATTCCTAGCTTCTCCATAGTATCTTTGTACAGGATGTTGATGCTACTGCCTCTGTCTATCAGCACTCTCGAAAAGCGGGCGGCCCTCCTATCAGTGGCCAAGGTAGCACCTAGGACCAGGGCATAGGAGCCCGGATTCGGCATCACCTCTGGGTGATCCGCTCTGCTCCAACTAATAGGCCTCTCGGACCAATGCATGAACTCTGGAGTGTCTGTTGCCACTGCATTTACTTCTTGCTGCTGCAGCCGTCTGCTACACCGATCATCAGCCACACTGGTGAACACCACATAGGCTCCATGCTCTTCTGGGTACTCGTCTTGCATTGCGCCGACTGGCCGAGCGGTCGGCTGCTGGGGCGGCGATCGAGGCGGCGGCCCAGCAGGCGGTGGAGGAAGGAGGCCGTCTCCCTTGGCGAGTCGGGTGAGCCAGTGGCACTTTTGTGTGGTGTGGTTTGACGACTTCGCGTCACTGTGGAACTTGCAGGGACCATCCAGGGTCTGCTTGTAAGAGAAGGCCGGCAACCAGTTGGGCTTGCCGCCTTTCTGCCGCTTGGCCGGAGGCTGCCCCTCCGGTTGTTGATCTTCGACTATTGTAACCTGCCGACTGCTGGAAGTCGGTTGTTGGGCCTTGCGTTTGTTGTCGCTCTGTTGTTGTCGCTGACTGGTGTCTCCAGCTTTCTGGGAGCCTGAGGGGCCACTTTGCCAGCCGCATTGACTTGAATCTCTGTCTTCATGGAGGAGTCGACTGTGGCGTACTTCTCTGCTATGACCAGCAGTTCATCGTGGACGCACAAGGAAAGCTGGCGCGGCTTGTGAGGTCGCTTGTACGTGCTTGTGAAGTTGCGGATGAATGCCTCGGTGAAGTCGACCCAGCTGTTGATGCTGCGAGGCTTCAGACTGTTCAACCATGTCCGGGCCGTGCCCTGGAGCATGAGTGGAACGTACTTCATGGCGACTCGCTTGTTGCCGTTCGCTATGCTGACAGCCGTGGAGTAATCAATTAGCCAGTCTTCGGGCTTCACGGAGCCGGTGTACTTGGGTGTGTCTCGGGGGAGCGTGAACCCTTTGGGGAAGGGCTCGTCTCGGATCCGGGGTCCAAAGCAAGGCGGACCCAGCTCGTCTTCTTCTTCTAGCGCCAGGGAACGGTGGAGTTGGTCGATCCGATGGCGGGCGTCATTCTCTCCGACTCCCTCTCGGCGGCCAAGGCGGCCACCAAGAGTCAGATGCTCAATAGGCGGCGGGGAAACTCGCCGTTCTCTTCTTGGTGGGGGAGGCAGGTTGTCGTCCCGCCGCTCCACTGCTCTCGGACGGCCGTCTTGGTCGCGCTCAATGGTGATGCGAGTCCGACTGCGACTGACAGCCGGCTCTTTTTCTTTCCTTCCGCGGGCTCTGCCAGTCGGTGTCCGAGATGTCGCGCCTTGATCTCGGCGGGGAGGCAAGTCATCATTCGGTTGCTGTGGCACATCCGTGCGACCGCCGGCCGCGTTCTGCGCAACAACCGCGTTGAGGAGCTGCTGGACTCGCTCCGTCATCATGCGGCGCTCTTCGCCCTCGAAGTTCTTCAGCTCGCCAGTCGCCGGTTGGGCGGCGCGGATGTTCTCCGCAAGGGTGGCGTATACGGGGCGTTTTGCCACGAACAAGTCGGGGATGTTCGCGACGCGTTGCCGGACCGCGCCTAGGCGGCTTGGCCCAGTCGGAGCCGGTGAGCCGCCCACGGCGCGATCCATTTCGCACTGGTAGGCTTCTGACAAGCGCCTCATGCTCGCCAGCCTCTTGGCGCCTTCGATGATCTGAAGGCGGCGTGTCTCCAGCGTCTCGGTGTCTGCGTCCTCTGGAATGGGCGCAATTAGGTCTTGTAGGGCTGCGCGAGCGGGTCCTGAGCTTCCTCACCGGAGCGCTCATCGTGATTGATGCCGAGAACCTCCATGACGGCGCTTCCGCCGCTCTCCTTGTGAGGAAGCAGCTCATCGTAGACCACCATGTTGTTGGGGAAAGTGTTAAGCGACACGGCGTCGGAGTCGACCAACATCGGGTCGGTGGAGCCTATGGACTCCAAGTCCACGGCAGGCTCGCCGGCGACGTGGGGTTGATCGAGGAGGCCCGCGAGGAGACTCTCGGGGCCACCCGTGCCTGCGTCGGATGCAGGCTCGTCAGAGAGTCGAACCTCGCCGACAAGTTCAGCGAGGCTGCTCGCTGCACATGCGGCCTCAGCGCCGCGCAGCGTGTCGATGCAGACTTCGTCTGGCGAGCCTGGCTGGCTGCACTCGCCAGGGAGGAAGAGGGTTCCCATCCAGAATAGATCTCCGGACGACGGTGCACCATGCCCCACGGTGGGCGCCAAATGTCGGGGGTTGGGTGCGACATATGCCAAAGGATGGCTTATCATGGTGGGGGCGAGTAGAACATCGCCGGTGCCTGGAAACGGGATGAGGCAAAGACATGCACGCCGGCGGATCTTACCCAGCTTCAGGGCTCTCCGAGGAGATAACTCCCCTACTGCTGCTCTGCGGGGTCTCCGCATGATCACTAAGGCAGAGTGAATACAAGGGTGCTCCTAGAGCTGTTTCTGGAGGAAGGAGAAGACAAGGCTAGCTCTCTCCCTCCGGTGTGTTCTGTCTAATGCTACTAGATGCCAACCCTTTGCATGGGTGCCCTGGGGGGTTTATATAGGCCTACCCCCCAGGGTTACAATGGTAAATCCGGTTGGGCGCGGGTCCCAGCCGTCTGTCTCTCAGGTGTCGTATTCTCCGCCGACTCCTGGGGCCCGCCGACTAGTGGGTCCTGCCGACTGGCCTGGTACGAGGGCGTCAGCCCGTGTCCGCCGCGGGCGGGTCTTGCCGGCTGAGGATTACTATAGCCGTGCTTCTAACGACGCGGGCTTGGTCGTGGGGTCATGGCAACAGTGTCGCTGCCTGACGGGCGATCACTGTTGCCATTCCCCTGTCGCGTCTGGTTAATGGCGTGCGGGGCCCATGGGAGGGGCCGACCGACTCCAGGGGGCCGACTCCCGATGGGTCTGACTTTCGGTGCTCTTGCTGTCTTCAATACTCTCGCTGACTGATAGGCCCCGCCGTCTCTGGGCTGTACAGACAGGAGGTCGTGGGTACAGGGCCCCGCCCCAAGGACTGATGTCAGGGCTGGCATGGCAACAGTGCCGCGCCGGGCGGAGATCTCCGCGAGTACGGCGCACTGTGGCCTTTGTTCGCCTTTAATTACCGGGTGGTTGGGAGCCGCGGGCCGACTCCCCATAGTCGGCTTCTTCGAAGTCGCCTCTAGGACTCCGCTTGGACGTGAGTCGCCTATGGGACTCGGCTCGAACGGGAGTCGCCTCTGGGACTCGGCTCGTCTTGGAGTCGCCTCTGGGACTCGGCTTATCTTAGAGTCGCCTTTTGGGGCTCGGCTTGTCTTGGAGTCGCCGCAGGTACTTGAGGGGCATAGTATTCCTCGATGTCTTGAAAGGTTCTGGGACTCGGGTTAGCCTACCCGTGGCCCATTACTCCGACAAGTATAGGGGATCGCAACAGTTTTCAAGGGTAGAGTATTCAACCCAAATTTATTGATTCGACACAAGGGGAGCCAAAGAATATTCTCAAGTATTAGCAGTTGAGTTATCAATTCAACAACACCTGGATAACTTAGTATCTGCAGCAAGGTATTTAGTAGCAAAGTAGTATGATAGTAACGGTAACAGTGGCAAAAGTAACAGTAGCAGTTTAGTAGTAATTGTAACTGTAGCAACGGTAAAGTAAATAAGCAAAGCACAATATGTGAAAAGCTCATAGGCATTGGATTAGTGATGGATAATTATGTCGAATGCAATTCCTCATGTAATAGTTATAACATAGGGTGACACAGAACTAGCTCCAATTCATTGATGTAATGTAGGCATGTATTCCAAATATAGTTATGCGTGCTTATGGAAAAGAACATGTTTTGTCCTACCCTCCCGTGGCAGCGGGGTCCTAATGGAAACTAAGGGATATTAAGGCCTCCTTTTAATAGAGTATCGAACCAAAGCATTAGCACTTAGTGAATACATGAACTCCTCAAACTACGGTCATCACTGAGAAGTATCCCGATTGTTGTCACTTCGGGGTTATGGGATCATAACACATAATAGGTGACTATAGACTTGCAAGATAGGATCAAGAACTCACATATATACATGAAAACATAATAGGTTCAGATCTGAAATCATTGCACTTGGGCCCTAGTGACAAGCATTAAGCATAGCAAAGTCATAGCAACATCAATCTCAGAACATAGTGGATACTAGGGATCAAACCCTAACAAAACTGACTTCATTACATGGTAAATCTCATCCAACCCTTCACCGTCCAGCAAGCCTACAATGGAATTAATCACGCACGGCGGTGAGCATCATGAAATTCGTGACGGAGGATGGTTGATGATGACGATGGCGACGGATCCCCCTCTTCGGAGCCCCGAACGGACTCCGGATCAGCCTCCCGAGAGAGATTAGGGCTTGGCGGCGGCTCCGTATCATAAAACGCGATGAAACTTTCTCTTTGATTTTTTTTCTCCGCGAAAGCAAATATATATAGTTGGAGTTGAGGTCGGTAGATGTTCAGGGGGTCCTCGAGGCAGGGGGCGCGCCTAGGGGGAGGGGGCGCGCCCCCACCCTCGTGGACAGGATGTGGGCCCCCTGGCACAAATTCTTTCGCCAGTATTTTTTATTCATTCTAAAAAGTTGCTCCGTGGATTTTCAGGTCATTCCGAGAACTTTTATTTCTGCACAAAAATAACACCATGGCAGTTCTGCTGAAAACAGCGTCAGTCCGGGTTAGTTTCATTCAAATCATGCAAGTTAGAGTCCAAAACAAGGGCAAAACTATTTGGAAAAGCAGATACGTCGGAGACATATCAACTCCCCCAAGCTTAAACCTTTGCTTGTCCTCAAGCAATTCAGTTGACAAACTGAAAGTGGTAAAGAAAGACTTGTACAAACTCTATTTGTTCTTGTTGTTGCAAATATGTAAAGCCAGCATTCAAGTTTTCAGCAAAGTTTATGAACTAACCATATTCACAATAACACTTAGGTCTCATGTTTACTCACATCAATGGCATAATCAACAAGCGAGCAATAATAATAAATCTCGGATGACAACACTTTCTCAAAACAACCGTAATATGATATAACAAGATGGTATCTCGCTAGCCCTTTCTGAGACCGCAGAACATAAATGCAAAGCACCTTTAAAGATCAATAGCTGACTAAACATTGTAATTCATGGTAAAAGAGATCCCGTCAAGTCATACCCAATATAAACTAATAGTAATGCATGAAAATGACAGATGTGCTCTCTAGCGGGTGCTTTTTAATAAGAGGGTGATGACTGAACATAAAAGTAAATAGATAGGCCCTTCGCCGAGAGAAGCAGGGATTTGTAGAGGTGCCAGAGCACGATTTTAAAATAGAGATGAATAACATTTTGGGTGGTATACTTTTACTATCAACGTAACAACTATGAGATCTCGATATCTTCCATGAAACACACATTATAGGCGGTTCCCAAACAGAGTGGTAAAGTTTATACTCCCCCACCACCAACAAGCATTAATCCATGGCTTGCCCAAAACAACGGGTGCCTCCAACTAGCAACAATCTTGGGGGAGTTTTGTTTAATTATTTTGATTTGATTTGGTCTTTTGATCATGGGACTAAGCATCCCGGTTACCAGCCATTTTCTCGTGAATGAGGAGCGGAGTCCACTCCTCTTGAGAATAACCCACCTAGCATGGAAGATATAAATAGCCCTAGTTGATACATGAGCTGCTCAAGCATACAAAACATAATTTCATTTGAAGGTTTGGAGTTTGGCACATACAAATTTAGTTGGAATGGCAGGTGAATACCACATATAGGAAGGTATGGTGGACTCATATGGAATAATTTTGAGGTTTATGGAGTTTGGATGCACAAGCAGTATTCCCGCTTAGTACAGGTGAAGGCTAGCAAAAGACTGGGAAGCGACCAACTGAGAGAGTGAAAGTGCAACTAATCCCCGGGTGGTTTTGGTAATTAATAACAACATATATATCATTGAACTAATAGTTACTTGAGAATCATTTCAGAAAGTTCAGTGATATGGGTATGGCAAGGACTGAAGAAGTGGACCCCTCAAAATGCTAAGGCAAGCATTGGCAAAAGCTCAAGACTCCATTTTTGGTTTAGTGATCCAAGATCACATTGAGTCCATAGGAAAGCCAATACTATTAAAAGGGATGAGGTTATGATGATGATCCGTTGCTCAAAGTGCTTAGTGATACATCTCCTAAACTATCAAGAACTCTCACCGCCATATACACTCATAAGTAATCTCGGTCCCACCGATATTCCAAACTCAGTCACACCAAGATGAACCACCTCAGCCATAAAGCCAAACCCTAGAAATCTCGGATTTTCCGATTACGAACTCGATCTCACGAAACTTGAGTTGCCAAGCTTCAGAACCTTCATCATCAAATCGGTGTCACCAAGATGATGAAGTCGGTCCCACCGAGATTGGCAAGCTCCTGTCTTTGCACGAATTGGACAAACCGAGATTGTATTTTCGGTCCCACCGAAAATCCCAACGTTCACATTATTTGAACTTTCGGTCTCACCGAGTTGTCAACTTCGGTCCCACCGAGATTGGTCAAATGTGTGTAATGGTTGGATTTTGTGTGGAGGCTATAAATACCCCTGCACCCCCTCTTCATTCGTGGAGAGAGCCATCAGAAAGAACTACCACTCCTACCTTACATTTCTGAGAAGAGAACTACCTACCCTTGTGTTGAGATCAAGTTGCTCCACTCCCACCATATGAAGCTTGATCTCTAGCCTTCCCAAGTTGCTTTCCACTCAATCCTTTCTTCCACCACAGCCAAATCAGTGAGGAGAGTTGAGTGTTGGGGAGATTATCATTTGAAGCACAAGAGCAAGGAGTTCATCATCATCAACACCATCTATTACCTTTTGGAGGGTGGTGCCTCCTAGATTGGTTAGGTGTCGCTTGGGAGCCTCCGTCGAGATGTGGAGTTGAACCAAGAAGTTTGTAAGGGCAAGGAGATCGCCTACTTCGTGAAGATCTACCCCGAGTAAGGGTAGCCCTCTGTGGGCGTAGGCCCTGATGGCATAGACAAGGTTGCTTCTTCGTGGACCCTTCGTGGGTGGAGCCCTCCGTGGACTCTCGCAGCCGTTACCCTCCGTGGGTTGAAGTCTCCATCAACGTGGAAGTACGATAGCACCACCTATCGGAACCACGAGAAAAATCACCGCGTCTCCAAAATTGCGTTTGCTCTTCTCCACCTCTCTTTACTACATGTGCAATTTACTTTCCGCTGCCTATACTCTAGAATTGCATGTGTAGGGTGATGCTTGACTTGATCATAATTGTGAATCTGCCAAAACTGTTCTTTGTCAAAAGGCATAATTTTTATATTGTCAAGTAGTCTAATCACCCCCCCTCTAGACATACTTTCGATCCTACAAGTGGTATCAGAGCTTTGGTCTCCATTGTATTGGTTTCCATTGCATTGGACTCCATAAGCTTGGTTTCACAACCTAGGAGAGTATGGCGTCTAGTGAGGGTAATTTTCAGAGAGGTCCTTACTTTGATGGTACAAATTTTGCTAGTTGGAAGCATAAAATGAAAATGCATATTCTTGGCCATAACCCAGCCGCATGGGGCATTATTTGTGTTGGTATGCAAGGTGAATTCTTCGAGGAAGGAAAAGTTCCGGATCATGGCTTCAACGGAAGAATTGCGGAAGTTGCAAAACAATGCTCAAGCTTGTGACATTCTCTTCAATGCTTTGTGTCCCGAGGAGTTCAACAAAATCAGCCGTCTTGAGAATGCAAAAGAGATTTGGGATACTTTGGTTGAAATGCACGAAGGTACCGAGTCCGTGAAGGAATCAAAGCTAGATGTTCTTCAAGGTCAACTTGACAAGTTCAAGATGAAGGAAGGTGAAGGAGTCGCTGAAATGTACTCTAGGCTTGCTCTCATCACAAATGAGATTCCCGGCTTAGGAAGCGAAGAAATGACCAACCGATTCATCATCAAGAAGATTCTCAGAGCTTTGGATGGAAAGTATGACACCGTGTGCACTTTGATCCAAATGATGCCAAACTACAAGAATCTCAAGCCAACCGAAGTCATTGGAAGAATCGTTGCCCATGAGATGACACTTAAGGATAAGGAAGAGCTTCACAACAAGTCAAGTGGTGCTTACAAAGCTACAAGTGATGCTCCCACAACCTCAAGTGACAAGTTAGTTTCCAATGAAGAGATAAGCCTAATGGTGAAGAACTTCAACAAATTCTACAAGAGTAGAAGCAAAGAGAGAAGCTCAAAGTCTAGATCATATGATGAAAAGAGATCTTCTAGTCGTGATCGAAACTGCTACAATTGTGGAAGACCCGGACACTACTCAAATGAGTGTTCGGCTCCCCACAAGAGAAGAGAAGAATCTCCAAGAAGAAGAAGCTCAAGAGATGAGTCACCTCGAAAGAGAGAAGGAGTAGAGATGATCGTTATGAGCGAAGACCCTCTCGAGAAGCAAGGATTAGGAGAGGAAAGACAAGTCATCAAGGAGCTACACAAGAAGAAAACATCAAGCTCATGTAGGTGAATGGGTCTCCAGCTCCGACTCAGACAATCAATCCGAAAGAAGCTATCACTCCAACTCCGACTACAGATCAAGATGAAGGTGTTGCGGTCTTGCTCTCGTGTCCTCCAACTCCAACTCCTATGACTTATTTGATTCACCAAATGAGGGAATTGGAAGATGCTTCATGGCTAAAGGCCCCAAGGTATCACACCCTGAATTCATTGACTTTGATAGTGATGAGGATGACTTGCTTGGTGAAGATGAGCTCTTACATGATAAATCTAGTGAGCCTAGTAATGATGAACATGCTAGTAGTCCTTATAGTCGAGAAGGGTCGAATGACAATGCTATGAAGGAGATTGAGCGTCTAACTAAAGAACTAAACACTCTTAAGTTAGCTCATGAAACAACTCAAGAAGATCATAGAGAGCTTCTAAGATCTCATGAGAAGCTACGCTTCGAGAAGCTCACTCTAGAGAAAGAACATGAGTTTCTAAAAGCAATCAATGACGATCTTCGAAAGAAGAGTTCTTCATATCTTGCCAAAGACTTCTCTTGTCTAATTTCTTGCCACCCATTAAAACTAAGCATGACAAGCATAAGAAAAATTCTTCATCTAGTAGTAACAATAACCATGCTAAATCCAATATTGTTGCTTCTAGTAGTTCTCTTGATTCCACTAACAATGTTTCAAGCCAAGTTACACTTGAGCAAGAAAATAGTTTATTGAAAGGGATTATAGAAAAGGTGTCTACAAGAGCCTCGCGGAAGCAAGAACTTTGAGGAAATTGTTACGCAAGCAAGGAAGGCACCAGAAGAATCAAGGAATTGGTTTTGAGCGAAAGTTCAACGCCGAGGGTGTTGAATGGGAAGAAGGTCAATATCCTACTCCACAGTTTGTTCTTCAAAAGGAGAAGTATGATCCTACTTCTTCCAATGTGGAACAAGCTCAAGATGACCTTCCACCACAAGACCACAAGCTAAAAGGCAAGGACAAGCTTCAAGAGGAGATTGATGCATTTGTTGAAGCACCTCAAGCCATGGTCAAGTGGGTTCCCAAGGAAACGTCAAGTTCTACTTCGTCAAGCTCAACTACAACCCCAAGGATTCCCATCAAGATGTTGTGGATCCCGAAGAAGAAGAACTAGAGAGTTCTTGAGGGTGACTCCGCCAACATACTTCACTCACATTCATTTTGGCAAAAACTTGTGCAATCAACTTCCACATCGTGCACTAGTTCATGGAGTCACAAACCCTCTTGTTGGTAAGTCAAGGGACAAGGTAATCATTCCTTTCATGGACATCATCTATTGTGAACTTCAATCTATGTCCGTGGATATCCTTGTTTGTTCCTTGTGGGACTAACCCATGTAGGTATTGAAAGTGCCCGAATCCAAAGGATTGCTCCCAACTCTTGATGATCTTCATCAACATTGAGCGTCCACATCTTCAACATCTACATGAAGTCTTCTACGACAACCCAAGGTTAGTGACCCTTTAAAAGGGGTTCTCACATCTAGGGGGAGCTTTGCTCTAAAAATTGAGCTAAAGCATCTTCAAATGATGTGAACACATCAATGCTTTATGTAAAAGTGGTAACCCCACTTGTGCTTAAATGATGAGTATGACCTATGATCAAATGGTCTCATTTGGCTCCTAAGTCAATATACTCATATAAAGATGACTTAGTCATCGACAAATTGTGTGATAGTAGCTAGAGTTTTGATTGTGCATGTTTGACACATATTTCATTTGCTATCTTATTGTGTGAGCATGTTGGATGCATGATTTTATCCATTCAAGGACATCCATTTGTTGTTTTGGTCGTTTTGATTTTTCTGACCAAATGGATGGACAAGAATGCCTAAGTACCTCCCCTAGCTATCTATGCTTTCTTGTCTCAAAATTCTATTCATGCTTACATCACAAATTTTGAACAAGTCATTTTCGGACCCTCCGAGTGAGGAGCACTCGGAGCCACCGATCCGTCAAGGGCTAACTTCCAAAACCTTCTATTTGATTTCGGTCAGACCAACTCACTCAAACTCGGTCGAACCGAAAGCATTTAGACTGATCTAGGTTTTCACCTCGGTGAAACCGAGTTGTGATTTTCGGCGTGACCGAAGTGCATAACTGCCTGCGCAGTTATCCATCTCGGTGCCAACGAAGTTTTACAACTCGGTCCCACCGACAACAAAGGGGTATATATACTCGAGGGCGCGCTGATTTCTCCTTCAAACGCTTCACCCCACACCCCTTGCCGTCCGCCTGGTCTCCGGATCGTCGCCGTAAATGCTTTGTCGCGCCTCGCCTCAGTCTCCATCACCGTCAACGGATATCTTCTCCGCGCCGTTGCCGCCGTAGAGAAACTCCACCAAGTTAGGGTGAGTTTTGATCCCACTCGTGCTCCCATCTCCGATTCAATGCACGATTGGTTTGCCTAGAATCTTGCCACGATTGAAATCTTCCTGTACACCAGATTAGTTCGTTTGGACTAGATTCGAGTAAAAGTTTTAGGGTTAGGTTTCCGCCGAACACATCTCGGTGAGACCGATTTTACATTTTTGGTATGACCGATTTGGCCTATGGCCATTGCACTGCACCCTTCGGTCCAACCGAGTTGTGCAAATCGGTGTGACCGAAATGAGGATTCTGTGAAACCCTAGTGTTTTTGGCAGGACCGAAACCCACTTCGGTCCAACCGAAAGTGGTGTGAAAGCTTCTGTTTGAACACGTCGGATTCACCGAATTTTAAACTCGGTCTGACCGAAATGTCTTCTGTGAAAACCTAATACTAAAATTTGCACTCATTTTTTTTGCAAAATCTTCTGCAGTTTGTGATGACTCTTCTACTCTGCCTACACCTTATCTATTCACAGGTTGTCGGCCATGTCGATGCCGTGATGTCGAACAGGTCGAGACACCCATTGCAGATATTCCAGAGGCGGGCACTAGTCCCGATCCTAGCAGCTCATCGATGATGGTGAGAGGAGTACACCAAGTGGTTTGCCTCCTGCAGCCACCGGGCTAGAAAGAAGAGGAACTCGGATGATGAGGACTCAGATTTTGTTGTTGAGGAAGAGGTCACCTCAAAGCCCAAGAGGAAAGTTGTTGCCAAAGAGCCACAAGGTCAGCAAACTAAGAAGGGCACCAGAAAAGTCAAGCAGTCAACTATTGCCAAGAAGCTGAATTTGGGAGAGGCAGATGCAAGCAAAGTGAAGAAAACTTCCAAGAGGAAGAGATTAGTGCATGATGATGCAGCAGAGGAAGATGAGGATGAGGAAGCACCCCAGCCTCCTCAGACGCCTAAGCTCATGGGTGATGCCATCAAGGCTGGAGCCACTTCAAAGCCCAAGCAATCTGCTCCAGCTAAGGCAGCTCCAGCAAAGCCTGCTGCCAAGCCCAAGAAGACAGTAAGAAACATTCCAGCATCTGAAAAGAACAAGGATGATGTGCCACCACCGAGTCGATGGTGAAGGACCATTTTTTGAAACTTCGTCGAAACTGCCACTACATAATGATGCTCATCCTCAAGCCGAGGATATGAAGGCAAGGAAAGATAGAGGTCTCGGGCTATGGAGACAATCGACCCATATGCCGTGAGGAGAAGAACTGCTTTGTAGATCCCAGATTTCACACGAGAGAGCAGCAGGACTTCTATGAGACCGTCTTGATGGACAAGAAGCCCATAGTTGCGCAGACACGATCGTTGATGGAAGTACATTGACAGCGAAGAGCACAGAGACTTCTTTCCACATGTGCATGAAAGTTTCACTGCTTGTGGTGTTGCAGACTTTGTAGGTCAGAAATTTACCAATTGGAACGATGAAATGATTATGCAATTCTATGCCACAGCTCACTTCTACCCAGATGGAAGGATTGTATGGATGACTGAAGGCCAAAGATTTTCTTCATCTGTTGAAGAATGGGCAGAACTTCTGAATGCTCCAGTACAACGAGAAGATGATATTGATGTATATGGTATTCCAAAGAAGAATCATGAATCCATGAAGAACATGTACAAAGAGGTTCCAGCTAAGGATTTGGGAATCTGGAAGCTCGGCTCAGTTTACTATCTCCAGGCAGGTCTACCTACCACTAATACTATTCTGAGGCACACCTTGATGCCCAAGTCTGGAGATCATTGCATGATCAGAGGATACTCTATCAACATGCTGCACATACTTGATGAGAAAGCACCTTTCAAGGTGATGGACTTGATGGTTGAGACCATTAAGAGGACTGCACCTGACCAGAAAAGGTCGTGTGGATTTGCCCCGCAGATTCAGATGCTTATCAATGCCAAGTTTGGCACGGGCACATTCTTGTTGGATAGAGAACACTTACCACTGCAGCCAGAGCATGAGGACAATGTTGTTGTGATGGATGAGGAGGATCCAACATCGGTTGAAGGTCAAGCCAAGATTGAAGCTGCCAAGAAAGCCAAAGTCGACAAGGAAGCAAAGAGCAGCAGCAGCCTAAACCAAAGAGTGTCGGAGAGCAGCTTCTTGAAGCTACCCAAAGGATTGAACAACGCCTGCCAGCATTGTACAGTCTCGGAGAGCCTAGAGAGGATTGTTGAAGACAAGATCCACGCTCTGGATGTGAAGTCGATCAAGTGCAAGTGATCACAACAAGCTTGAGGTAGACATTGAGGAAGCAAAGAGGAGAAGGAAGAGCTTATGTGTGAGATGCAGGATGACTTAGTCCAGGTGCTTATCAACAGATCGCTCCGGTTCCCACAGACCCGATCAGCTGCTATTCCAAAGGATCGACACCAGACTACAGCTTCAACACCTCCCACAGTTCCATCAGTTGCTACAGCTCCAGCTCCAAAGACCACTCCTCCACCACGACATCACCAAGTCTTCGCCGATCTTGTCATATCCACTCCGACATCAACCTGCACGGGAGCCGCCATGAGAGTCCCCAAAGGACGCTTAGCTCTATGCTTTTTCAACTTTTGGTAACTTGTTGCCAAAGGGGGAGAAATTGTATAGATCATAGGACTTCGAGAGAGAGAGTGCTGTTGTCTTTGCTCTTTCCTTCATTTGCGGTTTCTTTGAGATACTTTTGGTTTTCGAGACATTCAGTGCGTTTGATACTACGTTTCATTTTACCTTAATGAGTGCTTGGTCGTACTATGCTTTAATGTGTGCTTAATGCTTATCATATGCTATTCCTATCTTGTATGACCATTTACTCATGTCTTGGTGATTGGGTGCATGCTGTTCATTCTTATCATTTTGTGCGCTCCACCAAGATGTATGTGACATGGAAGAGTGACCCATGATCCTAATCGATTATGCATTTGCATTCAAATGCAAATCTTAAATAATGCACAAATTTAGGGGGAGCTCTTGCTTATCACATACTTCTCAAAGCGGCGATATTATTCATTGATTATATCCTTTGTCGAAGCTTTGATCTATATGTTGTCATCAATTACCAAAAAGGGGGAGATTGAAAGTGCAACTAACCCCGGGTGGTTTTGGTAATTAATAACAATATATATATCATTGAACTAATAGTTACTTGAGAATCATTTCAGAAAGTTCAGTGATACGGGTATGGCAAGGACTGAAGAAGTGGACCCCTCAAAATGCTAAGGCAAGCATTGGCAAAAGCTCAAGACTCCATTTTTGGTTTAGTGATCCAAGATCACATTGAGTCCATAGGAAAGCCAATACTATTAAAAGGGGATGAGGTTATGATGATGATCTGGTTGCTCAAAGTGCTTAGTGATACATCTCCTAAACTATCAGCAACTCTCACTGCCATATACACTCATAAGTAATCTCGGTCACACCGATATTCCAAATTCAGTCACACCGAGATGAACCACCTCAGCCATAAAGCCAAACCCTAGAAATCTCGGATTTTCCGATTCTGAACTCGGTCTCACCGAAACTTGAGTTGCCAAGCTTTTGTAACCTTCTGTCATCAAATCGGTGTCACCGAGATGATGAAGTCGGTCCCACCGAGATTGGCAAGCTCCTGTCTTTGCACGAATCGGACAAACCGAGATTGTATTTTCGGTCCCACCGAAAATCCCAACGTTCACATTATTTGAACTTTCGGTCTCACCGAGTTGTCAACTTCGGTCCCACCGAGATTGGTCAAATGTGTGTAACGGTTGGATTTTGTGTGGAGGCTATAAATACCCTCCACCCCTCTTCATTCGTGGAGAGAGCCATCGAAAGAACTACCACTCCTACCTTACATTTACGAGAAGAGAACTACCTACCCTTGTGTTGAGATCAAGTTGCTCCACTCCCACCATATGAAGCTTGATCTCTAGCCTTCCCAAGTTGCTTTCCACTCAATCCTTTCTTCCACCACAGCCAAATCAGTGAGGAGAGTTGAGTGTTGGGGAGATTATCATTTGAAGCACAAGAGCAAGGAGTTCATCATCATCAACACCATCTATTACCTTTTGGAGGGTGGTGCCTCCTAGATTGGTTAGGTGTCGCTTGGGAGCCTCCGTCGAGATGTGGAGTTGAACCAAGAAGTTTGTAAGGGCAAGGAGATCGCCTACTTCGTGAAGATCTACCCCGAGTAAGGCTAGCCCTCCGTGGGCGTAGGCCATGATGGCATAGACAAGGTTGCTTCTTCGTGGACCCTTCGTGGGTGGAGCCCTCCATGGACTCTCGCAGCCGTTACCCTCCGTGGGTTGAAGTCTCCATCAACGTGGAAGTACGATAGCACCACCTATCGGAACCACGAGAAAAATCACCGCGTCTCCAAAATTGCGTTTGCTCTTCTCCACCTCTCTTTACTACATGTGCAATTTACTTTCCGCTGCCTATACTCTAGAATTGCATGTGTAGGGTGATGCTTGACTTGATCATAATTGTGAATCTGCCAAAAACTGTTCTTTGTCAAAAGGCATAATTTTTATATTGTCAAGTAGTCTAATCACCCCCCCTCTAGACATACTTTCGATCCTACAGAGAGCGACAACAGTCATGGACATGCATTAAAATTATTAAACAGTGAGTGCAAGCATGAGTAGGATATAATCTAAAATGAACATAAATATCGTGAAGGCTATGTCGATTTTGTTGCAACTACATGCGTGAACATGTGCCAAGTCAAGTCACTCGAATCATTCAAAGGAGGATACCGCCCTATCATACCACATCACAACCATTTTAATAGCATGTTGGCACGCAAGGTAAACCATTATAAGGTCCTAGCTAATTAAGCATGGCATAAGCAACTATAATCTCTAATTGTCATTGCAAACCTGTTAATTCATAATAGGCTGAATCAGGAACGATGAACTCATCATATTTACAAAAAAAAGAGAGGTCGAATTCATACCAGCTTCACTCATCTCAATCAGTCCATCATATATCGTCATTATTGCCTTTCACTTGCATGACCGAACGGTGTGTATAATAATAACAGTGCCCGTGCATTGGACTAAGCTTCTGCAAGCATTCAATTCAAGAGAGAAGACAAGGTAATATGGGCTCTTGGTTAAATCAACAATCATGCATATGAGAGCCACTTAAACATTTTCGTTATGGTCTTGTCCTCTCGACCCCCAAAGGAAAGAAAAGAAATATAACTATTTACACGGGAAAGCTCCCAACAAGCAAAGGAAGAACGAGAAATCTTTTCGGGTTTTCTTTTAATTACTACTACAGGCATCGAAAGTAAACTAGCTAAATTTTTAGTTTTTCTTAAGGTTTATCAAACACACAAGAAGAAAGCTAGAAAAAGAAATTAAACTAGCATGGATAGTACAATGAAAAAGTATGAGCACCGACAACTAGAGTGAGTGTGTCAACATGAATGTAATGTCGATGAGAAATACGTACTTCCCCAAGCTTAGGCTTCTGGACTAAGTTGGTCTATGGCCATGGATAGCCTGACTGATATCCGAAGTTATAACTGGGGTCGTACTGAGATGCAGCAGCCAATGCCTCCTGAGCTGCGGCATGGCAGCGAGCTACCTCCGTCCTCCTCTCGTACTCTATTGCTTCCTCCCTGGTGACAACATATATTGTTTTTGCCTGATAATCAAAAAGGGCAGGAGTAGGGAGAGTAACATGGATAGCACGACGTCTGTCAAAGATTAGTCGATACTAGAGGAATTTTTCATTCCTCTAAAGAAAATGATGACTGACCATAGCATCATAATCTAAATAAGCAGGAAGCAACTCCCTATCAACCTTACGTGGAGGTATACCAAGATACTTAGCCACACGGGTCGCATAAATCCCTCCAAATAAATCTCCAACTAAACCATTATTATGCAACCTACGTGCAACAATTGCCCCAAGTTATAATCTTTATTACCTAATACAGCACTCGTGAGAACACAAAGATGAGGTACACACATGTGACATGCTTCATGTTTACCGTTCATGCATCTACCAATGAAGAGAGCAAAATAATGTATAGCAGGAAAATGAATGCTCCCTATGGTAGCTTGTGCTATTTCGTTAGATTCTCCCACAATGATACTAGCAAGAAAGTCTTATATTCTGATTTACAGGGTTCATTAACACTACCGTACTGCGGGAGTTTGCAAGCAGTAGTAAAATCTTCTAGGTCCATGGTATATGATTGATCATAAATATCAAACAGGACATTTTGAGAATTACGCGAAGATGTAAATTTAAACCTTCTCACGAATGAATCAGTCAAATAGTAGTACTTAGGACACTTATCTTGCATGAAGTCCTCAAGATCAGCATTACACACATATGCATCAAATTCATCCTTGATGCCTGCATTAACCATGAACTCTTCTGACGGCCAATCACAAGGCCGCACGTTGGCTTCCCTTGGTGGTTCATCCTCTTGCTCACGCATTGCGAGCATGGGTCCTTTCTTTGTTAAAGAACCACCTTGGTACATTTTCCTAGACATATTTCTTCCTCTGAAAAATTTCTGAAATTTTTAGTAACTCAAAATAAAAGTGAATCAAAGTCAATAAAATTGATAGCAACTACTCCCACAAGTGCCTATAGCCTATATCATGCATTAGAATTACTTGGGACCTCATAAATTTGACATGCAAGCTCAAGAACAGGGTCACTTAGGCAGAAAAAATTTGCAATGAATAAAGAACTAGAACAAAAACTAATTGGACCATTGGAGGAGTCACATACCAAGGAACAATCTCCCAAAGCAGTTTTGTGAATGGAGCTTTGAGCAAGGAGATCGAAAATCGCAGCAAAATGAGCTAGAACTCATGCTTGAGCTGGATGGTGATTTTTTTGGGAGGAAGATGAAGTGTGTGGGTGCAGGAATAAGTGGAGGGGGCCATCATGGGCCCACGAGGCAGGGGGCGCGCCCTGTAGTGGTGGGCGCGCCGTGGACCGTCGTGGCCAGGTATAGCTCCCCCTGCTGTGTTCTCAGTGCCAGATATTCTCAAATATTCCAGAAAAATCATACTAAATTGGCAGGGCATTTGGAGAACTTTTATTTCCGGGTACTTTTTATTGCATGGATAATTCAGAAAACAGACAAAAAAACTATTGTTACTTTATTTATTCTAAATAACAGAAAGTAAAAGGAGGGTACAGAAGGTTGTGCCTTCTAGTTTTATCCATCTCATGATCATCAAAAGGAATCCACTAACAAGGTTTATCAAGTCTTGTTAACAAACTCATTCCGAATAACATGGAACTGCAGAAATTTCGAATAACACTAGGTTACCTCAACGGGGATATGCACATCCCCAATAATAAGAATATCATACTTCTTCTTGACAGTAGGAAGAGGAAATTCAAAACCTCCAATAATGATAGTTGGAATTTTTTCGATAGAATTGATGCTATGAACTTGAGGTTGTTTCCTCAGAAAGTGTACCGTATGCTCATTACCATTAACATGAAAAGTGACATTGCCTTTGTTGCAATCAATAATAGCCCTGCAGTATTCAAAAAGGGTCTACCAAGGATAATCGACATACTATTGTCCTCGGGAATATAAAGAATAACAAAGTCCGTTAAGATAGTGACATTTGCAACCACAACAGGCACATCGTCACAAATGCCGACAGGTATAGCAATTGATTTATCAGCCATTTGCAAAGATATTTTAGTAGGTGTCAACTTACTCAATTCAAGTCTACGATATAAAGAGAGAGGCATAGCACTAACGCCGGCTCCAAGATCACATAAAGCAGTTTTAACATAGTTTCTTTTAATGGAGCATGGTAGTGTTCGTACTCCTGGATCTCCAAGTTTCTTTGGTATTCCACCTTTAAAAGTATAATTAGCAAGCATGGTGGAAATTTCAGGTTCCGGTATCTTTCTTTTATTTGTAATGATATCCTTCATGTATTTAGCAAAAGGATTCACTTTAAGCATATCAGTTAGGCGCATACGTAAGAAGATAGGTCTAATCATTTCAGCAAAGTGCTCAAAATCCTCATCATCCTTTTTCTTGGATGGCTTAGGAGGAAAAGGCATGGGTTTCTGAACCCAAGGTTCTCTTTCTTTACCGTGCTTCCTAGCAACAAAATCTCTCTTATCATAACGTTGATTTTTTGATTGTGGGTTATCAAGATCAACAGCAGGTTCAATCTCTACATCTTTATTTTTGCTAGGTTGAGCATCAACATGAACATTATCACTAGGTTCATGTTCATCACCAGATTGTGTTTCAGCATCAGAAATAGAAATATTATTGGTATTCTCAGGTATGTCTACAACAGGTTCACTAAAATCATGCAAAGTCCTATCATTTTTATTTTTCTTCTTTTTAGAAGGACTATGTGCATCTAAATTATTTCTCTCAGAATCTTGCTCAATTCTCTTAGGGTGGCCTTCAGGATACAAAGGTTCCTGAGTCATTCTACCAGTTCTCGTAGCCACTCTAACAGCAAAATCATGTTTCTTATTTAATTCATCGAGCAACTCACTTTGAGCTTTAAGTACTTGTTCTGCTTGAGGTGTAACCATAGAAGCATATTTGCTAATGAGTTTAAGTTCACCTTTAACTCTAGCCATATAATCACTCAAGCGTCCAATCATGTAAGCATTAATCTTTAATTCTCTACCAACATAAGCATTGAAATTTTCTTGCCTAGCCATAAAATCATCAAATTCATCTAAACATCGGTAGGAAACTCAGTAGACGGGATTTCAACCTTATCATATCTATAGAGAGAATTTACCTTTACTACCTGTGTTGGGTTATCAAGACAATGTTGTTTCTTCAACAGGAGGTAAATTCTTAACATCTTCAACTTTAATACCTTTTTCTTTCATTGATTTCATTGCCTCTTGCATATCTTCAGGACTGAGAAAGAGAACTCCCCTTTTCATCGGAGGTGGTATAGGAATAGGCTCAGGAGTTGGCTCAATTGGATTGGGAATTGGCTCAAGAAGAGTCCAATTATTTTCATTAGTCAACATATTATTCAATAACAATTCAGCTTGATCAACTGTTCTTTCCCTGAAAACACAACCAGCACAACTATCCAAGTGGTCCTTGGAAGCATCAGTTAGCCCATTATAAAAGATATAAGGTATTTCATTTTTCTTAAGATGATGATCAGGCAGAGCATTAATTAATCGGAGAAGCCTCCCCCAAGCTTGTGGGAGACTCTTTTCTTCAATTTGCACAAAATTATACATTTCCCTCAAGGCAGCTTGTTTCTTATGAGCAGGGAAATGTTTAGCAGAGAAGTAATAAATCATATCCTGGGGACTACGCACACAACCAGGATCAAGAGAATTAAACCAAGTTTTAGCATCAGGCTTAATTGAGAACGGAAATATCTTAAGGATATAATAGTAGCGAGATTTCCCATCATTAGTGAACAGGGTGGCTATATCATTTAACTTAGTAAGATGTGGCACAACAGTTTCAGATTCATAGCCATAGAAAGGACCATATTCAACTAAAGGAATTATCTCAGGATCGACAAAGAATTCATAATCCTTATCAGTAACAAAGATAGGTGAAGTAGCAAAAGGTGGGTCATATTTCATTCTAGCATTTAGAGATTTCTGTTTAAGTTTAACTAATACCTTCTTAAGATGAGATCTATCATTGCAAGCAAGAATAGCTTTAGTAGTTTCTTCACCCATAACATAACCCTCTGGAACAACAGGCAATTCATATTTAGGGGAAGAACCTTCATCATCACTATCTTCAATAATTTCATCTTCAATAATTTCATTCTCTCTAACCCTACCAAGTTGTTCATCAAGAAATTCACCTAATGGCAAAGTAGTATCAAGCACAGAAGTAGTTTCATCATAAGTATCATGCATAGCAGAAGTGACATCATCAATAACATGCGACATATCAGAATTCATAGCAGTAGCAGGTTTAGGTGTCGCAACCTTCCTCAAAACATCAGGAGAATCTAGTGCAGAGCTAGATGACAGTTCCTTACCTCCCCTCGTAGTTGAGGGAAAAATCTTAGTTCTTTCGTCTTTCAAGTTCCTCATAGTGAACAGCAGATATAAATCCCAAGTGACTCAAAGAATAGAGCTATGCTCCCCGGCGACGGCGACAGAAAATAGTCTTGATAACCCACAAGTATAGGGGATCGCAACAGTTTTCGAGGGCAGAGTATTCAACCCAAATTTATTGATTTGACACAAGGGGGCCAAAGAATATTCTCAAGTATTACCAGTTGAGTTATCAATTCAACCACACCTGGATAACTTAGTATCTGCAATAAGGTATTTAGTAGAAAAGTAGTATGATAGTAATGGTAACAATGGCAAAAGTAACATAAGCAGTTTTGTAGTAATTGTAACAGTAGCAATGGTAAAGTAAATAAGCAAAGCACAATATGTGAAAAGCTCGTAGGCATTGGATCAGTGATGGATAATTATGTCGGATGCGATTCCTCATGTAGGGTGACACAGAACTAGCTCCAATTCATCAATGTAATGTAGGCATGTATTCTGAATATAGTCATACATGCTTATGGAAAAGAACTTGCATGACATCTTTTTGTCCTAACCTCCCGTGGCAGCGGGGTCCTAATGGAAAGTAAGGGATATTAAGGCCTCCTTTTAATAGAGTACCGGACCAAAGCATTAGCACTTAGTGAATACATGAACTCCTCAAACTACGGTCAACACTGAGAAGTATCCCGATTATTGTCACTTCGGGCTATCGGATCATAACACATAATAGGTGACTATAGACTTGCAAGATAGAATCAAGAAATGGCATATATTCATGAAAACATAATAGGTCCAGATATGAAATCATGGCACTCGGGCCTTAATGACAAGCATTAAGCATAGCAAAGTCGTACGAACAGCAATCTCAGAACATAGTGGTTACTAGGGATCAAACCCTAACAAAACTAACTTGATTACATGGTAAATCTCATCCAACCCATCACCGTCCAGTAAGCCTACGATAGGAATTACTCACGCATGACGGTGAGCATCATGAAATTGGTGATGGAGGATGGTTGATGACGACGACGACGATGAGTCCCCCTCTCTGGAGCCCCGAACGGACTCCAGATCAGCCCTCCCGAGAGAGATTAGGGCTTGGCGGTGTCTTCGTATCATAAAACGCGATGAAAATTTCTCTCTGATTTTTTTCTCCGTGAAAGAAAATATATAGAGTTGAAGTTGAGGTCGGTGGATGTTCAGGGGGCCCACGAGGCAGGGGGCACGCCCCCACCCTCGTGGACAGGGTGTGGGCCCCCTGACACTAATTCTTTCGCCAGTATTTTCTATTAATTCTGAAAAGTTGCTCCGTGGATTTTCAGGTCATTCCGAGAATTTTATTTCTGCACAAAAATAACACCTTGGCAGTTCTGCTGAAAATAGCGTCAGTCCGAGTTAGTTTCATTCAAATCATGCAAGTTAGAGTCCATAACAAGGGCAGAAGTGTTTGGAAAAGCAGATACGTCGGAGACGTATCAGGATGTACTTATGAACGGAAATGATTTTGCCTATATAATTGTATTTTTTAGCACTACTACACGTATATCCATAATTGCTCGCTTGTCGGTTGCACACGAGCTCATTTTGCCAAGCGTGTGTGCCAGGAGGGCATATCCCCGACGGTTTCTGGGTCATGTGGGAAGGACCCCCTGAGGGAGTCCTGGACTAGGGGGTGTCCGGAAAGCCGGACTATCAATATCCGCCGGACTCCCAGACTACGAAGATACAAGATTGAAGATTCCGGCTCGTGTCCGGATGGTACTTTCCTTGGCGTGGAAGGCAAGCTTGGCAATACGGATATGTGGATTTCCTACCATTGTAACATACTCTGTGTAACCCTAGCCTCCTCCGGTGTCTATATAAACCGGAGGGCTTTAGTCCTTCGGACGAACATACATCTCAACAATCATACCATAGGCTAGCTTCTAGGGTTTAGCCTCCTTGATCTCATGGTAGATCTACTCTTGTACCACCCATATCATCAATATTAATCAAGCAGGACGTAGGGTTTTACCTCCATCGAGAGGGCCCGAACCTGGGTAAAAACATTGTGTCCCTCGTCTCTTGTTACCATCCGCCTAGACGCACGCCGGGACCCCTACCGAGATCCGCTTTGTTTGACACAATCGACATTGGTGCTTTCATTGAGAGTTCCTCGTATCGTCACCGATAGGCTTGATGGCATCTTCAACCAGCAATGCTGTCCAGGGTGAGACTTTTCTCCCTGGACAGATCTTCGTATTCGGCAGCTTTGCACTGCGGGCCAATTCACTTGGCCATCTGGAGCAGATCGAAAGCTACGCCCCAGCGTCAGTCGATTTGAAGCTTAAACTTCACGGCCGATGACCGCGGAGACATGATCTTCGACGGACTCGAGCCACAGCCAAGCGCGCCGCACTGTGACGATGGGCACGATCTAGCTCTGCCGTCGGACAGTGCCTTGGTGGCCGCACTCGGATCCGCTTCGGCCATTAGCCCGGAGCCGATCGCCCGGATCGAGGGTCGGTGGATAGACGCCGCCCCGGGGGCTTCAACATCCACGGAGATGGAGCCGAACACTGACCTTGTCCCCTGCGAGACTCGTGATTCCGAGGCGCCGGACTCCTCGCCGGACTCCGAACCTCCCGCACCCCTACCGATCGGTCCGGATTGGGCGCCGGTTATGGAATTCACCGCCGCGAACATATTCCAACACTCGGCTTTCGGTGATATCCTAAACTCATTAAAGCATCTCTCGTTATCGGGAGAGTCCTGGCCGGACTATGGCCAGGATGGTTGGAGTACGGACGACGAAGAAATTCAGAGCCCACCCACCACCCACTTTGTAGCCACTATCGAGGATTTAACCGACATGCTAGACTACGACTCAAGACATCGACGCTATGGGCGGCGATCTTTGAGGAGACGACAGAACCAGTGCCTCTGAGGGCACCGGAAGGCCACCGCATATGACGTATACATGGTGGATACCCCAAAAGAAGGGATGGCGAAGAAGCGTGGAGGCGACTTTTAAAGAAGCAGCCAGACGCCGGCGTCGTGGCGCCGCTCTAAATCCCGCCACAAAGCAAGAATATAGATTCCGCACAGAGATAACTATACCCCGAGAGTGTCGAAGACAACACCCTCCAAAGAAGACTCAGCGCGGAGGATGCGTAAGCAAGCCCTCATGAAAGGGCGGCGATTTAAGAGGTTGAGGATCATAACTATATACCTCCCTCCGAAGACGAAGCAAGCCTCAATGACGACAAACTCGTCGCGCCCGAGGACCCCGTCGAACAGGAGCCTTCTAAGCGCAGGCTCATCGCCACAGCAAGAAGCCTGAAGAAGGAAAAACGGAAGCTCAAAACAGCGGAAGACACGCTCAGAATAAGATGGAGCAAAGTACTCAAAACCGCAGATAAATCGGCAATGGCCACCAATCGAAGAGCTACGAGCGTAAGCTGCCACGAGAATCGACGAAGAGGCCATAGAGCCTCCACCGTCAAATGGCCCAGCCAGTCCATCTACGGACCCAAAAGAAGGCCCCAGAAGCAAGGCAACACGTCAAGTGTCCGTGATAGCGGCACATACAAGTGCAGGGCGCCAGACACCCACTATGTTTCACCGATGAGGTGCTGGACCATGAATTCCCAACAGGGTTTAAACCCATAAACATAGAGGCCTACAATGGAACAACAAACCACAGTGCGGATAGAAGATTATATATTGCATATACACATGGCGGAGGAGACGATCTCCACGCCATAAAATATCTACCCTCAAGCTCAAAGGGCCAGCCCGTCATTGGCTCAAAAGCCTCCCAGAAAACACTATTGGAAGTTGGGAAGAGCTCGAGGACGCGTTTAGAGCAAATTTTCAAGGGACTTATGTCCGGCCTCCGGATGCAGATGATCTAAGTCATATCACTCAACAGCCCGGCGAGTCAGCGCGGAAATTCTGGAACAGGTTCCTTACCAAAAAGAACCAAATAGTCGATTGTCCGGACGGCGAAGCCTTAGCAGCTTTCAAGCACAATGTCCGAGACGAGTGGCTCGCCAGGCACCTCGGTCAAGAGAAACCGAGGACAATGTCCGCACTAACAAGCCTCATGACCCGCTTCTGTGCGGGAGAGGATAGCTGGCTAGCAAGAAGCAGCACCAGCGACCCAAGTACATCCGAGATAAGGGATGGAAACGGGAAATCACAGCACAGAAAAGAACAGCGCCGGAATAAAGAGAAAGGCCCAAAGAGCGCGGCGGTCAACGTCGGATTCAAAAGCTCGCGGCCTAATAACAAAACATAGCCTCTTAAGGATGACAATGACGAATTGTCCAACTTAAACAAAATTTTGGGTCGGATATGTCAAATCCACAGTACCCCCGGAAGGCCTGCAAATCACACCCACAGGGATTGTTGGGTTTTTAAACAGTCCGGCCGATTAAACACCGAACACAAGGGGCTCGACGCGTCAAGCGAAGAAGATAAACCCGCCAGAGGGCACCGAAAACAAAAGACTTTCCCACAAGGGGTCAAAGCGATAAACTCACTTCATGTGATAACACGGAAAAATAGTGCGACACTTTCTAAAAAGAGCTTCACACGGTCCAACCCAGCAGACCGTAGAGATTGGATATCAAAACCAATCACTTTCGACCACCTGGACTATTCCAGAAGCATTCGAAACGCGGGACGGACTCCCCTGATATTGAATCCCATAATAGACAGATTAAAATTCACTAACGTCCTAATGGACGGAGGCAGTGACTTAAACCTTCTATATTCAAACACAATCCGTAGGATGGGGATAGACCCTACCAAAATCCGACACAGCCGCACTTCCTTCAAAGGAGTGACGCCAGGCCCTTACGCCAAGTGCACAGGCTCTATATTACTAGAAGTCGTGTTCGGATCGCCGAACAATTTTCGACGCGAAAAATTAAACTTTCATATCGTCCCATATGAAAGTGAATATCAAGCACTCTTGGGACGAAAGGCTTTTGTCCGCTTCAACGCCATACCGCATTACGCGTCTCTTACACTCAAGATGCCTGGTCCACATGGCGCCATTTCAGTGCGAGGGTCACTTAAGGACCCCGGACTCGGATAGACAAATCCGGACTCAGCAGGCTAGGGGCTCCCTAGCCGCATACCCCTTCACAGGGGACTACACGCACAAACAATCGCGGTTTCATATAAACCTTGCTTTAATTATTTATATTTCTTATTTTACATATTTTTCGCACGAATTGTTTCTACAACTAAACGTTCCTATCTTTCTACAGATGAACAACGTGCATACCCGTCCAGGATAACAAATAAGAGAGAGACACAGCGCAGGCGTGCGGAGGGACCCGTTGCAAGGATTCTTTTCAGATTAAGACCCTGCGTAGACCTTTCTTACTGTCTCTTGTTGTTACTCTCCCTTGGCTTCTTCCTATAGCCAAAGTGGAGCCTGTCGCTTTGGCATTGGCCGCGTCAGAAGACCATGCCCGTACCCGGACACTAGGGGCTTAGGGCATCTTTCTGCCCATTATTATAAAGACCGAACACCTTAGGGAGTGTTCGGCGTCTCGAGTTAGGCATTATATGCATCTGCTCCGAATCATGTCTTTGGTCAAATGTTGGGTTTGCTCGGCTCTTGTGTTTTGCTGCCTTACGTTCAGATCATCGGCTAACGCGCACCGGGAGAACTACTGCGATTGTGCCCGGTTGGTGGCGAGCACCTCGATGAAAGCCGAAAATCGATCATCATGATACAATGAGAGTCCGTCAACCACTCGATCGACTACCGGAATGTTTAGAATTCCCGCTTTGACGAAGGACCGTTTCCCAGCCAGCACATACGCACTTTAATCCGGAGATGTGCGGTGCCACCAGGCTATATAGTAGCCCCACCCTCGAGCTCCACCGGCTAAGTGAAAGTGATAAAGCATTATAGTCCGGATTGCCTAGTTCGCTACGCTACCACCTCCTTATAACAGGACCGAGGCGTCCGGATTAAGTGTGAAAACGCTATTTTTATAAACACCCCAGCACCTTGTGCGTGGGGGCTGAAGTCAAGATCGCCATCTTCGGGTTATACACAAGTATACGTAAACGGCTGCACAGGAGAAGTTTTACTTGGACGCACAAGTATAAAAAGCAGTTATAATATAATCATTAATTTACAAGCTAATGCGTTCATTGGAACGTTACATTCTTCGAGCACTGCGACTCTATTATACGAGCGTCACGCATGACTTCTCCGAAGTAGTGCTCGGCAGGGAGCCGGCTTTCATCCGGACCCCGGGCGGCAACAGCGGTGGCATCCATCTCCGGACAATGCGCCTTCACACGGGCAAGAGCCATCCGCGTGCCCTCGATGCTGGCCGACCGCTTCATGTCCTTTATATGCGGCACCGCTCCAAGGAATTGCTGCAGTAAGCCGAAGTAGCTCGTCGCCTTGGACCTCTCTGGCCAGACATGGGCCATGATGTCAGTCATGGCAAGTCCGGACAATCTATTTAGCTCGACCCATTCGGCCAACCGGTCCGTCAACGGAAGGGAGCGATCCGGACTGTGGAATTGAGACCAGTACAGCTCTTCCGTCTCGTGATCCCCCTGGCTCTGGAAGTGCTTAACGGCATCAGCCGCACTCGCAGCTAAATCCATGTACGGATCCTCCGGACTCCACAGCCGCTCAAATTGAGCATACTTTGCATCCATAAACCGGCGACGCAGCAGAATAGGCTTGCCAGCCACGATCTCTCCGGCCTAGCGCAGCTCCTCCTTCATTGCCTGAATTGCAGAGCGGGCATCCTTGGCTTCGGCGGTGGCCTTCTTCAGGTCTTCCCGCTCCGATAAGCGCTCCTTCTCACGAGCCTCATAGCGGTCGGCAGCATCTTTTACCTTCATGGCCAATTCGGCCACCTCTGCCCTGCTTAGGTAGTGCGCAGCCTTTTCGGCTTTCAACTCCTCGGCCGCCTTCGAGGCAGCCGCATCACTCCTTCGGGCTTGCTCCTTAACTCGAGCAAGTTCGGCCCGAAGGCTCTCCATAGCAGCAGCACCGTCTGTACAACAGCATACAATTTATCAGAAGAGGGCTT
This sequence comes from Aegilops speltoides, assembly GCA_021437245.1. Lineage (NCBI taxonomy): Eukaryota > Viridiplantae > Streptophyta > Magnoliopsida > Poales > Poaceae > Aegilops > Aegilops speltoides. The sequence goes on from CM038144.1 coordinate 186,748,826, forward strand.
CGACCCCCTTAAATAAATAAACTGTGGAGAATTTATTTACCTTGCGACTCGTCAAGTCGCTGGTTGACAAGCGCAATGTCAGCATCCGCCACGTCAAGTTGCCGACTTAATTCGGCAAACTCATTAGTCCGGCTGGCCCTCGGACTATTCGCCACCTGTATAGGGACGGAAGTATTCATTACTTGAGATTTCAAGATTTCGATCCTCGGCACGCTGTCGTTTCCGACAACCTACCGAGTCTCAGGGGCTACTATCTATACAGGGCGCATTTTATATGCAAAACTGTTAAAAGATGAAGGGGTGCGTCATTATTGCATACCTCAAATCCCGCCAGTAAACTCATGGCGGCATTACGCAATCCGCTTTCAGCGGACGAAATCCTTCCAATCACCATACGCATTAACGCACGGTGATCTTCTGAAATGGACGCCCTCTCAAGCAGATGCTTCAGTTCTCCCGGCCGGATACTAGTAGGTGCCGAACTCTCTGGCCCCTCCGGACTCGGGGATACCCTCCGTGATGACACTTCGGGTTCGCCTGCCTCATCTGGCGGCGCTGCGGATGGAGGCGTATCGCTCTCCATCATCTCCGGAAGAAGGTCCCCCGAAGATGAACTCATCTGAGAAGGCTGCAGATCCGAACTGCGATATAAATACTTCGGTTACCTACGGAAGCACAAATGAAGGTATTTCCTTACTAATTAATTCTCTCTTTTATACTCACGGCTCGCTGGAGGGCCGATCCTTTGGTGATGATTGTGCGTCCGGATTCTCTCCGGGCGCCGGACCCCCCGGGGAAGATCTCTTCCCACGCTTAGGGCTTTGGCCTCCGGATCTTGAGGCGGTCCTCTTCTCCCCGAAGGAGGGATTCTTGGTTCCCTCCTCTTCATCGCCCTTTGGGCGAAATATTAGCTCCTCTATTTTCCCCATTGCCCCTTCAGGGAGCAACCTCCAACATTCGACCAGCCACGGGCTCTAGTGCGGTCTCTGGGGGGGCGGACACCTTATCAGCCTTGATCGCGCCACCCATTCCTGTAAAGAACAAAGGGTAAGGATGCACGAACTCTAGAAAGGCACATAAATGTAATGTTCGGACTCTGAGCTATTTACCTGAGTATCCGGGCGAATGCGGCTTAGACCTGCATCCTCGGCTGAATCCGGACACGCCACCTGCGGTCCGAAGAACAACTTGTACATCTCCACGGGTGTTGCACCCATGAAGTGTTGGAGAATCCGAGGTCCCTCCGGATTGAACTCCCATAAACGGAGAGGACGACGTTTGCAGGGCAGAAGATGCCTGATTAGCATAACCTGCATCACCTTGACCAGGTCGATCTCCCTTGCTTGGAGATCTCGAATCCGGCCCTGCAGTGAGGGCACGTCTTCGGACGGCCCCCAGTTGAGCCCTTGGTTGACCCACGACATCAGTTGGCGTGGAGGTCCCGGGCGGAATGAGGGCGGTGGCTTTGCTTGCTTGCCTTGGGCGCGTGATATAGAACCACTCCTGCTGCCACAGTCCGAGTTCCTCTTGGAAGGAACCCTCGAGCCACGGGGCATCGACCTTATTGCTTATGGTCGCCCCGCCACACTCCGCTTGACGCCCCCCGATCATATTCGGCTCCACCTTGAAGGTCTTCAGCCATAGGCCGAAGTGGGGGATGACGCGGAGGAAGGCTTCGCAGACGATGATGAATGCGGAGATATGGAGGATAGACTCCGAAGCCAAGTCGTGAAAGTCCAGCCCGTAGTAGAACAGGAGCCCTCTCACGAAGGGATCCGTCGGGAAGCCTAAACCCCGACGGAGGTGGGATACGAAAACGACGTATTCGCCGGGCTCGGGGGCTGGCACAGCCTGCCCTTGGGCAGGCAACCTGTGCGAAACCTCGTAGGCCAGGTACTTGGCCTCACGCAACTCAGAGATGTCCTCCTCCGTGGCGGAGGAGGGCATCCACCGACCCGGAGGTCGGAGCGGACATGATTAAGGATCCGAAGCACTTTCGAATCGAGGCTCGGGTGTTGGAACTGGGAGCGGGGAAAAGATTCGATGCGAGATTGAAGAACAAGGGCTGGCCTTGGTCCTCTTATAAAGGGGAAGAAATACCAAGGGCCGTCTCCATGACCGTTTGGGATTCCCCTTCGATAGAGGAGGCGTGGCGACGGGAACGGTTGGGTTACCCACGCACGTATTGATGAGAATCCCGGAATAAGGGGAACACGATCTCTGCTTCGATAGGACGTGCCAAGGAAACCGCTTCGCTAAACGTGCTGAGGTGGTATAGTAAAAAACGATTCAAACAAAGGCTTGGTAGCGGTGTGATGGCGCCGCCGTACGCCGTCGGCAGATTGAACTAAGTGTACATTTTATTCTCTCTACGGTGGAATGTGGAATTTATTTTGCGAGCGGACACTATCCCGGTGTTCATGATCTTCTCTGGATTATTCAAGGAAGGAACCTGCCTTGCAATGCCGAACATTATGCACGCCGGACTTATCGTCATTGAAGACTGGTTCAGGGCTACTTGAGGAGTCTGGACTAGGGGTGTCCGACAGCGGACTATCAATATCCGCCGGACTCCCACACTACGAAGATACAAGATTGAAGACTCCGGCTCGTGTCCGGATGGTACTTTCCTTGGCGTGGAAGGCAAGCTTGGCAATACGGATATGTGGACTTCCTACCATTGTAACCGACTCTGTGTAACCCTAGCCTCCTCCGGTGTGTATATAAAACGGAGGGCTTTAGTCCGTAGGACGAACATACATCTCAACTATCATACCATAGGCTAGCTTCTAGGGTTTAGCCTCCTTGATCTCATGGTAGATCTACTCTTGTACTACCCATATCATCAATATTAATCAAGCAGGACGTAGGGTTTTACCTCCATCGAGAGGGCCCGAACCTGGGTAAAAACATTGTGTCCCTCGTCTCTTGTTACCATCCGCCTAGACGCACAGTTCGGGACCCCCACCCCGAGATCCGCCGGTTTTGACACCGACACCCCCCTATCGCAGTCACTAACTAGGCGACAGTTCAGAACACCGTCACGGAAAGGGGTTAAAAACCATTTGTATAGAACCTCGCTGTACTAGTGTGTGTAGTTCACCAAAAGGTCACAATAGCAACGAGGTGAAATGGATACCCCTATCTGCAGAAAAGATAGAGAGAAAACAGTTACTTGTCAATAACAAGGTATGAAACATCCATGAAATGAAAGGAAGCATCTTCATTATCTTCATGGCGATCACGCAAGGACAGTAGAAATTTTAAAATAACAACATTACTTCATATTACCAGAAGCATTACTATCAACAATGGCATTGGTCAAATATGACATTACTTTAATGGTGGCATTACTTGTTTTACCAGATACATTACATTAACAACAACTAAAGAGTTGGTATAAGAGCATGGGACAGTGGGGACACCAGGCCATTCACCAGTAAAGAAGCAACATACCGGTCATAATGGGAAAAATAGCATGAGAGTGCCATTTGTAAAAATTTTTAATTGTATCATATTACTGGAGGCATTACATTAACAATGACATTGGTTAGACATGTCCTTACTTTAGTAGTGGGATTGCTTCATTTTACAAGCGCCCTTACATTAACAACAATAAAAAGTTGGTATAAGATCATGCAATAGTGGATGCATCAGCACCATGTACCTACAAGGAGGCATAATGTGGTGATGCCAACATCTAATCAAGATCTAGGCTGGACCTATCGAGGAAACGAACACCTATGGGATCACAAAAATACCTTCTATGTTCGGCTGGGGATTAGCTGCACGAAGAGCAGGTCTACCAGTCAGCACAAGGGGATTTTACCCAGGTTGGGGCCGCAAAGATGCGTAATACCCTAGTCCCGCTTGTCTGGATATATCTGTTCTTGAGCTTTTGAACTAGCTGTGGTGCATGCACGGTCCAAAAGTCTGAATCCTCTCTCTGTACGCCTTGGGCCTCCTTTTATACGTAAAGGGGTTGCCATAGTGGCACACAGGAGGTGGAAAGTTAGCTACAGTGTACGAGCTTATCGCTCGGCATCGTAGGACAAACGCATTTAATGCCTTGCCTACGTGCCCTCCTCCTTTATCGGGGATGGCAACATGAGCTATCTTGTGTGTTGCCGCCCCTCCTCGCTTCGACACGCGTCCGGGCTGACGAGGCATGTAGTGCCATGCTGGCTAACTAACTGTTGTGTTGGCATGATGGTAGAGCTTCCACAAAGATCTGCATGCCGCCATGCAGGCGCCTGCTTAGTTGCCACACTAAAGGTCGCACTGGAATGGTGGTGATGTGGCAAATCTTTGTCGGGCGCGGGCCTGGCCGTGGCCCAACGATCATCCCCGGTAAGGCTTGCCGGGGGGGCTACGCAGTCATCCCCTGCAAGGATCTTGCTGGGGGTCTTCATCTTCTGGTCCCACATGGACCCGTAGGCTGTCAATCTTTATGAGGATCTGCATGCTACCAAGCATGCGTTCTCAGATCTTAGTCTTAACATTGTTGATGGTGTCAGATCTCTCAACCTCAAGGGTGATGGGCTTGCTGGTGCTGCGCAGGTTTCCCCGGCAAAGGTTTTGCCGGGGGAGGTCCAGCTCGCCCTCTGCTCCTCGTTCTTTGAGTATCTCCGTCGGTAGTCTTTGTGTTTTGTCTTCTGCTGCCCTGTCGGGCCAGGCCACAGGCATGGCTACGACTGCCCATGCCCAAGTAAGGGGTACAGAAAGAACCCATACTTTTGTACACCAATAAGAGCCCCCGGCCTGGGCCACACATGAGCGGAAGGCGTAGTTGGGCCAGGCCCAAAGCTGTGCATGGGCACGTGTGGCAGAAACTTAATCTTCCATGATTTCTTCGCCAGTTGCACTTCCCCACGATCCGTGTTGAGCACATGACATGGGGGCCGTGTGTGGGGCGGTTGCAGCATGCCTGCATCAATTCATAGTTAATGGTAAAAAAGGGTAGCCCGCACCCTCCCCATAAAAGAGGAATCCGCAGGGGCGCCACTCATTTACCCTCTGCGCCCTTCCCGAATCCAGGAACCGCCGTTCCCCTTCTTCTTCCTTGAGAGAAAATCAGAGATCTTGCTTCTTCTCACCGCCATCGCGCCTCCATTGCTTTTAGATCCCTTGCCTCTTCTCAGCTGTCATGGCGCCTAAGGCAAGCAAGGGCAAGGGGGCGGCCAAGGCCGCCGAGAGGAGAGAGGCGTCGGAGAACGATCTGATGAAGCTGCGGAAGAAGCACACCCTCTTTGTCTCATCGATCGATGCACTCACGCTCAGGGACCAGTTCCGATGCCTGTGGGGGAGGGAGACGACAGGGCATCCCACCACAGTGGTCATCCCCTCCCCATTTGCGAAGCTTGGTCCGAAAACTTATCCCTTCTTTGTTGACTAATTCTCCTGCGGCCTCTGCACCCCTTTCTCCGACTTCTTCAATGACATCATGCACACATTTGGCTTCCGACTCCTGGATTTCACGCCAAATGATGTGGCGTGCATGGCATTCTTCACCCACCTTTGCGAAGGTTTTGCCGGGGTCCATCCCAACACGGCACTCTTTTGCAATTACTTCACCCCCCGTATCTAGCCAGGGGACGCTGTTTTTGGCTGCGTTACTTGGATCCCCAGGGCCTCGAGCAAAGGTGTGTACCCGGAGGGAGGCCAGAAGGAGCGGTGGGATGAATGGCGGGGCCGGTGGTGCTAGATTGTGGAGGAGGACCCACTGCCGTTTTGCGAGGTCCCTTAGAGTCTGCCGGTCCGCGGCAACGATTGGAGCGATCTCGACCCCGACGACAAGAAGCTCACGGTCGCCACCACCAGAATTCACCACCTCGTCTCTGCCAGCCTCACACTGGAGATGATTTGGGATGACTTCATCCGCCGCCGTATCGCCCCTTTGCACCATAAGGGGAGGCCGCCCTGGGATTTTAAGAATGCAACAGATATCATGAGGCTCCGCCCTGGCCTGAAGCATAACTTCATGGTGAGGCAGCATGCGTCCGTCTGCTAGAGGCTCTTTCAACTCAAAGTCGACGAGGACAACAACTTTGAGAGGACCGGCAGGGCCGCAGAAACTGGGAAGACCGGCCACCCATTAAGGTTGCCGGTGGGGACGCACGTATTGAGCATCAACTCTCTCCTGACCGATATCATTGCTATGATGCCAGTCTTCAATGCCCGTGGCCTGGACCCAACCTGGGCCGAGCCGGAGGAGGAGTTGGTGCAGCAATTCTTCGACAACTTGTCGGAGGGCACCATCCGCACCGAGCCAGAGCTCATTCGCCCCACCACTGACAAAGATGTGGCATATATTGCTGCGAGGGTAGATGAGGCAGCACTTGTCGCGGAGGCCGGCAGCCATGACACCGTGGTGGACGAGGCTGAAGAGGAGAGGAGATTCCTTAAATGGACGGCGCCCGCTGGGGAGACCAGCGGTGTTGGCACTGGGGTTCCCCCCGCTGTGGAGGTGGCCGAAGAGCCTGCCGAGGAGGCATCTAAGGCGGACGAGCCCTCGGCCCCGAACAAGAAACACGTCATGCGGCAGACCGGTTCGAGCAAGCCAGTCTAGTCCAGCAGGGCCATGCAATGGCAAGAGGCCCAGGCGCAACCCATGCACCTGTTGGATTACTTGGTTCAGCAAACCCTTGAGAGGTTCGTACTCTAGGGTGCGTGCGGAGATCTCAACCTACCCAGCCTACCTACTCGCGATCCTCCTAACCCTAGCGTGACAAGCTCAGAGAGACAAAGAGACACAATAGTTTATCCAGGTTCGGGCCACCTTGCGGTGTAATACCCTACTCCAGCGTTTTGGTGGATTGCCTCGGAGGGCTGAGGATTAACTAGTACAGTGGATGAACTGGCCTCAAGAGATGAGGTGTTCTTGAGCTCAAGGGACCTGGCGTGGTGTGGGCTAGTTCGAGTTGTCTTGCCTCTATGGTGGTGGCTAGTCCTATTTATAGTGGCCTTGGTCCTCTTCCCAAATGTTGGTGGGAAGGGATCCCACAACGGCCGGATTTGAAAGGGCACAAGTAGTACAGCTTATCCTGAAAAAAGTAGTCTTCGCCTGCGAAAAGCCTCTGGTCGTGACGCTGCGGTAGGCTCCTCGATGACCTCCGTCCTACCGTCCTGGAGGTATTGGTCTCGTTGCACCAGAATGGGAACCTTTGGCTGATTCCTCAGGACTCCATGCCTGTGGCTTGCCTATTTGCACCGAAGAGGAAACTTGCGCTCTGCGCCCGCCTGGCGCACGCCTGGCTTGGTCCTCATGGCTCACGTTAGCTGAGCCTAATGAGGTAAACCTTGCATAGAACTCTCCGCCCCTCCGGAGCCAGCCTGAGGAGGCTAGTCCCCATGGGGGTCTTGGCGTCGTCCGCCTCACGAGGCTTGGCCCCTCGCGAGAGTCTTGAGTTGTTGATGCTGAAGCTGGGCCGTACCAGGCCATGGATGGAGCCACATGGTGGGCCTCAGGCAGGCAGGGCTGGATACCCCCATATCTAGGATGCCAACAGCGCCAAACGAGGTGCGCGGCCGCAGCGACAGAGAAGGAAGCCGTGGTGGCAAAGAAGGCCACGGCCTTGGCGGTGAATAAAGCCACGGTTGCTGCCTCCTCCTCATCCAGGCGTGCAAGGACCCCGTCCCCTTCCCCTGCGGGCACCATCCCAGCGATCGACTACGACCTTGGGTCTTTCAGCCCGAGGAGGAAAAGGAGGGCAGAGGAGGAAGACGAGTAAGCACCTTGGGCCCTCATCCATCCTTTGATATTTCATTTGGATTGTCTTGCCTTGACATGATCTTGTCTTCCACAGAGACACGGAGACGCTGGCTCAGTGGGTGTCGAAGAGATCCAAAGCCTCAATGGGCGATGAGCCCCCGGCAAGAAATCCACGTGCGTTGGGGACAATCTTCATCAACACGGAGTCCAGCCCCGAGCGTAGCTCCCACTCCAGCCCCCAGCTTAAGTTTGTTACCTATTTCTCGCTGGCGGGCATTACAGCGCAATCCTTATTGATGATCTTGCCGGGCCCGCAGGAGGAGAGCAGCAGCGGCAGGAGGAACCACTAGGGGCCACCCCCGACACACTGCCCCATCAATTACGCCGACCAGAGGGGCGTCCCCGGCAAGGGCACCCACCGATGAGCCACGCGCATGGAGGATGAGGTGGCGGGCACAAGTGCTGGCGATACCCACTTGTCATAGGTAAACTACTTACCTCCGCTTCTCGCCATCATCGCCGTGTTTTCTTTTCTTTTCTCTGTCTTGAACTCTTTTGATTTTGGCCTTGCCTCACTCCCCTTTTGGCCTCAGATCCTCCCATGTTAAACCAGGCGGACGTCGATGCCATGATCGTGGAAACCACCAAGGATGCCAAAGGACGTGTACACCAATATCATTGCTGAGCAGGCCGCCAAGGGATCCGCCTAGTAGGCCGGCAAGGGGCCTACCGGGAAGGCCGGCAAGACTGTTGCCAAGGAGGCCGCCACGGGGCCTGCTGGGGAGGCCTGCGTGGCTGCTGCTGGGGAGGCCGCCACAGGGCCTGCTGGGAAGGCTGGCAAGGCCGCCACTTGGGAGGCCGCCAAGGAGCATGCCGGGTAGGAGATGGTCGATGACCAGCCTTCTTCCTCCTCAGCCCCTGCCCCGAGCAAGTACTTGAAGGTGGGCGACGACTTGTTCATCAGCCTCCCAGGGACGGCGAGCACCGGGGCACCAGCCGAAGGCGAGGTGTTCGACGAGGAGGTCCTCACCGTTGCCGGGCTCTAGGTCGTCGACGAACCGAGTGCTAGCAGCACTATCACCAAGGAAGATCAGCTCCTCCAGGACATGAGCGCCAACTTCCAGAAGCTCCAAGCGCTCTACCGCGCCCGCCAGGACAAGGTTGATTCCAGGATGGCTACTGTGGACAAGGCAGAGGCAGACTTTAAGGAGCGCGTCGCCCAAATGCAAGTATGGTTTAACGAGGCCCAAGAAGACCTGAGGACCTCCAAAATCTAACTGGGCGAGCGCCGGCGGGAGCTCCATCTGAAGCAGGCCGATTTTGACAAGGCGTAAGAGGTGGCAAAGGAGAAGGCCGCCAAGGACGAGTCCGACCAGACGCAGCGCCGCATCTTGCTTGACACACAGGAGGAGGATTTGGTTGCTCGCGAAGCAGCGCTTGCCGCCATGCTTCACGCCAAGGACGAAGAGATTGAGAAGCTCATCGCGAAGTGGACCCAGGATCTGATGCAGAAGCACAAAGAAGCACTTGATGCTCTGGTCCTTGATCACGCTGGCAAACTAATGGAGGCCGTCGACGGCGCTGAGACCTCAGAGGCCGCCAAGGTTGAGCTGGCCGGCAAGGTGGAGAAACTGGAGGCGGACCTGGGGAAGCTTCGCAAGGAGCTCTCCACGCTCAAGGACAACAGAGAGAAAACTCTCTACGACGTGGCAAAGATACAAACCACCATATCTGACAAAACCAAGCTGCTCTCCAAGGCCAACGATTCCATTGCCAATCTGAAGCTGAAGCTGGAGACCCAGGAGAAGATGCTTTTGGAGTCCAGGGCTCGCGAGCTGACCCTGAGCAAGGAGCTCACGGATGAGCAGCTGCTGCTGCGGACCGCTGTCACTTCCCACAACGAGCTCGTGGCCAACATGAAACTTTGGACCAGCCGCCTCGTGGATGTCGCATAGAGGCTCACCGCACAGCTATCTGCCATGGACATGTCGAGCTTCAGGTTCTCCCATGAGGTGAACGTGACCGACAGCACCAGGCTGACTCTTTTCTTTGAGCGTGTCCTCGACACCCTGAAGCTGTTCCACTCCAACAAGGCGGTCTACCTGGGCGAGGAGTCTCGAAAGCTTTGCCGGGGTGCCATGACCAAGGTGCTCACCAAGGTGGCATACTGGAATCCTAGCGTTGACTTCGCTCAGGTGCTTGATAGCTTGCCGTAGGGCGTCAACTTCCGGGCGCTCAAGGAGCGCATCGAGCTCATCATCAGCTGTGCCAGCAGAGTTGTGAGGCTGGAGGGCCAACACCGGGGTTAGCTGCTACATTCCATGTTGCCACTGCGAGTTCGTACCCAAGAAAATTCATCTTAAGTTAGAATCGCAACAACTTTTGATGTCATATAACTTTTGCTGTGCTTTGAACTAAGTGCATGTTATCTTCCTATTTAGTTCATCCTTGTATGTTCTACACCCTATGCTTAATTGGATAGGCCTGCCAGTGCGTGCACCCCTTGCCGCAAGCGCTAGAAGAACATATCCTTAGCAGCCAGTGGAGGGTGTCGATGCCAACAAGTTACCTTGCCGTTCTTGGCGCAGTAACCTAAGCTATCGAGCGGACTCGAAATAGAACAGGGGCGATGTTGATTATGGCAAGGTACCCGGTCATCCTTAGCAGAGCGCAGCACCTGAGCTGTTGAGCGGACTCGAAACAGAATAGGGGCACTGCCAATCACGGCAGGGTTCCTTCTGCGCGCAGGTTCTCCATACAAGGACCAAAACCATTGAGGAAAATAACCTTATAAAAGGAAGAATTACTCATGGTTTGGCATGACTTAGCTCTTAGTTGCTGCGCGCGTCGTCGTCACGAATGTAGACGCCACCCGTCGCCTGGCTTCTCGCACCAGGGCGGCATGGATGATCTTGATCTCCTCCACCACTAGTGTCTGCCACGTCGCCCGTCTGTACTGGCACGGTCGGAGCGGCCCCAGACGGGCCGATCGCTGCGATCGTCTTCTTGTTCGGCGCCATGGTGATGACAAAACTATCGCACTAATTAGTAGACCAGATTCTCACAACTAAGTCCCCCTACCTAGCACGCCAAAGATGTCGGGGAAATGAACACCTATGGGATCACAAGAATCCCTTCTACATTTGGAGGGGGATTAGCTGCACGAAGAGCAGGTCTGCCAGTCAGCACAAGGGGATTTTACCCAGGTTGGGTCCGCAAAGATGCGTAATACCCTAGTCCTGCTTGTCTGGATATATGTATTCTTGAGCTTTTTAACTAGCTGCAGTGCATGCACAGTCCAAAAGTCTGAATCCTCTCTATGTATCCCTTGGGCCTCCTTTTATAAGTAAAGGGGTTGCCACAGTGGCACACAAGAGATGGAAAGCTAGCTACAGTGTACGAGCTTGCCGCTCGGCACCGTAGGACAAACACATTTAATGTGTTGCCTACATGCCCTCCTCCTTTATCAGGGACGGCAACAGGAGTTATCTCGTCTGTCGCAGCCCCTCCTCGCTTAGACACGCATCCGGGCTGACGAGGCATGGAGGGCCACGCTGGCTAACTAGCTATTGTGTTGGCATGATGGTAGAGCTTCCACAAAGATCTACATGCTGCCATGCATGCGCCTACTTAGTTGGCACACTGGACGTCGCACTGGAGTGGTGGTGATGTGGCAGATCTTCGCCGGACGCGGGCTTGGTTGTGGACCAGCGATCGTCCCCGACAAGGCTTGCCGGGGGAGGGGGCTTCGCTGACGTCCCCGGTAAGGATCTTGTGGGGGGCTTCATCTTCTGGCCCCACATGTCCCCGTAGGCTGTCAATCTTTATGAGGATCTGCATGCTACCAAGCATGCATTCTCAGATCTTGGTCTTAACATTATCGATGGTGTCAGAGCTCTCAACCTTAAGGGCGATCGGCTTGCTGGTGCTACGCAGGATGCCCCGGCATGGTTTTTGTTGGGGGAGGTCTATCTTGCCCTCTGCTCCTTGTTCTTCGAGTATCTGCGTTGGTAGTCTTTGTGTTTTGTCTTCTGCTGCGCTGCCGGGACTAGCCACAGGCGTGGCTACGACTGTCCATGCACATGTAAGGGGTACAGAAAGAACCTATACTTTTGTATACCGACAGGTCCCAAATTTAGTTCTCTTTAGCCATCTTTTACAATGTGAGGGCAGCAAATCTAATCCTGGACATACTCTATTGACTTGTCCGACAGCCTCCAGTTTCTTTCCTTCTTAACCAATAATAGATCTGTTCCTTATCCAGTTTGTACTGTGTTTCCTCTTTCAACCAAGAGACCAGTTGGGTATCTAGTCTCTACTACTTTCTTCCGTTATTTCCTCTTTGAATCAGGTCCTAGATTCATGCTACAACTCCCCCTTTCTTTCCTATTTGAACTAATTCCTAGATTAGACTTCATGAAGTAGGTTTGCCTCTAATAATACTAAAAATTTAGGTGGCTTTGGAATAGCTTATGGAAGTAGAAAAAGATCCACATGCATCCAAGTCGGGAGCTAGGGAAGTAGAGCAAGGCCGTTTACAAAGGAAAGTTATACCTGAGGGCGTCGGGATGTGGCTAGGAGGGCGGTGGGAGGGCGGATCTGGCCACAATACAACAGGGAGGAAGAAGGGGTCCGAGGACCTTCTGAGCCAGCGCCGTGTCAGAGAGAATGGCACGGGCAACCGATCAGGACGCGCTGGCAGCTGTAGGTTTCCTCCCTCGCCGCTGATGACCGCGTGAAGGATGCACCTACTCCCCTACATCCTGGGCGGATTTGTGACCAGCAGTGAGCAAATAGAGAATATGGCCACCGCTATCTTGTTTAGATCTTGAGAGGGTGAGAGAGGGAAGAGAACAACCCTATTAAATAAAGCGCTCAGGCTCCTGACAATGTATATAGTGGAGTGATTTTTATTTTTATCTCCAAAATAATCGTTTCAACTTGTGTACATGACATTAAAGCAAATAAACTCTCTATTTAATGTGACTAACTGCACGTCACACTTTGTACCGTACTGTATGTACTCGTGGTATTGTTCACTTGTGGACCACGGCCCTCCATTCGTTAACAACCCCATGGGTGAATAAATATATATTTATATAGAACGAACAAGCTCAAACTTGCTTGGTTTTGAGATAACACTGGTATAGTTTAACCACATTGCATCAATGGACTCAGTACTTTGAAGTTGATGTAATGCATGCATTTTGAAGTTCATCACATCTAAATGGAGGAATACCATACATTTTGTTTGATGACTAACCTATACATATAATTACATGCACGGTTTACATTCCGAATCGCTAGTTAGAGCTTGAACTATATTTGTGTACATGTACCACCTTTTTCTTTCGTTTTTTTGCTCCATGGCGCAAATCATCGATACAAAATTATAGGAGTATTTAAAAGTCGAGGGCGGGATTTTCTCGGGCGGCACGCACAACAGTTTCGCCTAGCCAGTTTGATAGAGAGGCAAGGATAGTGAGGGAGTAGCGGATTCAACTTACTGCTAGAAAGGTAGGGTTGCGTGATTTGACGGCTCGTTACTGCTGGAAACGTGGAATCTTGTGATATGACTGCTTATTATAGTCATTATTACTGTGGCGCTACGACCGGGGCGAGGCTCCCCTTTCGTTCCCCACTCTAATCTGGGGCATGACACATCGAGCCGGATGCTAGCTGTCCCACACGTCGGTGACGTAAGAAGGAGCAAAGAATCATGCGCTATATATACTAGTACGTCGTATGGTAGCCAGTGGACCAGTGATATGTCCGTTTTGCATCATGCTTTTGTATTGATATTTATTGCATTATGGGCTGTTATTTCACGTTATTGTAAAAACTTATGCCTTTTCTCTCATTTTACAAGATTTACATGAAGAGTGAGAATGTTGACATCTGGTATTCTGGACCGGAAAGGAGCCAATATGAGAGACCTATTCTACACCACTCCAAAAGTCCTGAAAATTTACGAGGAATTATTTTGGAATATGCAAAAAAATATAGGGAGAAGAAAATACCATAGGGGACCCACGAGGTGGACACAAGCCTAGGGGGCGCGCCCTACCCCATGGCCATTCCCCTAGGGCTTGTGGTCCGCCTAGAAGGTCTCTGGTGCCCATCTTTTGCTATATGGAGGCTTTTGACTTGGAAAATCATAAGGAAGTTTTCAGGACGAAGCACCGCTGTCTGGAGGCGGAACCTGGGCAGAAACAATCTAGGGCTTCGGTTGATATAGGCAAAGGTGTCCCGTCTTTCGATGAGATGGTGGATTTCCCTTTGGTGGAAGTCGCCTTAGCAATCGCTAAACCAACTCTGAGACGTTATTGACCACACCGGAGCACGATCAACCTGACCACGAGGGTCTGTTTCTTGCGAGCAAACGAAGAACAAGCAAGAAACTGAGATTGCAATCTGAATATTGCGAATTTAAGATGAAAGCTTTATTGATCAAGGTGGGGTTCTGTGACGCCTTTGTCTGGTCGTTGAACACAAACGAAGTACGCGAAGTTGCAGCTATGGCGAACTTTTAATCTAAACAAAACCCAAAGTCTAAACGACGCCCTAAGGGCTATATATATGGGGGAAAAAGGAGGGAATTTCGTCGCCCCTGAGGGTGGGGTCCAAAACCAACCCTAACTCTTGTTTCCCCACACATACGGACTCTAAAAATAGCTTATACTTAAGTATTTCGAAATTACATGGGCCTGGCCCAATAATAAGGTGACGCAGCACCTAGAATAGCCTATGGACGAATATTATGAAGTGGCATCTTGTATATTTCGTCCAAGGCTTCATGCACTCCTTATGGTGGCTTCAAAGTCCTGAAATCATCACTTGTAACTCCGTTCTTGATCCCCTTGCCATCAACTCCATGCATGTTCTTGCTCCAATGTTCATCCTTCTCCAAGCTAGGCCCTTCATTTGTAAGCAAAACAAATGTATCCAATTTAGGCAGCATCATATTCTCATGAACATTAGAATCATTACCAAGAAACAAAAGTACACAGTAATTTAATTGGCGTCTTGTGAGCTCTAGTAATTGGTCCCAGATATGTAACAAGAGGGGCTGTGGGTGTAACAATGGTATTGATGTCCTCATCATCCTCCCCTTCTTGAAATGAAGTCGTCCTCGATGGAAGCTCATCTTCCTCACCCAAATTAGGCTTCAAATCTGCATTGTTAAAAGTGGGACTAACCCCAAAATCTACTGGTAGCTCAAGTTTATATGCATTATCATTTATTTTCTCTAACACCTTAAAAGGACCATCAAGACGTGGCATTAGCTTTGATTTGCAAAAATTAGGAAATCTATCTTTACGCAAATGTAACCAAACAAGATCTCCAGGTGCAAACACAACATGTTTTCTACCCTTATCTCCAGCAAGTTTATATTTAGCATTCATACACTCAATGTTTTCCTTAGTTAACTCATGCATTTTTAAAATCAATTCAGAATGTTCTTTAGCATCAAAATTAACCTTCTCCGAAGATGGAAGAGGCAACAAATCAATAGGTGCACGAGGTAGGAAACCATACACAATTTCAAAAGGGCACATCTTAGTAGTAGAATGCAATGAACGATTATAAGCAAATTCAATATGAGGCAAGCATTCTTCCCACATTTTCTTATTATTCTTCAAAACAGCCCTAAGCATAGTAGACAATGTTCTATTGACTACTTCAGTTTTTCCATCAGTTTGGGGGTGACAAGTAGTACTAAAAAGCAGTTTAGTCCCCAACTTAGCCCATAAACATCTCCAAAAGTGGCTAAGAAATTTAGTATCACGGTCGAAACAATAGTATTTGGCACACCATGCAAGCGAATAATTTCACGAAAGAACAAATCAGCAACATTAACAAAGATCATCGCTTTTATGACATGGTATAAAGTGTGCCATTTTAGAGAATCTATCCACGACAACAAATATACTATCCTCCCTTCTTTGTTCGAGGTAAACCTAAAACAAAGTCCATAGATATATCCTCCCAAGGAACACTAGGCACAGCAAAGGCATATATAAACCATGAGGATTGAGTCGTGACTTAGCTTTTGACATGTAGTGCAGCGAGTAATAAAACGCTCAACATCCCGTCGCATCTTTGGCCAAAAGAAATGTGTAGCAAGTACGTCCTCCGTCTTCTTCACGCCAAAGTGTCCCATTAGTCCTCCTCCATGCGCCTCCTGCAACAACAAAAGACGAACGGAGCTAGCTGGAATGCATAGCTTGTTAGAACGAAACACAAATCCATCATTAACGATGAACTTGTTCCATGTTCTACCTTCTTTACAATTCTGCAATACATCGCTAAATTCAGCATCATGCACATATTGATCTTTGATGGTCTCCAAACCAAATATTCTAAAGTCAAGTTGTGAAAGCATACTATAACGACGAGACAATGCATCAGCAATAACATTTTCTTTACCCTTCTTGTGTTTAATGACATAAGGGAAAGTCTCAATGAATTCAACCCATTTAGCATGTCTACGATTCAGTTTAGCTTGACTTTTAATATGTTTCAAAGATTCATGATCAGAATGTATAACAAATTCTTTGGGCCATAAATAATGTTGCCATGTCTCTAAAGTCCGAACAAGAGCATATAATTCTTTATCATAAGTAGAATAGTTCAAACTAGGCCCACTCAATTCTTCAGAAAAGTATGCATCAGGTTTGCCATCTTGTAATAACACACCTCCTAATCCAATTCCACTAGCATCACATTTAAGCTCAATAGTCTTATTAAAATCAGGAAGTTGGAGTAAAGGAGCATGTGTCAACTTAGCTTTCAATACCATGAAGGCTTCTTCCTGTGCGGTACCCCAAACAAAAGGCACATCCTTCTTTGTAAGCTCGTTGAGAGGTGCAGTAATGGTGCTGAAATCTCTCACAAAACGCCTATAGAAACCAGCGAGGCCAAGGAAACTCCTCACTTGTGTGACCGTTTTGGGCTGCGGCCAACTCTCAATAGCTTCAATCTTGGCTTTATCAACTTCAATTCCCTGTGGAGTAACAACATAGCCAAGAAAAGATACTCGGTCGGTGCAAAAGGTGCACTTCCCAAGATTACCAAACAAACGTGCATCACGTAGAGCATTAAAAACAGCACGTAAATGTTCCAAATGTTCTTCCAAAGATTTGCTATAAATCAGTATATCATCAAAATAGACTACCACAAATCACCCAATGAAAGCACGTAAAACTTCGTTCATTAATCTCATGAAAGTACTAGGTGCATTAGTTAACCCAAAAGGCATGACTAACCACTCATATAATCCAAATTTAGTTTTAAATGCTGTTTTCCATTCATCTCCCAATTTCATACGAATTTGATGGTATCCACTACGCAAATCAACTTTGGAGAATATTGTAGAGCCACTCAATTCATCAAGCATATCATCTAGCCTAGGAATAGGGTGACGATAACGAATAGTAATATTATTAATGCCTCTACAATCAACACACATACGTGATGTACCATCCTTTTTCGGCACAAGAATAATAGGAACAGCACAAGGACTAAGGGATTCACAGTATATAACCTTTGTCGAGCAGCTCTCGTGACTTGACTCATAATCTCCTTCGTCTCCTCTGGATTGGTACGGTATGGTGCATGGTTGGGTAATGATGCACCGGGAATTAAGTCAATTTGATGCTCAATCCCTCGAATAGGTGGTAATCCCGGTGGCACGTCTTGTGGAAAGACGTCAGCGAACTCCTACAAAATGTTAGTGACAGCAGGGGGCAAAGAGGAAGGCACGTCCTCGAATGAAAATAATGCCTCTTTGCACACAAAAGCATAACAAATAGATTTGCTAAAATCTAGCTCAATAATATCAGATTTGGTGACAAGTAAACATGCGCTTTTCAATTTAATTTCAGAAGCAACAGTAGATGGTTTATTATTAGGCTTCATGTGTTGCTCAAATTCTTTTGCCACAATCTGATTTTCACTCTTATTTTTCTCCTGTTTTGCTTTATTAGCTCTATTAATATCATGTTTCAAAATGGACTCAGGAGTCATAGGAAGCAAAGTAATATTTTTATCCTTATGAACAAGACTATACTGATTGTTTCTACCATGGTGTACAGAATCTTTATCAAATTGCCATGGTCTACCAAGTAATAAGGAACATGCTTGCATAGGTACCACATCACAATCAACATAATCAGCATATGTAGAGATAATAAAATGCACACGAACAAAGACGTGTTACCTTAACCTTGCCGCTGTTGTTGAACCATTGGATGTAGTAAGGATGTGGATGTGGTCTTGTGGTGAGAGATAGCTTCTCCACCATCTCCATGCTAGCCAAGTTGTTGCAGCTCCCTCCATCTATGGTGACGCTTGAATAGAACGTTCCTTCACAACTCCTTTGTATGAAACAAATTATGCCTCTGATTTTGCTCAGCTTGTGTAACTTGCACACTCAAAACACGTTGAGCAACTAAACATTCATACCTGTCAGATCTTCACAGCCATGTATTGTGTCTCATGATCGAATCATCTCCACCATGTTCCTCGTGTGTAATAAGAGCCAAAGTCTCCTCATCATAGTCACTAGCGGACTCATACCCACCATCCTCGGTAGCAATCATCACACGCTAAGATTTGCATTCTCTCAAAAATGTCCTCTTCCCTTACAACGACGACAAATAATATCACTTGTGTGCCCTGTTGACGCTTAGGGAAGAGGAAGAGCTCTGTCAGAGCCCGCGGGTGTGCTCTTGGCGATAGTGGTGGTTGTGCTTGCTTTCTTGTATCACGGTTGGAGGTGGCACCAAGGAGGTGATGGTGCGGTGGAAGTAGATGATGCACGTGGTGTCCATGATGAAGGTCGACCTGCAGAAAAGTTAGTGCGCGCCAATGCCTGCCGATCCAAGACTTCACGTTCAGCTTTACAAGCAAGATGGAATAAGCGAGTGATATTATTATAATCCTTATAGTCTAGAATGGTCTGAATATCTCTATTTAATCCACCCGAAAACGTGCAAGCATAGCTTCATTCTCCTCAACAATACCACATCTAATCAAGCCAGTTTGTAATTCCCGATAATATTCTTCTACGAATGTTTTCCTTGTCTTAAGCGCTGCAATTTTTGAAGTAATTCACGTTGATAATATGGTGGAACCCAACAAGTACGCATAGTAGTTTTCAAAGCAGCCCAAGTAGCTGGAGCAGGATATAATCTACAATGTTCGACCACCAAACACATGCAAAGCTAGTGAAAGCACAAACAGCAGCGAACACGTCTCTCCTCGGGATATTGTAAACATGTAAATCGTTGTTCAATTTGTAACTCCCAAGGAAGATATATATCGAAACATATCTACCCTCAAATGGTGGAATATTCAATTTCAGTTCAGGGAGATGGTCATGATCTCGCACTGAGGGGAGCCCTAACATTGCCATTATTTGCATGTGGACGACCGGTGGTTGTGGTGCTGGTGGTTGCACGTAGTTCGATGTTGATCAACCTCATCCTCGTAATCTCCCACATAATCATCCTCCTCGGTACCAGCAGCAGCAGAGTAAGAGCCAAAGAAGCACCAACAAGCGATGGCAGCGGCACCAGAATTTTGTCTGGCTCAATAGGAACACGTTGAGCTCGTCCATACTGATTCGGAAGGGGGCGTAGTTGTTGTCATTGCAGAGGTGCGATAGGTGCAGCCGGCGGTGGTTGTGGAAAACGCGCGAGAAATTCATCAAACTTGCTATCAAGCTTTGTTTCAAACGTCTTCTCAATGCCATGTATCTTCTCCATGGCCTCGTCAAATCTGTTTAGCACATCTTGCACCTGTCCACTCATCATTTGTTGAAATTTATCATGTAGCTGTTTGTTCGTCAGGTTCTCCCAATCAGTCTCGTCGGCTTGTGATCCTGCCATGGTTAGCAGCAATAGAAACACACAAGAATATGATCCTACAGACTACTAGGAAGTGGTGGTGGTGGTGTGGTGAATAGTCACAAATCCGTCAAGCAAATCTCAAATTCTTACCAGTTCTTACCCAAAGAAGAAGCGGTGATCGGCAACCGTTGTAGTCAAAACTCTCAAAGCTTGGATAGAACGATTGCCAGGGAGAGTCAAACGCACGACGTAGATGTATGTGGAGCTAGGAAGGCTTATAATATGGTAGCAAAAAGGGTCAGCAATAATCAAATCAGAGATGCAAAGTTGAATAAACGCTCAACGACGGTACTGTGCTGGTCCTAGGCTAGACCGTGCTAGAGACGCGAGCCTAGAACACTAACAAAATCACGGCGCTGCACGAACAAGGAAAAGCACACTGGATTTTTTTTCGCTCCTTTTTTTGCGCTGCTTTTTTTTGCGAAAAATCACTATAATGGCGAGTGTCTCAAAACTCTTCCTGTGTCAAATCGACAGATGGGCACGAAATTTTTCGACCAATTGTTTTTTTTCGAACGCCTAGACCCAAAAACTGAAACGGGTCAAAAAACTTTCTATAACGGCGATCGTCTCAATACGCTTAGAAACACCGAAAAATAGGATAGCCGAAATTTTTTTGTCAAGTGCGTTTTGGAAAATTTTGGGCCTAAGCGGAGGGTGGTTTCGGACTCTTTTTGAAACCAACCTCTTCTACGGACGGCAAAGATTGCTGGAATCGAAACCTACTCGCACAAGGAAACACGAATCGGAAATTCAATGGATCCCAAAACAAACCTAATATGCAAGGAACTCGGATTGGTGGTGGATATATGGTGGTAGGATATGGCAGCGGTGGTGGTATATGATAGCGGTGGTGGTATATGGATACGGATTGAAGCGGTGGCGGATAAGCGGTGGTGGTAGATGGCAGGGCGATGATGATGGTGCGGCGGCGTGACAACTTATGACCGTAACTCAAACTCTAAAAGACTAGACTCTAAGACCAGCAACTAGACACAACGATGAACCGCAAATTCAACAACGCAAATACTGAAAAAGATTATGCAAAGGCTCGATTGGTTCGGATATGATGAACTAACCCTAATTTTTTGTGGCTTTTTCGTGGACTGTAGGTATGAAGAACAGACTCGATCTAAACTACGAAAAACTGTAAAATCTCACGGAGCAACCTGGAAATCTGATACCACTTGATATAGGCAAAGGTGTCCCGTCTTTCGATGAGATGGTGGATTTCGCTTTGGTGGAAGTCGACTTTGACGATCCGACTACGAACGTGTGAGGACGTCGCGCCTTAGCAATCGCTAAACCAACTCCGAGAGGTTATTGACCACGCCGGAGCACGATCAACCTGACCACGAGGGTCTATTTCCTGCGAGCAAATGAAGAACAAGCAAGAAACTGAGATTGCAATCTGGATATTGCGAATTTAAGATGAAAGCTTTATTGATCAAGGTGGGGTTCTGTGACGCCTTTGTCTGGTCATTGAACACAAATGAAGTACGCGAAGTTGCAGCTATGGCGAACTTTTAATCTAAACAAAACCTAAAGTCTAAACGACGCCTTAAGGGATGTATATATGGGGGAAAAAGGAGGGAATTTCGTGGCCCTTGAGGGTGGGGTCCGAAACCAACCCTAACTCTTGTTTCCCCACACATACGGACTCTAAAAATAGCCTATACTTAAGTATTTCGAAATTACATGGGCCTGGCCCAATAATAAGGTGACGCGGCACCTAGAATAGCCTATGGATGAATATTATGAAGTGGCATCTTGTATATTTCGTCCAAGGCTTCATGCACTCCTTATGGTGGCTTCAAAGTCCTGAAATCATCACTTGTAACTCCGTTCTTGATCCCCTTGCCATCAACTCCATGCATGTTCTTGCTCCAATGTTCATCCTTCTCCAAGCTAGGCCCTTCATTTGTAAGCAAAACAAATGTATCCAATTTAGGCAGCATCATATTCTCATGAACATTAGAATCATTACCAAGAAACGAAAGTACCTGGTAATTTAATTGGCGTGCGCGAGCTCTAGTAATTGGTCCCGTATATGTAACAGTAGGGGCTGTGGGTGTAACAATGGTATTGATGTCCTAATTATCGGTGGTGCTGTTCTGCCGGGGAAACATCCCTCCCGGAGGGGGAAATCGAAGCCATCGTCATCACCAACGGTCCTCTAATCGAGAGGGGGTCAATATCCATCAAAATCTTCACCAACACCATCTCCTCTCAAAACCTAGTTCATCTCTTGTACTCTATCTTTGTCTCAAAACCTCAGATTGGTACCCGTGGGTTGCTAGTAGTGTTGATTACTCCTTCTAGTTGATGCTAATTGGTTTATTTGGTGAAAGATTGTTGAAGTTTTCATGGATGATTTCTTCGTTTATGGAACTTCTTTTGATGATTGCGTAAGCAACCTTGATCGAGTTTTGCAGACATGTAAATGAACTAATCTTGTCTTGAATTGGGAGAAGTGCCACTTTATGGTTAATGAAGGAATTGTCTTGGGGCACAAAATCTCCGAAAGAGGTATTGAAGTGGATAAAGCTAAAGTTGATGCTATCGAAAAAATGTCGTGTCCTAAAGATATCAAAGGTATAAGAAGTTTCCTTGGTCATGTTGGTTTCCATAGAAGATTTATAAAAGACTTCTCTAAAATTTCTAGGCCTCTCACTAATCTATTGCAAAAAGTTGTTCCATTTGTTTTCGATGATGATTGTGTAGAAGCATTTGAAATTTTTAAGAAACCTTATTTCTGCACCTACTGTTTAACCACCTGATTGGAACCTACCGTTTGAAATTATGTGTGATGCTAGTGATTATGCTGTTGGTGTTGTTCTTGGACAAAGAGTTGACAAGAAATTAAATGCCATTCATTATGCTCGTAAAACCCTAGATTGTGCTCAAGGAAATTGTCCTACTACTGAAAAAGACTTTCTAGCAGTTATGTTTGCTCGTGACAAGTTCAGATCTTATATTGTTGATTCTAATGTAATTGTTCACACAGAACATGCTGCTATTAAATATCTTATGGAAAAGAAAGATGCTAAACCTAGAATTATTAGATGGGTTCTCCTACTACAAGAATTTGATTTGCATATTATTGATAGAAAGGGAGCTGAGAACCCATAGCAGACAACTTGTCTAGGTTAGAAAATGTTCTTGTTGACCCACTACCTATTGATGATAGCTTTCCTGATGAACAACTAGCTGTCATAAATGCTTCTCATAGTACTCCATGGTATGTAGTTATATCGTTGCTAAATTTATACCACCTAGTTTCACATACCAAGAAAAGATAAAGTTTTCTATGATTTAAGACATTACTTTTGGGATGACCCAGACCTTTATAAAGGAGTAGATGGTGTTATTAGACGTTGTGTACCTAAGCATGAACAGGAGCAGATCCTACGCAAGTATCACTCCGAGGTCTCGGAGGACACCATGCTGGATACAGAACTGCACACAAGGTATTATAATCTTGTTTTTATTGGCCTACTCTCTTCAAAGATACCAGTAAGTTTGTCTTATCTTGTGATGAATGTCAGAGAACTAGTAATATTATTAGACGCCAGGAAATGCCTATGAATTATTCACTTGTTATTGAATCATTTGATGTTTGAAGATTTGATTATATGTGACCTTTTCCATCCTATAATGGGTATACTCATATTTTAGTTGCTGTTGATTAGGTTACTAAGTGGGTAAAAGCTAGTCCAACTAGTAGTGCTAATCATAACACTTTTATTAAAATACTTAAAGAAGTTATTTTCTCGAGGTTTGGAGTCCCTAGATATTTAATGATTGATGGTGGTTCATACTTTATTCATGGTCATTTCCGTAAATTGCTTGCTAAGCATGATGTTAGCCATAGAATTGCATCAGCTTATCACCCTCAGTCTAGTGGTCAAGTAGAATTGTGTAATAGGGAAATAAAAATGATCACGCAAAAGAATGTTAATAGATCTAGAAAGAATTGGTCTAAGAAACTTTATGATGCATTATGGGATTATAGAACTGCATATAAAAATCATATGGCTATGTCTCCATATAAAATGGTTATGGAAAAGCATGTCACTTACCTCTAGAACTAGAACATAAAGCCTATTGGGCAATTAAAGATCTTAACTATGATTTCAAACTTGCCGATGAGAACAGGTTATTTGACATTAGCTCAATTGTTGAATGGAGAACCCAAGCTTATGAAAATGCCAAACTGTTTAACGAAAAAGTTAAGAGATGGCATGAGAAAAGGATAAAAAAGCGTGAATTTAATGTAGGTGATCATGTCTTGCTATACAACTCTAGATTAAGATTTTTTGCAGGAAAACTTCTCTCTAAATGGGAAGGGCCTTACATTATCAAGGAAGTTTATCATTCCGGTGCCATCAAGATCAACAACGCCGAAGGAAATAACCCGAAGGTGTGTAAACGGGCACAGAATCAATCATTATATCTCAAGTACTCCCAAATGTTGAAACCAATTTTATTGATATCGTAACACCAGAGGAGTACAAAAGGGAGACCTACCAGAACACTCCAGACCCCCAAAAAGGAATATGTGTATGATACGGTAAGCAAACCGACTCTAAAACTTTTCCAATGGCAATTTTACTCTGTTTTGGAATATTCAAAAAATTAGGAAAATAAAAAATAGTCCAAAAAGTGCACGAGGAGGCGACAAGCCTTGGGGGCACGCCTCACAGGCTTGTGGCAACCTCGTGTGCCCTCCAGACTCTGCTTTCTTGTAGAATACTTCTTTTGGTCGTTAAAAATTCATTATATAATCTCCCTAAGGTTTCGACCATCGTACTACATCAATATCCTCTGTTCTCATTTCAAGTTGTTTTTTAGATTGGTCTAGATCGCTATGATGTCCCCACGCGCTACGAAGGATAAGTTCTTCGGGAAGGTCATCAAACCCTACCTTGTGGAAGTGCCGCAACACCCTCAAACTATTGAGATGCATGAGGGGGTGCTGCACATCCGCGATGTTCAAGGGCGAAGGAGGGCCGAAAGCATGGAGACAAGGCTCGAAGCAATGGAGCAGCAAGTCTTGAAGTGCCAAGGGATGGTGGAACGCGGACTCAACGCCAATCACTCCATGATCATGGAATTTACCAGTGACCACAAGCTAAACGCCAAAAACATCGGAGAGGCCATCTTCAAGCTTCACGAGAAAATCGAGCATCTTCAAGCCTAGATCTATGACCTCCAAAACCAAAACTATGAGTATGAATACAAATTTAAGAGGATGAGTTTGGTTACAAATTTGAGGATCCCGGAGACTCAATCATCCTTTTATGATGGTGAACTTATGCCTTGGAAGACATAGGACAAGCTTCCCTCTTCTACAACTCCATCATCACCACCTTCAAAGAAGGAAAATTGAGTAATGGGTATGTGCACTCCCCTTGGTTTGTGCCAAGCTTGGGGGAGTTGTCCTGGTATCATATCACCATCACATCTTCAGCTTTACCATTTTTCTTAGTTCAATCCTTTTGGTATTATCTTGATCTAGTAGAATAAAAGTTTTTAGTATGATCTAGTCTTTGAGTTTTGCTTTGTGATCTATCTATGTAATCGAGTTCGTGAGTTATATAATAAAGAGGAGTTTTGAGTTGATGGCTTTGTTTTCTTGCTATGATCTTGAGAAAAAAAGAATAAAAAAAGTAAAAAGACTATATAATGATCTTATGGAGAGTGATGACTTCACATATAAAGAGTATGATGAATAAAATTTGTTGAGAGATGACAAACATAGTTTTGGTCATTGTTGCAATTAATTGGAAGTAATAAAGAAAGAGAGGTTTCACATATAAATATACTATCTTGGACATCTTTTGTGATTGTGAGCACTCATTAAAGTATTATATGCTAAAAGGTTGATGTTGGACAAGAAAGACAACATAATGGTTTATGTTTTCTTGTATCCAAATAGAAGTTATATTGTCATGGATGCTCCAACATGTTGTGCTTGTTTCCCATCCCATGCTAGCCAAATCTTTTGCACCAAGTAGAGATACTACTTGTGCATCCAAATATCCCTTAAACCAGTTTTGCCATGAGAGTCCACCATACCTACCTATGGAATGAGTAAGATCCTTCAAGTAAGTTGCCATCGGTGATCTTTTAGTGTGAAGAAAATATGCTTTATACGAACTTGTGATATGGAAGAAATAAAAGCGATGGACTGCGTAATAAAGTTCCTTATCACAAGTGGAAATATAAAGTGACGTTCTTTTGCACTAAGATTTTGTGCATCCAACTATAAAAGCGCATGACAACCTCTGCTTCCCTTTGTGAAGGGCCTATCTTTTACTTTTACCGTCTACCCTCACACAAGAGTCATGGTGATCTTCACCTTTCCTTTTTACACCTTTTCTTTTTGGCAAGCACTATGTGTTGGGGAAAGATCCAGATATATATATATATATATATATATATATCCACTCGGATGTGGGTTATCATAAAGTACTATTGTTGACATTACCCTTGAGGTAAAAGACTGGGAGGTGAAGCTATAAGCCCCTATCTTTCCTTGTGTCTCATTGAGGCTTTGAACTCATAAGTAGCCTGTGAGTGTTAGCAATTGTGAAAGACTAAAAGATGGTCGAGTATGTGGACATGCTATACAAAAGCTCTTACACTGACTCTTTGAGATATTATGATAAATTGCAATTGCTTCAATGACTGAGATCACAGTTTGTTAGTTTTCAACAAAATTTCTGATTCATACTTTACCTTGTGAATGAATTGTTACTCTACCATAAGAAATTTTACGACAACATAAGTTGTTGTCCTAAAGATGATCATGATGCCCTCATGTCCATATTTTATTTTATTGACACCTCTATCTCTAAACATGTGGACATATTTATCGATTTCTGTTTTGCTTGAGGACAACCGAGGTCTAAGCTTGGGGGAGTTGATACATCCATTTTACGTCTTGCTTTTATATTGGTATTTATTGCATTACGGGTCATTATTACACGTTATGGTACAATACTTATGCATTTTCCCTCTTTTTTACAAGATTTACATGAAGAGGGAGAATACCGACAGCTGGAATTCTTGACCGGAGACAAGCAAATATGAGAGACCTATTTTGCGCAACTCCAAAAGTCCTGAAAATTTATGGAGAATTATTTTGGAATATATAAAAAATTGGCCGAAGAAAATACTAGACGAGACCCATGAGGTGGCCACAAGCCTGGGGGACGCGCCCTCCCCCCTGGGCACGCCCCTAGGGCTTGTGGGCCCCCTGGCAGGTCTCCGGTGCCCATCTTCTGCTATAAGGAGGCTTTTGACCATTCAAAAATCATAAGGAAGCTTTTGGGACGAAGCGCCGTTGTCTCGAGGCGGAACCTAGCACTACAAAAAAAATACACTTCCATGATGATACGTGTTTGTCACAGTAGGTCACGTTTTCTGTCATGCATGTACATCCATGACGATGTTATGACAGAATCAAGATAGTCAAACTTGTGCTGTCGTAGAAGTGTTCCATGACATTACCAAAATTATCGACATGGAAGTGGCAACTTCCATGACGATAATTCGCACGTCATAGAAGTGCTTTCGTCAAGGGTGACCGACACGTGGCATCCACCGTAACGGAACGCCGTTAAGCTATTGGGTCCGGTTTTGGATCCGATAACCCATTAACAGCCCCGACAAATGGGGATTTTCCATGTGTAAAATCATCATTGGGTGGAGTAAACAGGTGTCATCTCACCGTTGGGACAGATGTCATCCACTCATTGGACCGAAGGCGCCTATGATACGTCGACAAATGGCATGGCCCAACAGAGGCCCATTCCTGTGAAAATGTCGACCCGTTTGACTTGGTCAAAAGGTGGCGGGCCGGCCCACGGAAAGCCTGGTAATGGCCTATTTGTATATAGCCCATTTACAGCCCGCAAACACATGGCACGTTACGGCCTATCCGAATTAGGCCCAGTAGTGTCATATGGGCCGTCCAATATGATTCCAGCCTGTTTTAACTTCTGGCCCATGTATGGCCCATGACGTCTTTCGGCCCATATGAGGCCCTTTGTAACTCTTTGCCCATTTATTCTTGGGCTCATTTCCAGCATTTGGTCACTTACGACCCGTTACTGTCATTTTCTGCTTGTGGGCCAAATTTAGCCCGTTGTTACAGTCGGCCCGTTTGTGGCCCATTAATATGTTGGGACGTTTTCATAGCGTCATCAAATACAACCTATTAAGGACGGCCCGTTATGGTCGGCCCATGAACGGACGATTCCAACTCGAGCCCGTTTACGGCCATAATGTGGTCTGTCATTGGCCCATGTTTGGCCGATCGATCATACGGACCATATAAGGCCCATTGATGATACGACCCGTAGAAGGCCCATTGTGTCTACGGCCCGTAGAAGGCACATTGTTTCTACGGCCCGTAGATGGCTTGTTGTTTCTACGTCCGGTAGGAGGCACATTGTCCCTACAGTAAATATGTAGCCCATGCTTATTGTGGCGTAGTTTTAAAAAATAGGTTATTGCGGCCACTAGCAAACCGCGGAAAAAGAACTACACTGACTACAAGAAAACAAATAAACAAGAAAACAAGGAAATAAATAAGCAAGCAACTTATGCTAGTCTATCACGGCTATTACACATATTACATCCACTGGGCATCAAAGTTCTCCACCAGTGCAAATATAGGGAACAAAGCAGCATATAAATGCCACAGCAAAACAAGTCCAGAACTGAAACCACTTCAGAAGAGCCAAAAAAACAATATGCTGGGTACCCATAATGCTGGCAAGATGCTTAGCAAGCTTATTAACTTTCTCTTGTTTGGCGCTTACATCCTCCAGTGCTTGCTGTTGCATAAGAAAGTACGCATCTGAATTCTGCAGGGACTTCCTCAGTCCTTCGGCTTCTTGCTGCAGCACAGCTGACTGACACCTTTCAACTTGTAGTTGAGACTGAATAAGCCAATGTGATTCAGGCAACGAGTTCGAAGAGCTTGTGCCAGCGGTACTGGCCAGTAACTCGAACACTACATCAACGCAGGACTGTAGGGTTTTCTCACTGTCTACAGATCATTTTTATCACCTTTCTTAGAGACTAACAGGGTTGTCTCACTATCTTGAACCTTATCTGCATTACTTTCTCTACCATTGCATAGTGGGGTGCTCTTCTCCAATATTCTGTTTGCATACTACAAGAGAAACAAGCAGACACATCACAGGTTTAGCTTGTAGTATACGAAACTCAGTTTGGTAAAACGGTTCAGTAGTAAGGTGGACAGGTAACAACATAAAACAAACTTATATCTATGTACTATGGTCACTATATTGTCCATATCATTCGAGTTTATGTTGCCTAATCAAGATAGAGACACAGCTCAACTCATATATTTTTAAGACACAGCAGCATAGACAGAACATAAGTGTGAGAAACTACACAACATTTGCAACACTTGTAATGTGCATCACATGAGAACATCATTGTTTATACAACTTAAACTGAAATCAACATAGAGCAAGAAGTTACAACGACAATCCAATTAAAGAAACAGGTTTAAAGCATACCTGTTGCGTCATTGGAGTTTCAATTGGATCCTTCAAATTTGGAAATAGTTGGTATGAGTAAATACAGTGATGCAACAGCAAAGGAGTATGGACCATAGCTACGAATCGACACGAGAACAGCTTGCTCTTCCGCTTTAAGCGTGGAGTTTGGGTTAGCTGTGGTGGTCTTCATGCTTTGGGCACTGTAGTAGCTTTACAAACTGCTGGTGTGGGGGTACTCTGTGGTGGACATGGTGCTTTGTCAACTAGAAGTGGGTTACTATCCGCTGGGGTTGCGGTTAGATCGGTTGTAGCTGGTTCTCTGCCCAACAGTGTAAGTGTGCAATCTGGAAGAGTCTCGATTATGTGTGGTGGGGCTAGTTTGTGGGCCAGTACAACCATGATTCTATCTGCATCGACGGGTAGCACTGTCTTTTGTGAAGAATAGGTTTTTGCTCCCTTAGATACTGCCATCACCCCCTCCAATTCAAATGGCTGATAAACAAGAAAATAAATTTAACGTACAGACATTGTATGATAGACAGATGTGGTAATTCACATATATGTTGTGTAACCAAACAGGACAACATAACACAATTTCACATATATGATGCCTAACTAAACAAGATAGAATGACACAGTTTCAGAGATATGATGGAGAACTTAACAGGATATAATGGCATAATTCAACATATTATGAGTATCTGAACAGGATGACATGACAAAACTATATGATGTCTTTCTAAAATAGGTTGGGATGAAATAATTCACATACATGTTGTCTAAGTATATAGGATGGCATGATATAATTGACATAATTGATTCATATACTAAGCAGCTAGCACTCGCATGTATGATCTCTAAACTAAGAAGATGGAATTCAATATTGTGCATATGATGTTTAAACTAAGCAATGCAAGACACCATATGCTTCATATGAGAAATATAAACATTGCAACTTAGAGCATACACCTCAGGTGGGCTATAGCACTAGTCATCTGTCTCTGAATCCTCCTCTGAGGAGCTCCCTGTAACCATCGAGATATATGCTTCAACAGGTACCATTGCCTGCTCTGAAGACCTTGTTTTCACTCCAGTTTTTTCCATAACCGGCTCAAATGACTGATACACATGAAGAGTAGTTCAATATACATAGATTGTCGACAAATTGAATACGTAATGAACAAAAACAAGGCATGAGATAATTCACATATATGATGCTTGGTTGCATGGCGGTGCATAATTCACATATATGATAACTGGCTGAAAAACATGGCATTGCATAATTCACATATCTGATATAGAAAGCAAATAGGAGGCATTCACACAAAGCATGCCTAATCTAAGCAGATGGCATGGCAATGCAAGACACCATATGCATGATATGAGCAATATAACCCAGCCAAGTTAGAGCATGCACCTCGGGGGGTATACGACTAGTCATCTGTCTCTGAATCCTCCTTTGAGGAGCTATCAGTAACCAGCAAGAAATCTGCATCGACAGGTAGCACTGACTGCTCAGAAGACCTTGTTTTCACTCCAGATTTTCCCATGACTGACTCAAATGGGTGATGCACAGGAAGAGTAGATGAATGTATAAAGATTGTTGACAAATGGAATACAATATGGAAAAAATATGGCACGATACAATTCACATATACGATGACTGGCTAAATAGGATGGCATTGCATGATTCACGTATATGATGCCTGGCTAAAGAAGATGGCATTGCATAATTCCCATATACTCACTCCATTCCTAAATATTTGTCTTTTTAGAGATTTCAAATGGACTACCACATATGGATGTATATAGACATATTTTAGAGTGTAGATTCACTCATTTTGTTCCGTATGTAGTCACTTGTCGAAATCTCTAAAAAGAAAAATATTTAGGAATGGTGGGAGTATGATATAGAAACCAAACAGGTGGCATTCACACAAAGAAAATCTAAACTAAGTTGATGACATATAAGATTTATAATGTAAACAATGCCAGGCGCCATATGCATGATATGACCAACATCAGCATGCCAGGTTAGAGCAAACACCTCAGGTGGTAAACAGGCGTGGTCAGCTCCTTCTGAATCCCCATCTGAATAGTTATCTTCCTCTGGAATACAATCTGGAAATGTAGGAGGGGGGCACTTCGCCCACCATGGAGCGGCATCTACATGACATTATATTCCCATGCAACGGTCTTCTCTTTTTCTCTGCATGTTCAGTATGATTGTGTGCAATATCTGACATGCATAATAAAAAAATAGTTACATTCTGTAAGGCCTAAGGGGTGCATGCAAAAATCAAGACTGATGGTAGCAAACGAGTGGATGGATCCAAAACTAATGATAGCAGGTAGATTATAGCTTCAGTTTAAAAAGATAGACAATGGATCATCTATTGTTTGTTGCCCACCCAACATGAACCACATAGAAGACCCCAGATGAACCAGATAGTAGACAGATATTGTTCGTTGCTACCTCGATATGAGACACACGGGCATTTCAAAACTCAAGTTTGAACGATAAAGTTGCAGGTAATAATAACCGATGTATAACGTACGCAAACACGAAAGACTGTAGGGGAGATCTCTGCTGCAGTGAACGCTTCTGTGGATGGTGCACCTCAGGTGGGGTGGATGACGACACGGCAGGAGCAGGACATAACACACAGAGTTTTCTTTGATGCCTATCTGAAAATGAAGTAAATCTGTAAGGGCTCCTTAGAATTGGAGGATTCTATAAACGCAGGGACAGGAAAAACACAGGAATAGGATAGGGATGCACGTGCAAAACGGAGCATTTGGAAACATAGGATTTCAGTCAACCTGGGTGTTTGGTTCACATGAATTGGAAGAACACAGGAATGGAGAAATGTGACCAAATTAAAGTCAAACCACGTGAAAATGAAAAAAATAAGAATCTTATTACGCCAGTAATGCAATTAGTTCTATTCTTCATGCATATTAATATGAAAAGGACGTCCAAGTGAATATTAAAATTCCTACGTTTTTTCTTCGAAAGAGACACCAAAGGAAAAAATCCTCCAGTTTTGCTTTGCTCCACTCGTTCTAACGAAATGCACGAATAGTAGTTCCATAGCAAAGGGTCCCTGAGGGATCGACATGAATGCAGAGTAACAAAGTGATGCGACGAGTGTACAACCTCTTTCGCTTAGCCTTGTGGACCTCAGCATCATTGGGTCGGACGTGGAGGATGGTGATGCTGGTGTGACTATCGGAGGTGGGGAAGAAGATTGGAGGCCTTTGGAAATGCGCCGAGGGTACTGCTTCGCTATGATGGACGGTTCCGTCGTTGGAGCAGCTCCGATGAGGTGTATGGCGGCGAGGCTGAAGCAGGACAAGACATACAACATTATTCTGAAGTGGGACCCTAATATCATCTGCAATAGATGATGTAAAGTACATCAACAAAAAGTGCTAGATGTAAAACACATCAGCCGCACCACGGCCGCTCCAACAGATGCTGTAAGTACTGTTCACTCTGAACTTAACCGAAGAAACTGAACTTTACAGTCGAAACTGAATTTTACTGTCGAAACTGATAGAACTAGTAGCAGAGCATTGCAATAGATATTTAGGGCATTCGAGCACTAGTAGCAGAGAAGCGATGATCTAAATCAGCAGACACTCGAGCAGGGAACGCACTAGTAGAGAGCAAGTCGTGCAATAGCACCGCGAGCAAGTGCTAAAGCAGCAACTCCTGTAGATGCTGAAGGTCATGCAGCAGCAGCAGCACAAGCGAGAGCAAGAGCAGAGCAGCAACACGAACGAAAGCAAGAATAAAGCAAGATGCTTACGACCGACAAGAAGAACGAGCCGCGGCCTTGGCGAAGCGGAGCCGAGTACCGCAACTAGTGCCGGTGTGGAAGTCGTCGCCGAGGAAGCAATGACATGGGGGAGAGACGCCGTGGATGATCGGGCCGGCGAGGCGCCGTCGATGGAGACCCGCCATGGCTGCTCGTGTAACAGCCTCGATTTTGGCCCCTTTCTTTTTTCCTTTGATTATATTGGTTTTTGCTCAGTTTTGTTTCTTTTTGGAGTGGTTTAGTGGCCTTGCCACCTGGGAAATAATCCTCATTCCTCCTCCCAAGTGGCTCATCATTCTCAAACCATTTCCAAGATCTTGTCACATCACTCCTTGACCAAACCCTAAAATTCTTTTCTAGGGAAAATTCCTTTTTCATTAAAGGAATAACCCTATCTGCCCTAGGTTATGAAGGAACCTATATTTCTGTCCATCCAAAAATCCCCAAATAATTCTCATAATTCCTTTGGGTCATATATAGTTCAAATATGTCCAAACATTTCTTTGGCTAGTTCAAAAATAATTCTCCAATATTCCTTTTTCTATTCTGCCCTGAATTACACTTTGTGAAGGAAGTGTCATTTATATTTTTCCTATTGCCTCCCAACCTTTTTGGGCATGTTTATATGTCCAAATAATTGCCCCATGCACAATTTCAAATTTATTTTCCTAGCCAATCTTCCTAAGTGAATTTTCAAAGTTTCTGTCAGACAGAAGGCTTTGTGATGGAAGTACTAGCTAGCAGTACCCAGATGAGTTGAACTTCTGCACACTCCTTAATGTGCTCACATTAAACCGCTCCACCCATTTTCAGCATCATCCAATCAACTATTTGAGAACAAGACCAAATCTTTGATTCTGGCAATATTTTCAGCTTGTGAAGCAAGTATATTTTATATTTCTTCAAAAATCTTGATAAATTACCAGATCATCCTTATACCCATAAAACATCTCTTCACCCAATTTGGCATCATTTCATCAATCCATTTGACCACCAAAATTATTCCAAGTTTCTGTCCAGAGGAGATGTTTGTGAAGCAAGTACCAGTTTGGCTTGGCTAATTGGTATGAGACTTTTTGAGCATCTCCATATGACCAAATGATCATGCTTTGCCAAATCTTAGCCCAAGTTAATAGTCTATGTCAGAGCATCATCATTATCTTCATTTCTGGACCAAAAATGCAATTGTGAAGCAACTGTAGTAAATATTGATCCATTTCTCCCCAAACTTACCAGGATGAAAGTCCTTCTTTACCTCAACCTCGAGTACAACTCCATTGCTCCCAAAACCCTTCTTGTTGATTACCAGTGTTCACCCAAGTTTACTGCGGTAAACTTCAGAGGGTGATAACCATTTAACTGTAGCAGTTTTAATCGATCTACCACCTCAGTGCACGCGGTGACCATCGCTTTGGCGTGCAATGGCCGTGCCCAGAGCGTCTTCTTGCTCGGGCCCCTCCCCCTCTCGTCGACTTCATGCTCATGAGGATGTCTAGTAGATAGCCCGCGTCGTCGCCATCCTCCTGGACCTCTCTACCCCTCCGTCCGCTTCCTCGTCGGCGCTCGTCGCCGCGCGCCCATGGGTGAGCAGTGCCGACATGCATTAATGACGCTTGGCTGCTTCCCTCCCCTCGACCTCTTTTGCCTGTGAGCAATGTGGCTCATCCGCATCTCCTTCGTCACCTTCTCGTGCCCCCCCGTGGTCGCTGGCCATCGCCAGAGCCTTGGACGGACGTGCCCGGTGGCACCCGAGCCTATCCCTCTCGCCCCGGCTATAAATAGCCATCCCCGAGCCCTCCCGAGCTCACCAGCAGCCTTGCCTCTCTCCCTAGACCTCGCATACCCTCTTAGTTAAGCTCCGAGAGCTCTTTGTGCCCCCCTCGCTGCCATGGCCACCGCCTCTGCTCTCTTCTATTCCGGCGAACCAAGCCCCTTCCCTTCATCCCTCCACCTCTAGTCGACCTACCAGACTCCAGCGGACCGTGCTACCTCCTTTCATGTTTGGCAAGACCCCGGTGGCATCGTCTCCAACTCCAGCCGAGCCGTTGTTCACCTCCACGTGAACCCTGCCCGACCCCTTCCTCTCCGGCGTGCGCCACGGGCCCAGATCGACGCGGCTCTCCGCGCTGAGCTCCTCGGTAGGCGGAGCATCGCCGGAGGCCCTCTGTGGCGCCAGAACGGCCGCCGGTGTCGAGCTCCTCCACGGGCGGCATCGGGAAGTAGAAGGAGGCGACTCCTCCGCCCTGCCAGCTGGCCGGGGGCCTCGCTCGTCTGCCCCTCGGCGTTGACCCGCCCCGTCCAGATGGATAAGTGATGGGCCCGCAGCCCGCGGGACCCGCACGTCAGCGACCCCAGGCCGGCCCCGTCACTGTGCAACTGGATAAGGTGAAAGCATATTTCCTAATTACACTTTCAGTTTTTCTGTCCAGGCCCCGGTTTGAAAATCTTTTCATTACAGATAGGTCCCTAGTAGAAAAACCTTCATAACTTTTTAACCGTATCTCCAAATGAGGTGATTCCAAAGCCTAATTCTTTGTTTGGTCGAGCCCATTCTGTTGGTCATGATTTCACTATGGATTGACACTATGAAAATGACCATTTTTCCCCTTCCCTAATTCAGCTCCCTCCGAGAGAGAACAATTTCCTGCGACTCGTTCCGCGAGTTTCTCGCACTTCTCCCCGGTGATTTCTTCGACCACAGGCAAGCCACAATACCCACTTGCATGATAGTCATGCAGTAGCCTTGGTTTTCAACTTGAATCTTTATTAAATGCTTGCTTGTTGAAAAGATGGTTATCGTTGTTCCGGTGATGTTTAGACTTGCATGTTCACTTTTGTGCTATGTTGTATTGTACTCTGTTATCATGTTCTACCTGCTAGTATTGCCTTTCATATATATATGCTTGCTAGTAGTACATGTTGATGTACCGGTGATGTTAATGCTAGTAAGTATGCCATGCTCAGTGGATATGATTCATTGTTGATATGGTGGATAGTTATGTGATACCCTCATGAGGATGTTGATATCATGTTCATGAATTGTTATTGGAATCATGTTATTTTATAATGGCTCAGCATATTTGCATTCAAGTTTAACGGATTAATTGAACTTGAACAACTGTTTGTTGAGTCATGGTGCCACTGAATTGAGTTGACTAGTGCAACCATGCTTGCCGTTATGGGACTGCCCTAATGCGGTCTATTGTCGTGCCTCTCACCAGTGCCTCGAACTAGGGAATGTTATGGGCGTCCTGTACCCTGGCCCGGTAAGCAGGCATAACCTTGTGAGCCCGTTGTTAAGGTTTTGCGTGCATGTCCCCGTGTGGGACGGGCCACGACGGTGGTTGTTGTGTCTTGAGGTAGACACGGGGCCACCCATGACTTAGCCCAGAGGGGAGTGAGTCGGAGTGGCCGGGAGAGTGTCATGGCAGTAGATCGGTTTTTTCGATAATGCCGTTGGTCCACCCGAATGGGAGTGCGAGGCCATGGGTTCTATAGTGTGGGTACAGTGTACTAACCTCTGCAGAGTGTATATTAAATCTATCAATAGCCATGCCCGCGGATAAGGGCCCACTCAGAAGTAGGTCACACCATGATTCAACAGTAATAAGAATAACTTGATTCATGACAACCCATGGTTGTGATCATCGTAAGGATCACGGGCCAAGTATTGGTCGTGGTTGTGATCGCCGTAAGGATCATGGGCCAAGTATTAGTCGTGGTTGTGATCACCGTAAGGATCACGGGCCAAGTATTGGTCGTGGTTGTGATCACCGTAAGGATCACGGGCGAAGTGTTAGTCATGGTTGTGATCATCGTACAAATCACGGGCCAACTGTTAGTCGTGGTTGTGTTCTCCGTAAGGATCACGAGGATACCGAGTTGGGTAAAGATCAAGCTCCTTGTGGTCACTTAATGATCGCTACGGTATTGTTCATACCAAGCTTGATTTGATCCTGAGATGATCGTGTGATGCCCGAGGTTGGTAAGTGATGCATGTGACAGTTACCAGGTAACCCGAGCAGAATAAGTGGTGCATGTAGTGTCATCATGTTGCATTCTAGTATTTTTGGATTAATATGCTCATATTGTTCTAGTTGTATCATGTTTATGTTGGCCATGCCATGTTATTCTGATGATCTCATCTTAATTCCTATTTAACCTGTAATTGCCATGCTGTTGTCTGTCTTGACTGCTTCTGGTCATTGTGAGCTTCCAAGTACATTCAGTGTATTGACCTGGTGTGTCATGCCAGTTTGCAGGTCCTGCCAGATTTGATTGCTTTCTTATCATCGTTGTGGCCCCACCCGATAATGAAAATGCTACGACAACAAGAGTTCCCTAGCTTTAGCGGCGTGCCAGACCGATCGTGTGGGGGTGCGATGTGAACATGGCAGTCTTTACCTTTTTAACTTGTAGATAGAAAATGCCAAGCCAATGCGCGCTAGTGGCAGGCCAGAACAATAGTCTGGGGTGCGACGCGAACCGGACAGGCCCGTTGTAGTTGTTCCACTTTCTCGTTTTGAATTCGTGACATGTAACACTTAGTTTGTAATATATAAGTTTGGTTGTTGCACCCATATATATATACTAGTTTGGTAGGTTGGGTCATGCATCATACGTAAATTACAAAGTTGATGCAACAGGTAAGTACTGTACATCCTTCCTCATTTGTTGGTCCCATTTCTACCAAATTTTGACCACAGATTTAACTAACAAAATGTTAATGCATATCACCAAAAAACATATCATCCGATTCGTATTTCAACATAGTTTCCAATGATATTGTTTTTGTGACATGCATTAACATATTGTCAGTTAAATCTGAAGTCAAAATTTGGCACAAAGCATGATGGTGACCAGTAAACCAGGATGAAGACAGTGATACTACATATAATTAATGCCAAATAAGAGCAAGGGATTACACATGCCATTTTTGACTCGAATAATTATGCCATATAGTAACACATTAAGGCCACGAGGTGATGCAGTGCTGGTTATAGGAGGCAAGAAGAAAGATGCATCCATAAACGACCTCCTCCTCTTCGATTATGGGCGCCGGCCCACCAAACGGCGGCTTTCGTGGCGAGGTCAACGTGCTTCTGAACAATGGCATCCAAAGATTCCACTCGGTCAAAGAACGCCAATGTCTTAGCGTCTTCCCTAGCCATGTGGTGGATTATGTGGACGATTTCCTCATAGATGTGGATCTGTAGGTCAATGGTTTCTTGCACAGCGAGGCATTGCGTGGCGAGCGCGGCATCGAGGTGGACATTCTTTATCGCGACGTCTAGCAGCTGCAGGGCCACCAGTGCTTCAAAGAGGTCATCACCATGGAGGCCGATGAGGGTGGTAGGCAATGAGGAGCCTGGGGGCGCAAGCTGGAGGAGTACGGTAAGGTCGTCTACGTGCTTCTTGATGATGCTGAACTTGCGGATGGAGCGGACCATCATCTCATCCATGCAAGAGGCGCAACCAACATCGACGAGTGCTATGACGCCGGTGGTAGCTGGCACCATCTGGGAACACCGCACGTGCGGGGCCACAGGCCGGCATCTTGGATGATCTGGCACAACCAATGGCTGCACACGCCCATCGCCTCCATGGGTGGTTGTGGCTTCTGGTAACTTGGTCTTGGTCTTGGATTGGAGTAAGCAGTTTTGCACAGACTAGGTGCATACGATTTGGTAGATGGATTGGAGTGGTCGGGCACCTTCATATGAGAGTGCAAACTGCATTGCATTCACATCGTGTTGGCTCCATTCCACTTCTCCAATTAATTCCTTTTTCTTGCTAATTGAATGAGGATGCATCATTGACCGTTCAACTTTTCGGGAACAGCTACCCTCTCCCTAATTGGCATTCAAGCTATATCAATGTAAATGCGTGTTAAAAATATACTAGTCATCTTAGTACATTGTGAACCACGACCAAGGTAGAGGGAAAATGAGAGAATTTAATATTTATTTGCTAATTAATACCATTCCATGCAATGAACTGACCACTGCTTCCCATGCTAGGTAGTCTCAAAGCATTAAAAATATACACGTCCCACATCTCTTATTGGTCGATTCCTTTATTCATGTCAAAAAACAAGAAACGAGGTTGAGTTATCACCGTGCCTAAGTATTTTGGGATTATTTAGTTTTTGTAAGATGACAATACCTAGCGATCACCATAATAACCATAAGATCTGCGTCCGACGGTGGCACCAATTGGACACAAACAACAATAAAAAATAAATGCCACAAAACTGCCACACCACGCCCCTGCCCTACACATAAGACGGCCACACGAGAGTTCACAATAACCACGTTCGAGTTGCACTTGGCTCTTCACCTCTTCGAGAAGTCGAACAATGATGTTACTAGTTCTATAGTACCAAATCAACTGTTGCATGTCCGTCGCGTGGGGGAGGGAGAGCTTGCTGTAAGCAAAAGCTTCTCGTCATCCTGCGAGCCACTTCACGCATGGGAGAGGGAGAGGGCGTAGTAATAAAGCTTTTCCTTGTTGTGACACATCAAAGTAGTACACTTGATTTTCTGAAAAAGTTGTGTTTACCATACATTAACTACAATGCATGCATGCATGTCGTGAGTTTCCTGTTGATCCTTGCATGTGTTGATTTAATGCACCTTGAAGTATGAACATGTGAAGGTAAATTTGTCATAGTGGAGAGTAATTTACGCTAGTAACATACACACTACCCTAGGCTATGTTACTACATCCGTAGTGGGTAGTATAACCGACCCTAAGGCTGGTCATTGTGGGGAGTAACTTATACTACTGTCATGCATATGACACTAGTCTAAGTTACTACTTTCATACTATAAAGTAACATAGTACTAGTGTCATATATGGCTTCATTTATTACATTATAGACTCATTTTTCTCGGCAAGAACGTGGCGACGCCCCTGCTGGTGATACCAGGAGTCGAGCGACGTCACGATCTGCCTGATCATCGATGCCAAGCATAGCTTCAGAAGCCATGGCACGGGCGCAACTCCTGTTGAGATTTCCATCAGTAGCTGATCAAATGGAAGAGTGGAGAGCCACCATCCAGAGTTTGATCGGCCTCGCTGAAGCCGAAAAATCTCAATAGGCAGAGCCATTGCGGTACCCACGGATGACGATGACAGCCTGGACTTCTAGCCGTGTTGAGGGGGCCACACTAATAGTGCAGTCCCCTCCGCAGCAGCAGATCCAGACGCAACAACAAGGGCAACACGACCATGAGCCTGATGAAGCATCAATGGCCTTGTCTAATCCAGAGCCCACCGAGATCAACGGCAGGTCCTGGAGGATCAGCGGAGGGAAGATGCGTGCATCACAATAGAACGGCGCTGAGAGACCCGCCGTCAATCCGACAGGCGCAATGGTCAAGAGTCGACAAACTCACGCCCAGTGATGGCGGGTACTTACCTTTCGAGGTTGGGTGCCCTGCCTTCACTCGCGAGCTGCGGCAAGTCCGTTGGCCATCTGCTCGCGTTTTCAAGACAGAGTTGCCAGAAAAATATGAGGGAAAGTTGAACCCGGCAGAGTTATTGAGCATATACACAATTGATGTTCAAGCCACCGGGGCAAGAGATGAGAAGGTGTTCGCCAACTACTTCCCTGTGGCACTCAAGCCAAACATGAGGTCGTGGCTGATGCACCTGCCGGAGAATTCCATTTCGTCATGGGCTGACTTGTGCAATGAATTTGTTAGTGCCTTCACGGGTGACCATCAAGAACCAGGACGGCCCAGCGATCTGCAAGTCCTTTCGCAGAAGGAAGGGGAGAGCATGCGAAAGTATATGCAGAGATTCAGTCAAGTGCACCGCAACATTCCGGAGATACACCCGGCAACTGTGATTGCCGTGTTCCACTCGAACATGCGCAACAGGAGGATCCGTTCCAAAATGAACGTCCAGCTGCCCAAGACCGTCAATGAGTTATATACTTTGGCAGAAAAATGCGCTCGGGAGGCAACTCCTCGGAGAGGAGGATGGCATCAAGATCAATTCTAAGGATGATGATGAGGCTGCTATCTCAAAAAGGAGAGGTCGGAAGCGTAGTAAGAAGCGCAAGGAGAATTCAGTATTGGCCTTTGAGGTCTCCAGCAGTACTGGCGCTGGCAAGAAGACCAAAACCGAAGCCCCTGGTAAGGAAGCTTCCGTGTGCGCAGATTGCCGGGAGGCTGCGGCAGCGAAGAAAGCTGGGAAGCCCGATGGGCCATACTGCAAATTCTATCGCACTAAAGGTCATGATCTC
Organism: Aegilops speltoides; assembly: GCA_021437245.1. Lineage (NCBI taxonomy): Eukaryota > Viridiplantae > Streptophyta > Magnoliopsida > Poales > Poaceae > Aegilops > Aegilops speltoides. The sequence goes on from CM038144.1 coordinate 186,790,075, forward strand.
CAAGAGTGTCATCAAGTTGAGCAACTTGTCAAGAACTAGAAGGCTGAGTATGAGAAGCCCGATAAAGAGAGAAAGCATGAAGGTGCTAGCATGAAAGGCCATGGCAATAGGGGGGCTGTCGTAGCAAGACCCCTCAGCAAAAAGAGAAACCTGCCAAAGGCAGTGAGAAGAAATAAGGTGATGGTGAAAGTGATGAAGGAGATGGGGAAGAAACCAGTGAGCAAAAATTCCAGAAAGTAACTCAAGCCATGTGCATTGACGGAGGTGCATCCCTGCACTGCTCTCATTGCCAGCTCAAACAGTGGGCATGTGAGGTCAATGCCATTGAGCCAGCTACAGACTCTCAGAAGCCGCTCAAATGGCCCCGCACGTCTATCATCTTTGAGGAAGAGGATAATCCTGACCGCACTATTGTAGTAGGGTGTTTGCCGTTGTTGATCTCACCAACAATTTGCAACCTCAAAGTCACAAAGATGCTAGTTGATGGTGGGGCTGGACTGAATCTGATCTCCCCCAAGGTGGTCAGCAAGCTACAGATATCTTACGAAGAGCTCAAGGTTACTGGCACGTTCCAAGGAATCAACCTCGGCAGGAGCCGGCCTAAAGGAAATATTACACTGCAGGTAACATTTGGTGTTGAACTGAACTACCAGACTGAGAGGGTTTTGTTTGATGTTGTCAATCTTCCTCTTTCTTATAATGGGATCCTTGGCCGCCCAGCTCTGGAAAAGTTCATGGCAGCATCCCACGATGCCTATAATACTTTGAAGATGCCAGGGCCGATGGGTGTCATTTACTTTCCATCAAGACGGGGTAACAGCTGAGGCTCCAGAATCCATAGCTCGCACTAAGGAAGCAGAGAAGGGGAATAAGGCTAGCAGAGATGCCAGCAAGGAGTCCTGGAAGCGGGCTCTCTAGAGTGCACTACCCCTGTTGATGACCTGCCAGAGAGTTCCACTTGTAAAAGATCTGAGGTTGGTTCACCTGCTGTGAAGAAAGTTCCGGCAAGGCAGGATGGCGCTGATGGCACGTTCATCGTCAGCGCCAGCCTTGATGACAAATAGGAAAGTGCGCTTGTTGCCTTCCTATGGGAGAATGTTGATGTGTTTGCCTGTCAACCATCGGACATCCCTGGTGTTCCTAGGAAGGTAATCGAGCACCACCTTGCTATATTCCCTCATGCTCGGCCCGTCAAACAGAAGGTTAGAAAGAAAGCTTTGGAATTGTAGCAGTTTATTCCCGATGAAATCAAGAGGCAAGAAGTAGTTGGTTTGGTCAGAGGAGTACTACATCCAACATGGTTAGCTAACCCAGTGGTGGTGCGCAAGGCAAATGGGAAATGGAGGATTTGCATAGACTTCACAGATCTGAACAAGGCATGCGTGAAGGTCCCTTTCCCCTTGCCGCGGATTGATCAGATTGTGGATTCTACATCCGGGTGTGATATGGTTTCCTTTTTGTATGCATACTCCAGGTACCATCAGATATTCATGTCCAAGGAAGATGAAGAGAAGACCGCGTTCGTAACTCCATGTGGCACGCACTGCTTTGTACGGATGCCTTTTAGGTTAAAGAGCGCTGGATCCACTTTTGCAAGAGCAGTACAAATTGGTTTTGAGCCTCAGTTGCACATGAATGTAGAAGCTTACATTGATGATATTGTGGTCAAAACCAAGGACAGACTAACACTTATTCAAGACATGGAAGAGACCTTTTCAAACTTGCACAAGATCAACATGAATTAAATCCTGAGAAATATGTGTTCGGCATACCTTACGGCAAGCTCCTGGGTTTCTTTGTATCTAACCGAGGGATAGAAGCCAACCCCGACAAGAACAGAGCAATCGAGCACATTCAAGCATCCAGGACCGTCAAGGATGTGAGGCGCTTAACTGGATGTGTTCCCGCATTGAGTAGGTTCATTTCCAAGTCTATCGAGCGTGCCTTGTCGTTCTTCAAATATTCTGAAGAAGGAAGGGCCAATGAAGTGGACCCTAGAGGTAGAAGCAGCACTACGAGACCTAAAAGCGTACCTTTCCTCTGCTCCCACCTTAGTCGTTCCTAAGCCACAAGAGTCATTGTAGCTATATTTAGCGGTAATGAACCAAGCAGTTAGTGCAACACTGGTGGTGCAGCGAGAAGTGGATGAGGAAGCAGTTGCAGCTATTGTCTCCTCCAGAGATGAAATTGAACCAGTCACGGCAAGGTTAGACACATATAAGGAAAAAGTGGAGAAAGTTAGCGAAGGCACTTCCAAGACCGCCGCGAGGAAGAAGGTGGTGCAACGACCAGTATACTTTGTCAGCTCTGTGTTACAATAGGCTAGGTCAAGGTATTCTGGTGTGAAAAAGCTGATCTTTGGCCTCATTATGGCCTCGAGTAAACTACACCACTACTTCCAAGCCCACGAGACGGTTGTCACTCGTTTCCCACTACAGCGCATACTGAGGAACCCCAAAGCCACTGGCAGAATAGTTGAATGGGCACCAGAGCTGTCAAGCTCTGGCCTCAAGTATGAAAGTACCTCAACCATTCAGAGCAGAGCATTGGCGGAGTTCATTGCAGAATAGACGCCCACTCGAGATGAAGAAATACCAGAGGCAGTTATTCCCGGCAAGGAGGCGCCTCAGGAATGGATCATGTATTTTGATGGCGCTTTCACGTTGTAAGGCACTGGTGTTGGCGTCCTGGATATGAGGTATCCAACCCTGTATGCCTGTGGCCCACCACGTGGCTCCATTGATGGCCTGATACGGCCCAGCGTCAGCATCAACAACACAAGACCCTCGCGAGGGGCCAAGACTCGCGAGGCGGATGACGCCAAAACCCCCGAGGGGATGGACCTCCTCAGGCTGGCTCCCGAGGGGCGGAGAGTTCTATGCAAGGTTTACCTCATGAGCCTCGGCTGACGTGAGCCATGACGACCAAGGCCAGAAGGGTGCTAGGTAGGCGTCATGCGGGTGCCGAGCACAGGTTTCCTCTTCGGTGCAAAGGAGGCAAGCCACATCCGCGGAGTCCCGAGGAATCAGCCAAAGGTTTCCATTCTGGTGCAACAAGACCAAGACTGCCAGGACGGCATGACGGAAGTCATCAACGAGCCCACCGCAGCGTCACGACAGAGGCTTTTCGCAGGCGAAGACTACTTTTGTCAGGATAAGCTGTACTACTTGTCCCCTCTCAAATCCGGCTGTTGTGGGATCCCTTCCCACCGAAATTTGGGAAGAGGACCAAGGCCACTATAAATAGGACTAGCCACCTCCATAGAAAGGGGAGAGGTCGAACTAGTTCACACGACACCTGCTCAAGAACACCTCACCTCCTCAAGCCAGTTCATCCACTATACTAGTTCATCCCCCGCCCTCCGAGGCGATCCACCAAAACGTTGGAGTAGGGTATTACACCGCAAGATGGCCCGAACCATGATAAATGGTTGTGTCTCTTTGAGCTTGACGCGCTAGGCTTAGGAGGATCATGAGTAGGCAGGCTGGGTAGGTTGAGATCTCCACACCCACCCCAGAGTCCGAACCTCTCAAGGGTTTGCAGATCCCATAATCCGACATTTGGCGCGCCAGGTAGGGGTGCGTCCAATCCTCTCTTCCGTCTATCGAACCACCTCTACTCCGACACCTGCATGGCCGACGCGCGTCGGGTTCTTGCCGAGTGTCGGGCTGCAGTCGCCGCCCGCGTCGCTCAGACGGCTCCGTCCACGGTGGCTAATGCCGCCACGGGCCCTACCGGCCACGAGCAGCAAGCTTCATTGATGCACCCATCGGTGTGCTATGACGGGCGCGCCGCTATTCACGTCATCGACCCAAAGAACCGTCGCCGCTTTTACGCCGCGGCGGCGAATTGCGAGCCGCTCTGCTCATGGCGCGGGAGCTCCTTTGCTACCGCCTGGTTGGTGACCTCTAAGAGGAGTGGCTCGAGCGGATCGCTGAGCTCGTCAGCATTGCACACGGGGGCTCTGCCGAGCCGGCTCGCTCGCTGCCTCAGCACCCACCTGCAGCGGGCGACGAGGCGCACGGGGATCCTCCACCACGTCCGGCCCAGGGTGTCATTGTGGAGCCAAGGCGTGTGGCTCCACGGCGACCGGCCGGGCCCTACGCCAACTCGGGAGGACGTGAGCTGCTAGGTGGTGCAGCGTCCCCAAGGAGAAGCGTGCACGCTTCTAGCACCCCAGCACTAGGCCCGCGTACCGCCACAGGAGGTGGCAGTGCACGTGCACCAAGACCAGTTTCCGCCCCCTCGAAGACCTCGGGTGGCCACGGCAGGATGCCACGCGTTCACTCCGGAGCTCCGCAACGTCGTCTGGCCAAGCAAGTTCAAGCCTGACCTGCCTCCATGCTATGATAGCACCGCCGACCCTGCCGAGTTCCTGTAGCTCTACGAGCTGAGCATCAAGGCGGCCAGCGGCGATGAGAAGATCATGGCAAACTGGTTCCAGATGGCCCTCAAGGATGGAACACGTTCTTGGCTCTTGAACCTGACCGAGGGGTCGGTTTCTTCCTGGGAGGAGATGCGCAGCCGCTTCATCGCCAACTTCCAGGGCACTCGCGACCGTCCACCGGCTGCGGGTGACCTGCATCGCATCAAGCAGCAACCTGGAGAGACCCTGCAGAAGTATATCCAGCACTTCAACAACGTTCGCCTCACGATCCCCAAGGTGTCGGAAAAGGCCATCATTTTAGCATTCACTGACGGTGTCCGCGATGTCAAGATGAAGGAGGAGCTCACCATCCATGAGGATCTCTGCACCGCTCTGGAGATGTTCAACATGGCGAACAAGTGCGCAAAGTGCTGAGGAGGGACGCCTCTCCCTCCTCGAGCTCCCCGATGTTGATCCAGAAGACAAGAAGACCAAGACCAAGGAAGTGAAATGCAAGGGGCCAGCCGTGCTTGCGGCCAAGCTAGAGAAGAAGCACGGCCGCGACCACCCCGAGTCATCCAAGAGCAACCGGCCATTCTGTGTCTTCCACAACGTTCACAGCCACAACACAAATGACTGCCAGGAGCTCAGGGCCCTCCACGACGGGCACCTCGGTCGATGCCCTGAGCACAACGATCGAGGCTATGGTCATGGGGGAGGCCCAGGAGGAGGACGTTGGGACGGACGCGACCATCATCAGGAGTGGCGCGACCAGCCTCGTGAGGACCGCTGGTAGGGCCAGCCTCGCGAGGGCACCTAGAGGGACCAGCATCGTGAGGAGCGCCCTAAGGGCAATGCAGCTCTGCCTCCTCTGCCTCCACCGCCAAGAAGGAATGAAGATCAGCACCAGGACGAGGGGGTTGGGGGCTTCCAAGAGCCTCGAGCCATCGCCTGCATCTTGGGCGGCTCACAGGCCCCGACTTCCCATCACATGTTCAAACAGTTCGTGCGCGAGGTGAACGCAGCGCTCCCCAAGACCGAAGCAACTCGCCCTCTCAGGTGGTCCAAGTGCGCCATCACCTTCGACTCCTCAGACCAGCTCAAGTGCGCGGCCACCGCTGGCACCCTCCCCATGCTTTGCTCACCCGTCATCAGCAACGTGGTCATCACCAAGACTCTCATCGATGGCGGAGCAGGGCTCAATGTTCTGTCTATTCAGACGTTCGACAGGCTCCATGTTCCATACTACCAGCTTCACCGAACTAAGCCATTTTTAGGTGCGACCGACGGTTCTACACACCCTATAGGGCAGGTTCGCCTCCCTGTCACCTTCGGCGAGCGCAACAACTACCACACCGAGCTCTTCAACTTTGATGTCGCCGACATCCACCTGTCCTACAACGCCATCCTAGGGTACCCAGCGCTGGCCAAGTCCATGGCAGCTACGCACCACGGCACAACGTCCTCAATGTTAGGAAGCGGCGGCGTCATCACAGTCGCGTGTTAAGAGAAGGATGTGGTGTGCTCCCTCGAGCACGCCTTCCAGGCTGCAGCGCTCGAGAACCCTGAAGCCGAGGATGGTGCCCTCCCTCCTGAGGCTGCCCCAAGACGAAGAAGCTATTGCTGGGACAGTGGTCTCGTGAGGAAGCATCGCTTGAGGCCACCGCACTGAGCCTCACGTCTCCGGACGCGGCACCTTCACCCATCGCATAGGAAGGCGTCCCCGGCGCCCCTCTCATGCCGGGTTCAGGGGCTCTTATTTGGAGGGCCTCATACCTAGCTAGGGTCACGAGGGAGGCACTCGGGTACCATGTGGAGGCGCTCTTCAGAGCATGCTTCCCTGGAAGGTAGTAGGCGTGAGGCACCAGGTGGTCAGGAGATCATCAGCAAGGCAATTGAGGAGATTCAAGAAGCAAGGGTTCTGTAAGGTGGTCGCCACATACCGCGAGGCGCTGCTCACTGCCCCCGCGTGGGTAAGGAATTCCGCTTCTGCGTCGACATCCCCGGGCTCAACAGGGCCGCGCCTTAGCAGCTCATATGGCCATCTTGCGTCGGCCGGTGCGAGGGTCCGCCTCACAGGTACGTCCGCATGCCCTTCGCCCTGCCAGGCGCGGCTGTGGCGTTCCAGTGCTGCATGAGGGACGCTCAGACGGCTTGTGAGGCCAAGCATCAGGCGATCCTGGCGGACATGGAGGAGCACCTTCAGGAGCCTCTCAGGCCCTCTGAGCCTCCCGAGGCTCGACACCAGAGCGGCTCGTGAGGAACGACTCCAGCGGTGCACGTTTTTTGGACACTTCAACACCTTTTCAGCGATGGTACCAGGTGACATCTCCCTAGTTCGTTCCGCCTGGGGGCGCCCCTCGGGCTGCATCATCCCCAGGTCATGTGGGTCCGTCCCTACGACATGTATCGTTTTGCATTCACTAGGACTATCTAACCATTTCTGTGAATTTATCTATGATGGTCACCCTATGACCGCCGCCTCGCGGCCCCTCATGTGTTCACTGGCTTGTACCTCTCCTGCATCGCTGCATGATAACTCACGTTGGCACAACGCTTGCGCTCGGGTCTGTCCCTGCAACACTGATAAATCCGGGGATCGAGCTCTGGTTCGCAGCCCGCCTCGCGTACACCACCTCGCCAGGTCCTCAGTGCCTTTTTCCTATGCCCTGGGCTGCAGGCCCACTCTGCAGGGGTTCCCAGTCTTCCCTATCATCTAACCTGCAGGTTCACCTGGTGATGGGCCACTGGTCTGCCTGGACAACCACCATCTGGCCTTGCAAGTCGCTTGCACGTTAAAGGGGGAGCCTCCCGAGCATCGCGTCTTGGGAGCTCCTACTGGCTCTCCAGCCCTCACCTCCTAGCCTTGACAATGGCATTGCAACCTGGCATACCAGCGGCGGCTGAGATTGCTTGCGGGCTGGGTCCCCAGGACGTAGAGCACCCTAGCGAGCGAGGTAGGAAAGTGGCCAAGGCAGCCTGCGGCCAACGGTACCACAGACGCGACAGCAAGCATTACCTCCCCGAAAGGCCAAGACACCAAAAGATAAGTCTCGGGTCGCTACAGGACCAGTTTTGCTCCCCGCACGACCTGCCTCGCAGTTCTACTTTTGCAGTTCTACTCCCCTTTTCAATTTTCTGTCCAGCTGCTTGCATGCCAAGGGGGGCCTCGTGAGCATTGCGTCTCACAAGCTCTTACTGGACCTTGGGCCGCTCACCTCCTTGCCTTGACCACGGCATCGCGACCTGGCATACTAGTGACGGTTGAAGCCTTCCTGGGGACCGGGTCCCGCCGGCGTAGAGCGTCGCCCTGCCTAGGGAAAAGAAAAGGGAGGAACTGTGCCAAACTGGGATACACGAGTTCATTACAAGATCAAAAGAAGCAACGGTGATATCACGTACATTCCGCTCTTTACAAAACCCCACGGGGGATGATCTTCATTCCGCGCAGGGAAAGCAACTACTAGGCTCTACGGTATCGCTGGCAACACCGGGCGCCAACCACCGCCGTGCTCCGACCTCGGCGGGATCTTGGCGGCATGTAGTTGTCGTCGCTTGACTCGGGAGAATCACTGGGCTCAAGAGAGTCGCTGGATTCCCAGGAGTCGTTGCTGCTGCTGGACGAAGCACCAAAGGGGACAACAGTAGGTCCGGCACCCGCTGCGGCGTCCCTTGCGCTGCCTCCTATGGGGCAACATTCCAGCCGTTCGCCCTTCTCATTGAAGACCTTGAAGAACAGAGTGGCCACGCCGTCGTACTCGAAGTGGATCGCTAGGGCTCCCTCTGCATGGCAAGCCCAGGTGACCTCGCCCCTTCCTCGCATCATGAAGATGTCTCCAGGGGCACCACTTCGACTTCAACCCTGGTGGCCAAGCTGCAGTACTCGGCATGTTGCAGCCACAGCTCAACCAGGCCCCTCGGAGGCAGCTCGCTGGCGAAGAACCTCGGGAGCCGGATCTAGGTGTCGAGAGGCATCGCCGCCCACACCACGAACTCGCGCGAGCTGCCCTCAGCGTGGGTCCTTGGTGCGGTCGGCATGGCAACGGAGGCCCTGCCATGATCAATAGGCGCCGCTCGATGGCGTATGCCTTCATCTTGAGCACGGGCGTATATCGGGAGGGGGAAGCCAGGCGAAGGTATCAATTGCCAAGTCTTGGTCACCTCTTGCCCTGCGCCGGTGTCATGAGGGAGGCGGAGCTGTTTCTTCGACGGGAGAGGGTCAGGCCCCTCCCTAGAAGCCTTCCCCTTCTCGACCGCAGAATACCTCCTGATCGACGCCATGGTGGGAAGATGGAGAAGAGAGAAGCAGACAAAAGCAAGGCGAAAGAGGGATGGGCAGGGGCTCCGCCCACCCACACATTTATAGCCAGGAGAAGGTAAATCGTTGGCCTCCCATGATCTCTAGTAATGATGATTCTCTCTGCATGCAGCATGCAGTTGTCAAGTCGAACAGTTGCCGAGGCAGCATGGGGAAGCGGAGTTGCCCACGTCCCATCAATCGCCACGCGTCATAAAGGCCGCAGGCGGTTAGGGCCCGCGGCGTTCCGCACTTGCCCGTTGGCTTCTCCTGGAAGCCAAGTCCGAGCGCGCCTTGGGCCCGGGGGCAACTGTCGGCCTCCTTGATATGGGGGTATCCAGCCCTGCCTTCATGCGGCCCTACACGTGGCTCTATTGACGGCCTGGTACGGCGAGCTTCAGCATCAACAACACAAGACCCTCGCGAGGGGCCAAGCCTCACGAGGCGGACGACGCCAAGACCCTCGAAGGGATCGGCCTCCTCAGGCTAGCTCCCGAGGATGCAAGGTTTACCTCATGAGGCTCGGGTGAAGTGAGCCATGACGACCAAGGCCAGGTGGGCGCTAGGCGGGCGCCAGGTGGGCACTGAGCGCAGGTTTCCTCTTTGGTGCAAAGGAGGCAAGCCACAGGCGCGGAGTCCCGAGGAATCAGCCAAAGGTTTTCATTCTGGTGCAACGAGACCAATACCACCAGGACGGCAGGACGGAGGTCATCGACGATCCCACCGCAACTTCATGACTAGAGGCTTTTCGCAGGCGAAGACTACTTTTGTCCGGATAAGTTGTACTACTTGTCCCCTTTCAAATCCGGCCGTTGTGGGATCCCTTCCCACCAACATTTGGGAAGAGGACCAATGCCACTATAAATAGGACTAGCCACCACCATAGAAAGGGGAGAGGTCGAACTAGTTCACACGACACCAGCTCAAGAACCTCACCTCCGGAGGCCAGTTCATCCACTGTACTAGTTCATCCCCAGCCCTCTGAGGCAATCGACCAAAACGCTGGAGTAGGGTATTACACCGCAAGGTGGCCCAAACCAGGATAAACTACTGTGTCTCTTTGTCTCTTTGAGCTTGACGCGCTAGGCTTTGGAGGATCGTGAGTAGGCCGGCTGGGTAGGATGAGATCTCGGCGCACACCCCGGAGTTCGAACCTCTCAAGGGTTTGCAGATCCCGTAATCAAACAACTATGGCTGGCGTACTTTTTGTTTTACCCATAGGAGAGCACCTCAAGTATGTGGTTCAAATGCACTTCCCCCGGGAGATGTCCACCAACAAGACTACTGAGTATGACGGGCTCCTTGGCGGGCTCAGAATCGTAGTCGACTTGGAATCAAGAAGTTGATCGTCCATGGAGACTCGCAGCTCGTGGTGAGACAAGTTAATAAAGACTACCAGAGCCCATTGATGGAGGGGTATGTAGGGGAAGTGAGAAAGCTGGGATACGCGAGTTCATTACAAGATCAAAAGAAGCAATGCTGATATCAAGTACATTCCGCTCTTTACAAAACCTCACGGGGGCTGATCTTCATTCCGCGTAGGGAAATAAACTACTAGGCCCTACGGTATAGCTGGCGACACCGGGCGGTAGCCGTCGCCGTGCTCCGGCCTCAGCGGGAGCTTGGCGGCATGTAGCTTTCATCGCTCAACTCGGGAGAATCACTGGGTTCAGGAGAGTCGCTGGATTCCCAGGAGTCGTCGCTGCTGCTGGACGAAGCACCGAAGGGGATAACAGCAGGTCCGACACCCGCTGCGTAGTCTCTCGCGGTACCTCCTCTGGGGCAGCTCTCCATCCGTCCGCCCTCCTCGTTGAAGACCTTGAAGAACGGAGGGGCCACGCCATCGTACTCGAAGTGGATCGCCAGGGCTCCCTCTACAGGCAAGCCCGGGCGACCTCGCCCCATCCTCGTGCTATGAAGACGTCTCCAGGGGGCACCACCTGGACTTCAGCTCCGGTGGCCAAGCTGCAGCACCCGACATGTTGTAGCCACAGCTCAACCGGCCCCCTTGGAGGCAGCTCGCAGGCGAAGAACCTCGGGAGCCGGATCCAGGTGTCGAGAGGCATCCCTACCCACACCACGAACTCACGCAAGCTTCCCTCGGCGTGGGTCCTTGGTGCGGTCGATAGGGCAATGGCGGCCCTGCCATCATCAACACGCGCCGCTCGACGGCGTACACCTTCATCTTGAGCACGGGCGTATATGCGGAGGGGGAAGCCAGGCGGAGGTCTCGATTGCAAAGGCCTGGTCACCTCTCGCCCTGCACTGGCGTCATGAGGGACGCGGATCCGTTTCTTCGGCGGGAGAGGGTGAGGCCCCTCCCTAGGAGCCTTCCCCTTGTCGGCCAAAGAATACCTCCTGATCAGTGCCATGGAGGCAAGATGTAGAACAGAGAAGCAGGCAAAAGCAAGGCGAAAGAGAGATGGGCAGGGGCTCCGCCCGCCCAGACATTTATAGCCAGGAGAAGGTAAATCGTTGGCCTCCATGAGCTCCAGTAATGATGATTCTCTCTGCACGCAGCATGCACTTGTCAAGTTGAACAGATGCCAAGGCAGCATGGGGAAGCGGAGTTGCCCACATCCCATCAATCACCACGCGTCATAAAGGCCGCAGGCGGTTAGGGCCCGCGGCATTCTGCACTTGCCCTTTGGCTTCGCCTGGAAGCCAAGTCCGAGCGCGCCTTGGGCCCGGGGGCAACTGTAGGCCTCCTAGATATGGGGGTACCCAGCCCTGCCTGCCTGCGGCCCACCACGTGGCTCTATCGACGGCCTGGTACGGCCCAGCTTCAGCATCAACAACACAAGACCCTCACGAGGGGCCAAGCCTCATGAGGCGGACGACGCCAAGACCCCCGAGGGGATCGGCCTCCTCAGGATGGCTCCTGAGGGGCGGAGAGTTCTATGAAAGGTTTACCTCATGAGGCTCGGCTGACGTGAGCCATGACGACCAAGGCCAGGCTGGTGCTAGGCGGGCGCCAGGCGGGCACCGAGCACAGTTTTCCTCTTCGGTGCAAAGCAGGCAAGCCACGGGTGCGGAGTCCCGAGGAATCAGCCAAAGGTTTCCATTGTGGTGCAACGAGACCAAGACCGCCAGGACGGCAGGACGGAGGTCATCGACGAGCCCACCGCAGCATCATGACCAGAGGCTTTTCGCAGGCGAAGACTACTTTTGTCAGGATAAGTTGTACTACTTGTCCCCTTTCAATTTCGGCCATTGTGGGATCCCTTCTCGCCAACATTTGGGAAGAGGACCAAGGCCACTATAAATAGGACTAGCCACCACCATAGAAAGGGGAGAGGTCGAACTAGTTCACACGACACCAGCTTAAGAACACCTCACATCCGGAGGCCAGTTCATCCACTATACTAGTGCATCCCCAGCCCTCTGTGGCAATCGACCAAAACGCTGGAGTAGGGTATTACACCGCAGTGTGGCCCGAACCAGGATAAACTGTTGTGTCTCTTTGTCTCTTTGAACTTGACGCGCTAGGCTTAGGAGCATCGCGAGTAGGCAGGCTAGGTAGATTGAGATCTCGTCACGCACCCCAGAGTTCGAACCTCTCAAGGGTTTGCGGATCCCATAATCCGACAACTGGGGATGGCGTACTTTTTGTTTTACCCATAGGAGAGCACCTCAAGTATGTGGTTTGCCTGCACTTCCCCCGAGAGAAGTCCACCAATAACTGAGTATGAGGGGATCCTTCCCGGGCTCAGAATCGTAGTGGAGTTGGAGTCAAGAAGTTGATCATCCATGGAGACTCGCAGCTCGTGGTGAGACAAGTTAATAAGGATTACCAGAACCAATTGATGGAGGCATATGTAGAGGAAGTGACAAAGCTGGGGGAGAAGTTTGATGGATTGCAAACAGAGCAGGTGTCGCGTGCGGAAAAAAGCATTGTTGATCACTTGTCAAAATGCGCTGCGCAAAAGCTCCCTGTGGAACCAGGAACTTTGGTCCTCCACTTGACTCAAGCTTCGGTATCTCCATCGATGATGGCCAGAAAAAGGAGGAAGTTGGACTCCGGCAAGTATCTCCCTGCAGGTCTTCCCGAAGCCGCTCGTAGAGATGCTGTCGGGAACCACTCCACTTCGGTTCGTGAGCAACACTCTCCTTCGGGACCACATGTTCTTGCGGTCGAGGTGAGTGCTCCCATGAATGAGGAGGTGCCGTTAGTCCTTGTCATTGAGCCTTAGGCTCCAACTTGGGCACGACACATAATCAACTAACTTCAAACAGGAGAACTTCCCTAAGAGCAAGAAGAAGCTGAAAGAGTAGCCCTACGGTCCAGTATGTACCAGTTTGTCGATGACACTCTGTACAGAAGGTTGCCAAACGGTGTGAAATTGAAATGCATTTGCCGGGAAGAGGGGTTGGAACTAGTAGCAGAGATACACAAGGGCACGTGTGGCTCCCGTACTAGATCGAGAGCCTTAGTTGAGAAAGCTTTCAGACAAGGTTTCTACTGACCCATGACCCTCGAAGATGCAATTGAGATAGTCACCAGATGTGAAGCATGCCAGTTTCACACCAAGAACATCCATCAAACACTCAAACTCTCTAGACGATCCCTTTATCCTGGCCATATTCGGTCTAGGGGCTCGACATCTTGGGCCCCTTCCCCCGTGCTACTGGGGGCTTTGAATTCTTGTGCGTTGCAATCAATAAGTTTACAAAAGTGGCCGGAAGGGGAGCCAGTGCGGAAGGTAACCGCACAGCCAGCTATCAAGTTCTTGAAGCGATTGGTGTGCCATTTTGGAGTAGTTGCCAGAGTGATCACTGATAGCGGCACCCAATTCACGAGCTGCGCCTTCATGCACTATGTCGAAACCCTCGGAAGCAAGGTTTCCTTTGCCTCTGATGCTCACCCCCAGAGCAATGCACAAGCTAAGAGGATGAACGCTGAAGTGCTGCGTGGACTCTAGACAAGAACTTTTGATAAGTTGCAGAAGTGCGGCAGACACTGGATCAACGAGCTGTCGGTGGTTCTTTGGTCCCTCCGTACGACACTGAATCGAGCCACCAGCCAGACTCCCTTCTCACTACTCTACGGGGTAGAAGCAATGCTCCCTACAGAACTCATATACAGGTACTTCGATTACTTGCCTACGATGAAGTAGAACAGGAGCAGCACCGGATGACTTTGCCGTGCTCCTCGAGGAAAAGGATCTTCGGGCCGCTGTGCGTGCTGCACACTACTAGCAAGCCTTGCGCCGCTGCCATAGCCCCAAGATTTATGCCGGGAGCCTTGAGGAAGGCGACCTTGTCCTTAGGCGTGTTCAATCTGCCTAGTGTTCCAACAAATTGACGCTGAAGTGTGAAGGCCCTTACCGGGTAGTACAAGTCACCAGACCTGGTGCAGTCCGTCAAGAGACCAAAGATGGCATTAAGGTGCAAAACTTATGGAATATTGAGCATCTTCGCAAGTTCTACCCATATGGCACGCCCGGCAGCCACCTTTTGTGCAAGCCTTGCTGATGTGCATGTAACCCCTTGTACAAAGCCAAGCGCATACCCTGTGCAAAGATAATAAAAAGAAGCGTTGGCGCCTAAAGTCTTGCATGCATGTTTAGTTTAGCATGGATTTTACATGATTATTAAGGAAGGATCATATGCTGGTCTGTTCTCGCTCTGTGCTAACTATACCCCCCCCCCCCCCCGCCCCGTGCCGTGGATGCAATCCCAAAGAGGAGGAAAACAAGCCTACATACCAATCCACTACAACGCGAAATAGATAAGTTCCCTTTAAAATGTCCATAGTGTGCGTCTATAAGGGAAAAACTTGTGCGTAGAAAAACCTTGTCGCCTTCAAAACATTTGTGCTCCCATCCTTTGATTCGAAGGTTACTTGGGTCAGGTAGGTCGCAGTGGCATTTGAAAAAGAGGCTTTGACAAGGGGCCGGTTTCCTTCCTTAGAGGATCGAGAAGTGGTGTCTAGAGGGGGGAGGGAATAGACACTTAACAAGTAAATGTAGTAGTTTTTAAGTTTTTCAAGTTGAGGTTGGAAATTAGCAAAATTTCAAACATTCAAGCAAGCATGTCAAGAGTATATGAGCAGTAGAAAGTAAAGCATGCAACTTGCAAGAAAGTAAAGGGATGGGATTGGGGTGTGCAAACGCAATTGGAGACATGGAGATTATTGGCGTGATTCCAATAGGTGGGGTTATCGTAAAAAATACGTTGGTGGAGACTTCAACCCACGAAGGGTAACAGTTGCGCGAGTCCACGGAGGGATCCACCCATGAAGGGTCCACGAAGAAGCAACCCTGTTTATCCCACCATGGCCATCGCCCATGAAGGACTTTCCTCACTTGGGTAGATCTTCATGAAGTCGGTGATCTCCTTGCCCTTAAAAAGTCCTTGGTTCAACTCCAAAATCTTGACGGAGGCTCCCAAGTGACACCTAACAAATCTCAACTCTCTCTCTCTCTCAGATTTGATATGGTGGAAAGATGATTTCAATGGAAAGCAACTTGGGGAAGGCTAGAGTCGAGATTCTTGTGGTTGGTTTGGAATGTCTTGGTCTCAACACATGAGTAGGTTGTTCTCTCTCAGAAAATGAGTAGTGCAAGTGTAGGCACATTTTGATGGCTCTCTCTCAAATGGAGAAGGGGGTGGAGGGGTATATATAGCCTCGACGCAAAATCTAGCCGTTACAGACAATTTACCAAACTCGGTGGGACCGAATAGTGAAACTTGGTTAGACCGCTAAGGTTCAGAATGTGAACGTTAGAGTTTTCGGTGGGACCGACAAGACCAACTCGGTGGGACCGATGTGCTAGGGTTAGGGAAAAACCTCATCTTGGTGAGACTGATTGCATGAACTCGGTGAGACCGATTTCAGCAATAAGCAAAGAGAGACTTGGTCAAGCAAAGTTGGTGGGACAGACTGCATATCTCGGTGAGACCGACATGACTGCAATAGGTAACAGAGAGTTTGGAGGGCCATCTCGGTGAGACTGAGATCCCATCTGTGAGAACGAACTGATTAGGGTTTCTGGCATTGGTTATGTCAATGAACTTACTGGCGCCAGATGAATCAAATCGGTGGGGCCGAGTTTGACTTTAGGTTTAGGACATATGTGGAAAAGAGAAAGTGGTTGAGGGCTTTGGAGCATATCACTAAGCACTTTGAGAAAGCAAGCCATTAAGAAACACCTCATCCCCTTTTAATAGTATTGGCTTTCCTATGGACTCAATGTGATCTTGGATCACTAAAATGAAATGAAGAGTCTTAAGGATTTTGTCGGCATCCTGGATTCGGGGGTGCCAGCATGCGACCCACCACGTGACTTCATCGACGGACTGATACGACCCAGCTTCAACACCAACACCGCAAGACCCTCACGAGGGGCCAGACCTCGTGAGGCGGGTGACGCCAAACCACCAAAAGGAGTTGGCCTCCTCAGGAGGGACCCTGAGGGGCAGAGGGTACTATGCAGCAACCTCAGGAGGCTCAGCTGACGTGAGCCATTACGACCAAGGCCAGGCAGGCGTGGAGCGCAGGTTTTCTCTTTGGTGCAAGGGAGGCAAGCCATAGGCGCAGGGCCCCGAGGAATCAGCCAATGGTTTCCATTCTGGTGCAACAGGACCAAGACCGCCTGGACGGCAGGATGGAGGTCATCACCGAGCCCATCGTAGCATCACGACCAGAGGCTTTTCGCAGGCGAAGACTACTTTTGTCAGGATAGACTGTACTATGTGTCCCCTTTCAAATCCCGCCATTGTGGAATCCCTTCCAGCTCATATTTGGGAAGAGGACCAAGGCCACTATATATAGGACTTAGCCACCAACATAGAAGGGGACAAAAACACCGAGACTAGAACAAGTAGAACACCACACCATATCATTAACACCTCACCTCCTGAGGCTTGTTCATCCACTGTGCTAGTTCATCCATAGCCCCTCGAGGCAATCCACCACACCACACTAGATTAGGGTATTTGTCACACCCTGATTTTCATGCCACAACACTTAAGTCAATAAATCATGCTAAAATGTGGTCTCACAAAAACTTTTGAGTGTTTTGTCTTTGCTTTGATTGAACGTTTGACTGCTGTTTGCAAGTGCTCTAAAAATCAAATAAATTCTCCAACCCTTATACTCCTTACCCTTGATCCAAGAACCTTGACCAATGATCATGCCATGTGTATAGGACATAAAAATAATTTCTTACAAAAATAATTTGGCCAAATAGTATTTTTAGAAAGTAGTTTTCCAAAAAACCCTGAATTGAGATTTGCACTGCAAGTACTTGATTTGGGGCGTGAAAAATATTTCAAAAGGTATATTTGAAACCTATTAGATGTAGGACTCCCATAAACCACAAAAATATAATTTTAAAAGTTATTTTCCTATTTTATTTAAAAGCTTTTTCTTAAGGCCAGAAATGGTCTTTAATAGGGAAAAAATATTTTATTGTTTTAAAAATATTTGACAAAAATCAGGGAAACTCAGTGGGCATATATTTCCCATATATAAGAGTTTCAACACATGGTCATGTTCAAAATATTGGTCAAATCCCTCAAAAACCCTTCCTGGATATTTCAAGCTTTTGAAATATTACAAAGGAAATATTCTCTAAAAATTCCAAGAAAATTCGAGAATATCACATATGACATGTTTGATGATCTTGCCAAGTATCATATCATGGAGAATAGTATAACCCCATGAAATCCCCTCAAAACCATTTCTGTCCATTTTGAAGTTTGAGCAACTTTGCATTGCCAAACATGTCCAAATGTTCTCAAACTTTGTGAACATTCTCAAATGGTCTAATTATTGATCTAGACCAAGTGGAACAAGTTGGAGAACAAGTTATATTGATCAAAGTGCCCCAAAACCCTCTCTGACCAGAATCAAATTTGAACAACTTTGTACTACCAACATTCTCTCCTTGACCCGAACTTTTGTGAGCATGTTCAGATGACCAAATGAGGCCATTACACCAAGTGGTGCATCAAGGAGAATAGATTTGCATGACTAAATCTTGGAAAGTCCATTTCTGTTGATTTCTAGGGTTTACAAAAGTTGCATTAGCAACTTTGCCCAAATGGACTCAATCGTGGTGGAACCACTTGTTTTCTCATGCCATTTGGCCCTGTCAAGCCTTATGACAAGAGGAGTTCATATTCTTGCCCAAACCAACAACAAACACCTTCTGCCATTTTTCTAAAAACACCACTTTCACCACATCCACAAATCTCCATGAGTTCTCCTCTTTACCACACCTCCTCCTAACCTCCCTCTACCTTTGGCATTCAGCTCAAGTCAATGCTTATTGATCAAGGCGATGGAACCACCAATTTTCTATTCTGGACAGCCCCATTTCCACTCTTCTCCTTCCTCTCTCTTCACCCACTGGCCACCCAAAGCATCCAAGGCCAAGATCCCTTCCTTAGCACCCCCCAAATGCTACTGGACATGCAAGGCGCGCCCACAAGCATAGACAATGGCTCGGACAGCCATATGGGCGCTCAGGAGTCTTCTGATGCGCTCCAAGACTGCAGCCGCCCCCTGCCAACCGCCTCCGGCCACCTCGGGCCTCCCCAGCGTGTCTCACGAGGCCGCCTCGTCGTCTGGGACACAGCAAGCTGCCGGACCCCTCCTAAAACTCTCTCCTCTCCCCTCCACGACCTCACCCGAGTGCGCCGTAGGCCACGTCCACGGTGCACCACGGCCCCCCTATATAAAGCCTTCCCCGGGCACTCCCTCGACTCTTCTGGATCCCACTCTCTCTCCCATGCACCTCCCAGACAACATCCCTCTACCCCTAGTGCTCTCCTGCCCTCTCCATGTCCGGAGTGCCGCCGCCGACCGCCGCTCGGATTCGGGCACCACGGCCCCTCTCTCTTCTCCCTACCCACTCCAGTACTCCCTCACCAGCACCACGAAGCCCCCCATCGCCTCCATTCTTCCTCGGGACGCCCCTGCGCTCGAAGCCGGCAATGGTCGATGCCATCCTACGCCGCGGGCGAAGGCCCACTGCTCTCTGAGGAAGCTGGCGCCCGTAGTGTGCCCTCCCGGATGCGGCACGTTTCCCCGAGCATTCCGGTGGCTGGATCACTGGAAATGGTGGCCGGTAGCGCTGGCAGTCACCGCTGACGTCTCTCCTGCCTCCCCTCCTCTGCTTCGGGTAGGAGGTTTGGGACGATGCCATGACGCCCAGCGGGCCCCGCCTGTCAACGGCTTGGCGCAAGGCCTGAGCCACTAACGGGTGGGCCTGCCACGTTTAAGTGGACACGGGTCCAGATCGGAGCCGCCTCCCGTGCGAGAAGGCGTAGTATCGGAGTACGCCTTCGACATCGCCTCCTACTCTCGCCTGGCCGAGACAATGGGCCGGGCCAGTGCGCAGAGGCACTATATTGCGCTCAGCGCGCGCTTTAGGTATAACCTAATTCATTTTCTTTCTCTTTTTCTGGTAGGATTGTAAAATCCATAAACAATTCAAATCAAATCCAAATTTGATGATTCAAATTTCTAGTAGCTCATAAAATTATGATCTATCTCATGGTGCAACTTGCACATTTTTCCACGAACTTTTTCTTCACAAACATTTATCAAATCTTGTTTTTCCATTTCTGTGATGAACTTTAGAAAATCACAGAGAGCCCATTTTTGATCCAAATTCCATGATTCAAATTCCCAGATGCTTATAAGTTCAAAACTTAGTTTTTGAAGATTGTTACTAATACTTTCTGTATCACCTCAAATAATGGTCTATTTATTCATGTATAGCCAACTTTGCAAAATCATAGGATATTCATTTGAACTCCAAATCCAGAGAAACCAACTCCTAGGTGCTTCTAAAATCATGCTTTGTCAAATGGGTGCCTCTGCTCATTTTTGAAAATAATGTTTCTGTACACTTCTTGCAAATCCATAAACCCCTTGATTTCATCATATCAAAATGTTCAGAGATATCCACTGATCCAATTCCAATGAAACCACTCTGGTTATTTTTCATATAACAAGAGATCCTAGTAAAGTCCAACTCACATTTTTAGAGCACTTTTATTTTTGCCTTGTTGTGTTGCTTATTATGATTGTTTCCGACGTTAGTTGATGAAGTAGACGGAGTACTTGGAGAAGGACCAGAAGACTTGAAGACTCTGAGGAACAGGCAAGCAGCCCTTTGACCATGTCCATGAAACCATTTTTATGCATGTCATATAGCACCATATTGTTGTTGCAACGGAATCATGATGAGGTGGTATCCACTTTGATGGTTTGCCACCGTACTTCCTCGTTGATACTTGCATTGTGCATAACCCTACCTTCTTATGAGGGTTATGATGGTGGGAGTAGATAGGATGCTAAAGTAGATGCTACGCAAAAGGGACGGGAATATGCATGATGAAGGAGACAAAGTGTTTTCAAAGGACTTTTCGAAAAACCCGTCGGGTGCCACTTATGCCCGAGGGAGATGATGAGATGGGTAACCACTTGATGATGAAGTGGTGTACCGAGGCAAGTGTGTGCTGTTTTCATAACGGATTGGTTTAAGTTGCGACCGTTATTCCAACCTTACATGCCCAACCACTCTACCCTTATATGGGAAAGGGCATTATTGATTACCTAGACCGGTACTAGCTTGGTGCCCGCATTACTAGTGACGGGAGAGTTGTTGGTGCGCTCTCTCGGGACGGGGTCATGCCAGGTAGGGCGGCCATGACTGTTTTCACAGGGCACCGGATAAACCGTTGTGTCCCCTCTCGGATGTTACAATCTCGAGTGATTCTCGTATGATGTACATCGTGAGGGTACGGAGCAACGAGTGGACTCCTTGTTAGTGTCGTCTAGGGAAAGGTAGTGATCGGGTGCTTACCCTGGGTACTTGAGGTACCGCGGGTCGTGGATGACACGGAAGTTCCCCGGATCTTGTGGGTAAAGTGTGCAACCTCTACAGAGTGTAAAACTATTCGAATAGCCGTGTCCACGGTCAAGGACAGTTGGGTAACCTCTCTTGGGCTACGTCCACATGTTTACAAACCGGGTGTGTGTGTTGATAAAATGACTTGGGTCAAGTCAAGGGACTTGACATGATTGAGTTGGGTTGGTGCCTGCTCTATTTATGTTGATATCTGTAACCTGTCCTCATGGTTACTTGAATTCTCTTGATGCATGTCTTACAAGTTGTTGAACATGTCATTGCACTCAAAACTAGCTTTCTGCAAAAATTTACCTATATCATGCATTGTTACATCTTGAACCAAAACATGGGTTGCTTGTGAGTACATTCAAAGTACTCATTGGCTTGCCACTGGTTATTTTATTGGCCAGGCATGAAAGAACAGGTTGTGATGAAGAACACTTCGGTGACGAACATGCGAGCTAGGACGCTTCCCAGTCAGAGCCTGTAGGGTTAAGGCAGATGGCATGGGTCCAAGTTATCGACGAAGATTTCCGCTGCGATGATACACTCAAGACTTGACCATACTGGTCCTACTTGTGTAAAACGTTATGTATGGATGTAAGACTCTTGTTATTCGGCTTCTGTGTGTTCAGTGAACATTGATCTCTGGGATCATTGTACACGTGCATTCGGTGATCTCGACTTATGAGTCGGGGTCCCCATAGAGCTGGTATCAGAGCCATCCTGACTGTAGGAAGCCTTAGTTAGCATGGTCGTTAGTTAGGGTAAAACTATTTCCAAAACTACTACTAGTTTTCAAAACTATCTATACTTCTCTTCCCTTCTTAGTTTTTTGAAAACTAAGGTATACTTTTCTTATTAATCTCTTCCCCTTCAAAACCTTTGGTTGCTAGAACCCTTATGCCCCTGACCACGGGATTCCTTGTAATCCTCGTGGATAATTTAGAAGGAAGACGCCTTGCCGGACACTCACCCACCTCTTCTGAACACAAGATTGGCAACACCACAGCAAGACGATGCCAAGAGAAGGTACGCCCTCAAGGAATGAGGACATGAAGACCAGAGGATGGTGACACCATTGAAATTGCCCAGGATTATGAAACCTTGGCCTATGATGACCAGGGCATGGGATAAGCAAGATCATGATATACATCACTAGTAGAGCAACCCTGCCTATCATTGTTGCATCGGCAACCACCGGTGGATGAGAACCTAGCCATTTGGTCCGCCTCACTATAGTGAGTAGGAAAACGGTTCTCTTCATCCCCCGCTCTCGGTGACGATATTGTCAACAATGTGTCTGACAAATTGGGCCTCTATTATGCCTTGTTAATGTCATTACATAAAGGATTGCCTACCTGGTACAGTCCACGCCTTAGAAGGCAAAAGGGGTCATCATGATTAAGAAGACAAGAGGAGACCAAGTCAATGCCAGCCACGAGGAGCCACCTTCACCCCATTACCTCATCAGGCGAGAAGTTGTAGAAGATTCTTCAGGCTCAACCCAGATCGTTCCATCAAACAAGAGACGTAGCAACACCTGAGGAAAACTCAGAAGACTGCATGAGGCACAAGGCATGACTACCGGGTCCGAGAACCCCTAGGGTAGGATGAGTCGTGTACCCCCTATGCGCAGTCGAGTCCGTGTGATGGTTCGTATATAACCATGATTGTGTGTTGCTTGTTTCCATTTGTTTGTGTTTTGATATAGGCTGCACTTTTGCCCTAGGCGACAAGTATGCTACTATATCACCTTCCTCACCTTGTTTCTTTTGTTTGGCCCTCTTTGCACCTGTTTGTTTGCACTAGCACTATAGAACCCCCTTTAGGCATTCCCCTCCTCTATGCTACCTCTCCCTCTCATCTCTCTCCTCAACTGAAGGCTAGCAAGACAAGATACACCAAGGATTCTACTTTGGCAACCAACAAGCACTGGAGACTTTTGTTGCAGCCTCCTCGACCAAGTGCAACCCAGTAGCGTTATGTCTACTCCTCAAGATTAGGAACCCATTCCTAGACCCTTCGAGACTTCATAAGATACCCCAGCTCGAACCCTTAACCATGTGCTTAACCCACAGAATTGCAAGAGAACCTGTTAAGCCTCCGTAACCTTGCTTATCACTGGGTTCATTAGGGAACTAGTGGACATAGTGAACGAGCACATTATCTTCCTAAGATAGCACCAAAACTGACGATGCCATAAGGAGGACAAATCTGAGGATATAGGAATAGAGGACAAATGACTTGATGAGTTTATATCAATGACTTTGAGGAATTATCCGAGACTCTTTGGTGGATTATAAGGCTACCATGTTGGTAGATGAACTTGGTGGGATCATGATTATAGAGTAGCATAGCCTTCATTACTCTTGAGTAAATTGGATTTAGTAGGATAATTGTGTTCGCAAGCTGGAATTCTTGGAAGTATTTGGATTTGTCTTAGGCAGGGGATATTGATAGGTGATAGTTGATATTACGATAATGACTTGAGGGCAAGGTGTAGAAATTCTCGCGGGACATGAGATTTGGATTAAATAAGTTACCCTAGTGGAGTATGGATGCAGAGTAATTTTACATGGTTCGGAGTAAATTGGATTTAGACTGATGATCTTGATCACGATACCATGTTCTCGGTGGACAATAAACTAAGATATTGGACTAATTGTCAGAGTTGATATAGGGATCTATATAAGCCTGAGGTTGGAAGTTACTTGACCCCGAAGATGGGAATTGGTGGACTGACTATAGTAAATATAGCTCTTTCAAGTACTTGGGGATTATAAGACATTAGAAGATCGTATGGAACACCATGGACATTGGATTTGTAGAATTAATGGGTTAGGTAGTTGGTGATGGAAGTTAATGGACTGTTGGGGTTGATTCATAGGAAGGAAACAGGATCTTGGAGTGGCTTACGACGTGTTTCCTTAGGATAGAGGTCCTTATCTTAGACCTTGGAAGAATAGGCTGAGCACTTGGATTGTCATGTTCAAGCTTAGCAGCTTATATGTTCTACCCATGGATTTTTAGGGGTAGACATACATATGAGTTTGGGGATTGTAGACATATATGATTTTGTTAGACCTCCTCTCGAGATCCATGAGGATATGAATCACATGAGTGATGATTGGAGTTGACCTACGCAAAATGATGCTATCGGTGATATGATGTGATCTGTTTAAAGGACTAGATACACTATTGGCATCTCAGAAACCGTGCTTAAAGATAAGATGATAAATGTTCACTCGCACACTAGAATCCTTGAAACCCTTAAGCCCTACCAAGCTACAACATGGTCGATCAGGACCTTAGGGCCTTTACACTAGATCTAGAACCACCTTGGCCCACACTCAACAAGACCACCACTAATTCCCTAGCCTACTTTACGTACCCCATAGACTTCATGGAGTGCTTAGACAAGATAGTTGTCATCATCATTTGGTGACCTACCTGTCCACCCGAAGACGGAAGAAGAGCCGTTCAGCTAGTCGAGGAACATTTCAAGACCGCCATGCCAAGGAGGAAGAACTACCACCATCATCAAGAAGTAAACATCCGCGTCGAAGGCCAGGTGTATCCGCGAGCCACTTCTCTCTAAGGAACCAAGCATTTCCATGACAAGGAGACCCACACAAAGATTCATCGGCCCCCTTCGAGATCACTCCAAGATTTAACAACCCCCTCTGAGATCACTACGAGACGAAGAGAAGACAGTTACCAGCTGGAGTTGCCACCTAATTTACCTAGGTGCACAATGCTTTCCATGCATCACAACCCCGGAAGTGTTTCCAACTTCCTAACTTGCCCGATCTCTACGAGGGCATTGACCACCGATCCATCGACCCCTAGCCCAATCTACCCCACCGTGAGCTACCCATTAGCAACCTGGATCAAGAAGAGCGTCATACACGAAGCCACACCATCAAGTACTTCAAGCTCAATGGAGCACTACACGAAAGCAGAAGCAACATGAGGACTTGAAGACTACCCTAGATCCAAGTTTCTGTATCCCTTTCCGCGCCTAGTCTGGGAACCTCGGGGACGAGATTCTTGTAAGGGGGTAGGTCTCTCACACCCTGATTTTCATGCCACAACACTTAAGTCGATAAATCATGCTAAAATGTGGTCTGACAAAAACTTTTGAGTGTTTTGACTTTGCTTTGATTGAACGTTTGACTGCTGTTTGTAAGTGCTCTAAAAATCAAATAAATTCTCCAACCCTTATACTCCTTACCATTGATCCAAAAACCTTGACCAATGATCATGCCATGTGTATAGGACATAAAAATAATTTCTTACAAAAATAATTTGGCCAAATAGTATTTTCAAAAAGTAGTTTTCCAAAAACCCCCGAATTGAGATTTGCACTGCAAGTACTTGATTTGGGGTGTGAAAAATATTTCAAAAGGTATATTCGAAACCTATTAGATATAGGACTCCCATAAACCACAAAAATATAATTTTAAAAGTTATTTTCCTATTTTATTTAAAAACTTTTTCTTAAGGCCAGAAATGGTCTTTAATAGGTAAAAATTATTTTATTGTTTTAAAAATATTTGACAAAAATCAGGGAAACTTAGTGGGCATATATTTCCCGTATATAAGAGTTTCAACACATGGTCATGTTCAAAATATTGGTCAAAACCATCAAAAACCCTTCCTGGATATTTCAAGCTTTTGAAATATTACAAAGGAAATATTCTCTAAAAATTCCAAGAAAATTCTAGAATGTCACATATGACATGTTTGATGATCTTGCCAAGTATCATGTCATGGAGAATAGTATAACCCCATGAAATCCCCTCAAAAGCATTTCTGTCCATTTTGAAGTTTGAGCAACTTTACATTGACAAACATATCCAAATGTTCTCAAACTTTGTGAACATTCTCAAATGGTCTAATTATTCATCTAGACCAAGTGGCACAAGTTGGAGAACAATTTATATTGATCAAAGTGCGCCAAAACCCTCTCTAACCAGAATCAAATTTGAACAACTTTGTACTACCAACTTCCTCTCCTTGACCCCAACTTTTGTGAGCATGTTCACATGACCAAATGAGGCCATTACACCAAGTGGTGCATCAAGGAGAATATATTTGCATGACTAAATCTTGGAAAGTCCATTTCTGTTGATTTGTAGGGTTTACAAAAGTTGCATTGGCAACTTTGCCCAAATGGACTCAATCGTTGTCGGCGTCAAAACCGGCGGATCTCGGGTAGGGGGTCCCGAACTGTGCGTCTAGGCGGATGGTAACAGGAGACAAAGGGACACGATGTTTTTACCCAGGTTCGGGCCCTCTCGATGGAGGTAAAACCCTACTCCTGCTTGATTGATATTGATGATATGGGTAGTACAAGAGTGGATCTACCACGAGATCAAGGAGGCTAAAACCCTAGAAGCTAGCCTATGGTATGATTGTTGTAATGGTTGTGTGTCCTACGGACTAAAACCCTCCGGTTTATATAGACACCGGAGAGGGCTAGGGTTACACAGAGTCGGTTACAATGGTAGGAGATCTACATATCCGTATCGCCAAGCTTGCCTTCCACGCAAAGGAAAGTCCCATCCGGACACGGGACGAAGTCTTCAATCTTCTATCTTCATAGTCTTGGAGTCCGGCCGATGATGATAGTCCGGCTATCCGGACACCCCCTAGTCCAGGACTCCCTCAGTAGCCCCTGAACCAGGCTTCAATGACGATGAGTCCGGTGCGCATATTGTTCGGCATTGCAAGGCGGGTTCCTCCTCCAAATAATACATAAAAGATTGTGAACACCAGGATAGTGTCCGGCTCTGCAAAATAAATTCCACATTCCACCGTAGAGAGAATAATATGTACACAAGTTCAATCTGTGGCGTATTTTGTGGCATGACGTCACACCACCACCAAGCCTTTACTTGAATCGTTTTTTATTATACCACCTCAGCGCGTTTAGCGAAGCGGTTTCCTTGGCACGTCTTGTCGAAGAAGAGATCGTGTTCCCCTTATTCCGGGATTCCCATCAATACGGACGTGTGTAACCCAACCGTGCCTGTCGCCATGCCTCCTCTATCGGAGGCGAGTCCCGAACGGTCACGGGGACGGCTTTTGGTATTCTCCCTCTTTATAATGGGACCAAGGCTCGTTTCTTTTCTTCAATCCTTAATCGAATCTTCTCCTCGCCCCGAGTTCCAACACCCAGAGCCCCAGATTCGAGCGCTTCGGACCTTTGACAATGTCCGGCTCCGACCTACAGGGCCGGTGGATGCCCTCCTCCATCGCGGAAGAGGACGTGCTAAAGCTGCGAGAGGCCAAGTACCTGACTTACGAGATTTCGCATAGGTTGCCCGCCAAAGGGCAAGTCATTCCCACCCCCGAGCCCGACGAGTATGTCGTGTTCATGTCCCACCTCCGTCGGGGCTTAGGCTTCCCGATGGATCCTTTTGTGAGAGGGCTCATGTTTTACTATGGGTTGGAATTCCACGACTTGGCTACGGAATCCATCCTCCATATCTCTTCATTCATTGTCGTTTGCGAAGCCTTCCTCCGCATTACCCCTCACTTTGGCTTATGGCTTAAGACCTTGAACGTGGAGCCGAAGATGATCGAGGGGCGTCGAGCAGAGTGCGGCGGGGTGGTTGTAAGCAGAAGGGCCGACGCTCCATGGCCCGAGGGCTCTTCCCAGGAGAAGCTCGGCTTGTGGCAGCAGGAGTGGTTCTACATAACCGCTCCCAGGGGCAGCAGGCAGAAGTCGCCGCCCATCTTCTGCTCGGGCCCTCCACCGCGGCTGATGTCATGGGTCAGCCAAGGGCTCAACTAGGGGCCGTCAAAGGACGTACCCCAATTGCAGGGCCGGATTTGAGACCTCTAGGAGAGGGAGATCAATCTGGTCGTGGTGATGCAGGTTATGCTGATTTGGTGCCTCCTGCCCTGCAAGCGTTGCCCCCTCCGTCTGTGGGAGTTCAATCCCGAAGGGCCGCGAGCTCTCCAACACTTCATGGGTACGACACCCGTGGAGATGGATAAATTGTTCTTCGGGTCACAAGAGATGTGTCCGGAATTGACCGAGGATTCCGGCCTAAGCTGCAACCGCCCGGATACTCAGGTAAGTGACCCTGCGTCTGAACACACCGTTTGTTTACGCCTTCTTGAATTTTCCTATTAACCCATCGTCTCTTGAATAGGAGTGGATAGCGCAGCGGCCCGACTGATGTTCGACCCCCTCCGGAGACCGTGCGGATCCGTGCTAGTCGGGATCTTTGAAGGTTGCGCCTTCGGAGGAATGCTGAAAAGGCGACAGGACACCACCGCCTCTACCGAGGAGGCTTTCACCATCGAAACGGGAATTTGCCATCAGCCAACTCTTTGCCATCTGCCACCGATGGCAAAACGTCTTGCCATCTGCTTATAAAAAGCAGATGGCAAAGAACCGACGACGGCAAAGTACATGGTTGCCATCAGCCAATTCTTTGCCATCTGGCGGCGGATGGCAAATAATCTTGCCATCTGCGCCAATGGCAAATAATCTTGCCATCTGCCAACAGATGGCAAAGAGGTGGGCGGGTCGAGTAGTGTAACGGCTCGTCAACCCACCTCTTTGCCATCTGCCAAACAGATGGCAAAGAATCTTTCCATCTGTTGGTGATGGCAAAGAAGTGGGTGGGTCCAATGGGTAACGGCTAGAACGCCCCGATAGCCTCACCTCTTTGCCATCTGCCAGCGGATGGCAAAAGCCCATATCTTTGCCATCAGCCAGCAGATGGCAAAGAGAGGGCCCATCTCTCCAGCCCGCCCCTCCCTCTCTCTCTCTTCCAGCCCGGCCCCACCCTCTCTCTCTCCCCACCTCACCCACCCACCACTTGTGTAAAAAAACTGCCCCAGATTTACCGCACCGCCACGACCCCATCGCACCCGCCACGACCCGGTCGCCGCCCGACGCCTTCCGCTTGCTCGAGTTAAATCGCCGGCAACCAAGCGTCCCCACTCCCTCTTCGCCCGCCTGCTCGCCGCCCTCCCGCCCGTCTCCCAAGACACCTCCCGCTGCGCAAGGCCGTCGCGCTGCAGCGCCCTCGGCGCCGCCACAGCCGAGCTCGACGCCGACGACTCGGCGAGGTCCTCCGCAAGGCCCGCGACGTCCTGCTTCCCGACCATCTCGCCGTCGTCATGACGACGTGGCCACCTCAGCGCCTCGTGGAGGCAGTGGGCGAGCCTCCTCCTCCGAGCTCGAGCTCGAGGCCGACCGGATCTCGGCGCGGAGCCCTCCACCGTGGGGGCCAACGCCGACCAGGACACGCGCAAGAAGCCGCCGGCTCGGTGGCGCGGCACCCCTTTCCTTCCTATCCGGATCCTTGTTATGTGATTCTCATGAGAGACCTTGAACACTGAACCATATGCTACGAAGGCACAAGCAGTGCTTCAGTTTATTGTGTAGCATCATAGAGAATAGATGTTTCCTAGACCAAACAAAAAGAGTAGAGGTCATAGATGTACCAAAAGTGATTGCAAAAGGTCAATACCAATCAGATCGTGATAACGAAACTACAACAGAATCTGGGACTAAAAACTGACCACTTGTCAAGCTCTTGGGCCAAACAAAGCTACTAAGAACATACCTTAGGATATTCAAGTGTCGATTACCCGTGGTGTTATATTAGGAGGTATACAAAAGCGGATGCATTATTATTAATTGAAAGAGACGTTTCTAGTGTCACTATAGTAACAAAAAATTATACTTGTTCCCAGGATCTGACGAAGGAAGTTTATAGGCTCCTCAAATCAAAAGCATGCCCACAAAAATATACATCATTCCACATAGACTTTGTACTAAAGGATATCTTCAACTAGATGATGCCCGCTGTTCTCATGGGATCTTTTTGAGAAAAGTCAGGATCCACATTGAAATAACAAAACCGTAGAGTTTTTTCTTTTCTTTTTTGGCGGGTAAACTCTTAAATTACTCAAATCACAACAAAACCGTACAGTTGACTTGCACATTCTTTAGAGCTAGCAATCTACATTCATGTAAGGGCAATAGGCCAACACATGCCTCACAAAGGAGGTTTGCATAAAATGCACATACTATATCAGATATCAATAATTGACACAGATACATGTACTCCAGCATGATGATATATTTGTAGTCTTGTACAGCTGAAAAACATCTGGAAGTATGAGAATCTTCTCGCTTATAATAGGCCGCGATCAAAGGTAGCGATTATTGATACTATACATGGCGTGTTGGGAACTGAAGCATGCATCTTCATTGTAGCAAAGCTTGATGTTGCCCTACATGCTGTAAAATTTGTAGCATTATTAGATTATTAGATTTATGTAATGCATAATACCTTGATAGATATTATTTTCCTTGAGGCAGTAATATGCCTGTCCTGAAATGTGTCACATTCGTGTGGTTTGTAGTGCTGCAAAAAGACAGAAAATTGTGGTACATGTCTTACAGCAATAGCTAACAATGGTCTTCCCTTTTAAAACACTGTAGGGGGAGTTTATTAAACCGTCGGAATTTGTTGCTAGCATCTTCAGTAATGTCGGTTGTTTCCTTTTGTACCAAGTTTACGTGAAAGAATTTTTTTTTGTTAAAACATTGGTCGAGGAATTAAATAAATATGCATATCTATGAGCAGTACCTTGTTTCAAATTTTTCTCTACCATTGGAAGCAGCTACACGAACTGGTGTTTTATTATCTTGTGAGATCCCTTGCCTAAGGATAGTTGGACTATAAAGTAGTGTTCATTAGAAATAGTTGAGGTATTTATTAAAACAGAACTGCAACTTTGAATTAAAGTCCAAAACAAACCTCTCAATAATTACGTGGTCGGAACCTAGAAGGGACAATAAGTTCTCGCTTTGAGATGCTGAAGATGTTTAAGTAGTTTAAGTTAGTATATAGGCTGGAGATGGGATTCATAATATGAACATTGACCCTCTGAACATCTTGAAGGAAAGCAAGGCAAAAGCGATGTTAAGTGCACGGTAGTAATCTAAAACCAAAGAAACATGGTTCATGAATATTGGAAAATGGAGGAATCAGGGAGAACGTTGTACAGAGAGGGGATTGAAACAGGTTGCAGGTGGCTTTGAGGGCGCATATATGACCCTGCCTTGGATGTCTCCTACCTTTGCGAAATGATTGAAAGAGCAATCTGTGAAAAACATGGCATGCATATAATTCCAATTCAACACCACACAATATGTTCAGTTTTGGAACAAATTTTCAACAACAACTTAGTAACTTGTTGGATGACTAAAAATAATGTATTGGTCAAAATAAAGAGATGCTAAAGCATGTTTCTCTTGTTATTACCAGTTTACTTGTCATTTAACACGTTGATTTCTCCTATATTGATTTTACTAAATTTATACGCATATTCAGTTTACGGAAAAGTTTTATAGCCATATCATTGCCCTCTTTTCCTCCATATTTAGATGTAATAGGAGCTAGCCAGATCGTAGCAAGCTTGACCTCTCGAGATACGAGTTCTAGAAACCAATCAAGAAGATAATTTTCAGTTTTCTAGATTTATAAGAACCGAACACTGTAGGCATGATGAGGATCGGGAGGCTACGGTGAGATCCAAGTACAAAGAGTGGGCGTGATGTAAGCACATAGCGGAGATTACAATGATGGCGATGAGGAGGCTGCTGAACCATTCTCATAGGCCGACGGGTCGGCGAAGCGGAGGTGGCCAAAAACGACACCGCATCCCCACGAGGCCACGAACCCCACAATCAACTTCGCGTCCCGCCGGTTCACTTTTCTACCTAGATGCATAGACGCCGTGATAAGAACCCAGATTCAGCCGACGACAGATGCGGCGGTGTGGTGGGTGAGGCATGGGTAGTGGCATACCTGATGGACCTGGTTATCTGATGGCGAACGCGAGGACAACGGCTGGACGACGGAGGCAGCATCTCCCACCGATAGCCGGCTGGTTCTAGAAGCTTCCAGCCCCACCTCCTCTTCGAGACTTGTACCAAAACTACCTAGGTGTTTGGTTGGTGTTTCGCCGGGGTGGTTT
The DNA here is from genome assembly GCA_021437245.1 of Aegilops speltoides. Taxonomy (NCBI): domain Eukaryota; kingdom Viridiplantae; phylum Streptophyta; class Magnoliopsida; order Poales; family Poaceae; genus Aegilops; species Aegilops speltoides. The sequence continues at coordinate 186,821,630 of CM038144.1, forward strand.
TTTTTGGACATACAAGTGTCCTCTATTTATTTGTCCGGAAATGTGAATGATACCGAATTGGAAAACAATCAAGTACTAAATAGACACTCCCTATTTATTTGTGAATTATGAGTTAGGTCATAAATTTTCCAATTTTGTTATGAAAAACATCATATATATTTGCGTTGATCGGGTGTATTTAAATGTGCAGTTGTTTCATCGCTGTGAGGGTCTGGTGTTCAACGACCTCCCCGTGCGTTCGACGAGCTCCGCCCTGCGTTAGTGGGTGAGCACAAATGACATCTCCTCCTCTCCCCTTCATTTGCTCTGTTCGGTCTTCGTGCCGATGAAACTTGCTAGCTATAGGTGTATTCAATCATCGATATCGTGACCACTATCGTCTCCCGTTCGAAAGGTTACATCTATAAATATGCATTCATTTGCATATTTATAACCGTAATTCTTCGAATTGTCCAACGTTATCCATGGACAGCCAGTATGTGTAGATTGGGTTCGTTTTCCCATATGCTCTGCTCGGATCCGATCAGAATTTAAATCGCTGCCTCTCTGTTGTTCTCCGGTACATCCTCTCGCTTATTGCGAGGCGTGTATCGAGAACAGCGGGAGGTGCTGCCAAATTTTGTGTCGGATCCGAGCAGCATGGGAAACGAACCCAATCTACACATACCGGTGGGATTAGGACCTATCTTTACCTATTAGCGTCTAGGTTGCATGGACGTAATAAAACCGAAAACTCTATTAACTCGATGAATATGGTTTGCTGAGTTATGTATGTATTTCTTGTGTGTCCATAGCTAGGCAAGATGAGTGATCGTGCGTGGATGTACACGGTCACCCTAGTCGAAAGACATGACCCTGAATGGATGACAAAAACCAAGGGTTTATCGAGCCGCATTGCAAATGGGCGAAAAACAACTGGTGCCCACAGTCGAAAGTCGACAACCATTGTAAGATGACAGAGTTTGAAATGATCAAACACTGCGAAGTGGGGTTTCGCGCCCGGTTATCGATGTGGACATTTCATGGTGAGTCGCCCAACGTTCGAGAGCTGAGGAGGGCCGTCGTCGCACCGATGAGCATGGTACCGGATGGAAGACATGGTGCAAGACTTTGATGATGCTCGGGATTCGGACGATGAGATGGAGGAATCTGCAAAGGCCTTCAATGATATGTTGGAGTCTTGAGCGTCCTCTCCATGAGCACACCGAGCTTTGTCGGTGGATGCCATCGCACAAGTAATGGCTCAAGGCCCAATTCAACTTGGGCAGAGAATGCTATGACGCGATAGTGACACTATTTGGGCGCTTTCTACCCAAAGGCCATATAATGCTCGCAAACTGTACCGGTCGGACAAAATCCTCCGTGTACTTAAGATGCCCTATGAGAAGATAGATGCTGTGAGAATGGATGTGCCTTATTTAGGCTCCAAAGATGCGGACTTGAACTATTGTCCCATTTGCAAGTCTTCTAGGTATGTTGAGGTGAACAACGGTATGGGTGAGAAGAGTCGGACCAAAATCCCCATTAACGTTCTTGGTATATGCCGGTCTTACCAAGACTTCAACGTCTATTCATGGTCGAAGAGACGGCGACAGATGACATGGCACAAATTGGGCAAAAGAACCGAGCGGGATGCGATGGGAATCGATGATGGTACACACATCGGATGGTGCTGCATGGAAACACTTCGATGCATTGCATGGTGAAAAGCGGCGGATCCAAGGAATCCTCGAGTAGCCGTCGACGGATGGGTTCAATGTGTTTGGTATGATGGCAGCCCAATACGCTTGTTGGCCTGTATTTGTCATTCCACTCAATCTCCCCGGACAGATTATGCAAAGAAAGAACATTTTCTGGCGTTGATAATTCGGGGCCCAACTATCCGGGAAGAATATGAATGTGTACATGCAGCCGCAAGGATGAACTGCAAGAAGCTTGGGATAATGGGATCAAGACATACGACGCCGCTACAAAAAAAACTTCCTAATGCGTGTGTGGTACATGTACTCAATGCATGACTTGCCGGCGTATGCGCTATTCGTTGGCTGGTGTGTGCATGGAAGGTTCCCGTGCCCCACATGCAAGGCAGCTCTTGAGTTTCGTCGGCTGCAGGCGGGTGGCAAGTTTTCTTGCTTCGACATGCATAGACAGTTCCTGGATCCTCACCATAAGTTCAGAAAAGACAAGAAGAACTTCATCAAAGGTAGAGATGTCAAAAACTCTGCACCACCTCCATTGACAGCCAACAGACCCTGGATCAGTTAAACGCTCTCGAGCCGGATCCAGCGTCCGAGGTATTTCAAGGGGGTATATCTGGAACACGCTGGACCCACAAGATATGCTTGTGGGATCTGCCGATTCAAAGACCTCCTTTGCCCACACAACATCGACGTGATGCACATTGAAAAGAATGTCGGCGAGGCCCTCTTTGGTACATTGTTCGGCATAGAGGGAAAGCGAAGGATAATCCTAAGGCGAGTCGATCAGAGGCTCTATGTGATAGACCGCTACAAAACATGAAACAACCAAAAGGAAAGAAGAATCTGGCGAAGCCAAAGGCATGGTTCAATCTTGGAAGGCGGTTATGAGGGAAATACTCACTGTGGGTGAAAAAGGAGTTGATGTTCCCGATGGGTATGCATCGAATCTAAAGAGGGAGCGAGCCTTGAAAAATTGAAAATATTTGGTCTCAAGAGTCATGATTGGCACATATGGCTTGGCGGGTAATGCCGGTGATGTTGCGTGGCTTTATCCCCGAGGATAAATGGCTAATCTTGGCAGAGCTGAGCTATTTCTTCCGTGTTCTATGTGCGAAAGAATTATCGCTGGCTTGCTAGAAGAAATGGAAGAGTTGGCGCGGAGTTGATCGCAAGTTGGAGAAGATCTTTCCACCGCTTCTTTAATCCAATGCAGCATTTGATTTTGCATCTCCAGACGAGGCACGATTGGGGGCCCGTGCAGAATCGTTGGTGCTCGATAGCGAGAGGATGCGTAAGACGCTTGAGCAAAATGTAAAAATAAGCGTCGAATTGAAGCATCTATGGCGAGGCATTCATTCTTGAGGAGGCGGCAAACTTCGTGACAGCACACTACAAAGCCAAAATCGTCATTTGCATAATCCGAAGCCTCGGTACAATGTTGGCGACCCTAAAAGGGTGGATCCAACCTCAGCCTATTCAAAGGGAAGCTCGCACCAGCCGGTGCTTATACTCCTTATTGTTGGATAACGACGAATGGCGGACCATTCGTTGTATATGAACAATCTAATGAAGTCGGCCGTACATCGAGTAAGTTCTCGGTACATTATTTCGCAACCTCTACTTCATTTGAACTGCTCTTATTCTGGATATTTGATACAATCGATCGTCGCCAAATTCTCGTATGGGCGGTTATCCAAAAGGATTCCATCGAAGAGTATGAGCTTACGGCAAAGCATGGAGGCGGCTATCCTGGTTTCATCTCTTGGTTCAAACAAGCGGTAATTTCCATTAGACCATTTCATTTCTTCTAATTTCTGCTAATGCAACAATCTTTTCAGTATTAAACTTGTAGGCTAGTTCGAGTCTATGGACGCCTTGAGCGAGACAAGTCGCTAATGGTTTTGACTATAAGGTCCATTCATTTGACAAATCGACATCAACGGGTATCGCTTTCGTACCTATGGCAAAGAGCTATCTATGGCCAATCGAAAGTCTACAAATTGTTGTGTCTCGCTATTGGCGAAGGAGATACCGAGTATTATGGAAGAGTTGAAGCAATTTATGAACTTCTATTCTATGGTGCAAACCCACGAGCGTCGTAGTCTTGAAATGTCATTGGTTCGGCCGAAAGAGACTAGAAGGACTCATGAACATCTAGGGATAGTTGAAATCAAACAAAGCACCCATTTGGATGTTCCCGATGTCTATATTACGGCTCAACAGGCAACCCAAGTTTTCTATCTACCGTGGGCCTGCCAAAGTGATCCAAATCTCGAAGGTTGGGATGTCGTTTATGAAGTGCCGCCACATGTTAGACCACCTCCCCCCAATGAAGAGGATTATGAACCTCACGTTAATCCGACACATATGAAGGAGAATTGTTCCAAGAAACACGTCTTTCCAAAAACGTTTCAAGAACCGCTCACCTCATAACATTCAAGTAGACAGCGATGACGGTGAATCCGAGCTGGCGAGGAGCGAGAAGAGCCTGAACAAGAAGAGGTTACTGCTGCGGATGACCTGTCAATGCTTGACCGATTACAAGCAGGAGGCCTTCCAGATGTTGCTGAATTTATTGATGATGATGATGAGCACGTCATTACTGATAGTGATGAGGATGATGCATTTATTGACCACGAAGCATATATAGACGATGATGATGCATTTATTAATGATGACGATGAAGATTAATATTATAGTTCATGTCGTATTCCATTATTATTATATACATATATATTATTAATTAGTTCAAGTTTTAACCTAGCTAGCTCTAAAATGAGCTATACTTAGCATTTATTCCTCCAAAATGAATTTGTATGCTTAGCTAGCTCAAAATGACATAACAACCTTAATTAGCTCAAAATGACTTTAAAACCTAGGATAGCTCTAAAATGAGCTATACTTAGCATTATTCCTCAAAATGAATTTGTATGCTTAGCTAGCTCAAAATGACATAACAACCTTAATTAGCTCAAAATGACTTTAAAACCTAGGATAGCTCTAAAATGAGCTATACTTAGCATTATTCCTCTAAAATGAATTTATATACATATTATTATTCATGTCGGTATTCATTTTTTATGTTGTACTAATTTCGTTTACTCTTTGTCATTCCGTGTTGTCGAGATGGTGGGCGCGGGTCGAGAGTGCTCGGTGCTCCTACCTCGGCGTGGTGGGAGGTAGTTCCATTCCCCCATAGCCTTCGGAGAGCGCTAGATCTCGGTTTGCAGAGTCCAGCGACGCTGGCTTCTTCTTCGGCCGGGAGAGGTCGGGGGGGTAAGAAGGAGAAGGCTGCTAGAGGTGGACGTGGCGTCGGGAGAGGTAGGAAGGCTGCTACGCCTTCCTCGCCGCCACCCCCAGCTGAGTCACCCGACCATAGGGCTGCTCCGTCTGAGATCGAGCCATCTGAGGTGGACCCGTCTCGGACTCCACTCCACGAGCCTCCGGCCGACGAGCCTATGGCAGACGCGCCTACGACCGACGAGCCTCGGGCCGACGACGAGCCTCGGGCCGCCGAGCCTCGGGCTGCCGAGTCTTCGCCCCACGAGACTCCGGAGCTCAGACGGGGTCACGCTGAGTCGGAGCCGAGCCCATGGGAGGACTGGACGGAGTCGAGTGCCCGTAGTTGTGTTCAGGGTGGAGACTATAGTCCTGATAGCTATAGCGAGGGTGAGTTGGTTGAGGGGCGCAAAGTCTACCAGCGTGGTCGTACAAAGCTCCCGCCCACCCCGGCGACCCCCGACCAGAGGTGGTTGATTGCGCCTAACGGGGAGAAGTAAGTGCATTTACTTTTTTTAACATTTTGCCTTGTCGTTTCTTTGAATATCTAATGCGTTGGCCTTGTCATACTGCAGTTCTTGGACACACGGAGATGGTGTCCGCAGGCCCAACACTGTCCTTGGTGTGATTTGTCGCCAGTGCTTCCCGGGGTGGGTCACGTTGCCCGGTGAGGGCCGGGTTCCAGAGCTAGGAATGACACAGGAGCACTACTTGGCTGCCCCAGCCCCGCCGGAGCATAGGGTCGGCGATGTCGAGTGCGGCACGGTGGCCGACATTGTGATCGCCACGTTTTGGGTAATTTCTCCTTTGCCATTTACGTTGTGTTTTCTTCTTTGATTGCATACCTTCTACATGTGTTTTCTTGTTTGATTGCAGACCTTCCAATCTGTGTTTTCTTGTTTGATTGCAGACCTTCTCTGGTGTCTGAGGGATGGAGGAGGTCATGGCTCGGGTTATCGGCGCCGAGTGCAGGCGCCTACTTGGAAACTTTCGGCACGAGGTTCGGGCGCAGTCTGTTCGAGACTACTTCGCATGACCGGTATTAGGAGGAGAAAAGAGAAGTGCCGGACAAGTATCTGAGTAAGGAGAAGTACATGAAGGTAATTACCTATTCTTAAGGCCTTGTACTTAGTTTCCTTGATTTGATTAAGAGGCGTAGCGCTCAAATTTCTCTTGCTTAACTTAGGTGCCTCCAAGATGGTGTGCGGACAAGATGGACTGCTGGGAGGTGTTGGTGGATGAGTGGTGCTCTCCCCAATGGCGCGTCGCCCACAACAAAGCAAAGGAGAAGCGTTTCAAAATGAAAGGTGTGCCACACCATCTAGGCAGCGTCGACCTACATGGGTACGGGAAAAACTGGGTATGTGTGGTTTGCTTCATGATTCATGCAAATTCATTCTTTGTGCTAGCTTGAGTCCTTAACTAATACTCTGTTCCTCTCTTTTAGTCAAGACACAACAAGGCTCCAGTGCCAGAGCTGTTCGACCTCTATGGCATGTCCAATATTGCACCGTACAAGAAGGCCAAGTTATTCTCTGAGTCTGACCTCGAAAATGCAGAGAACTTCAAAGAACGTGGCCTCCCACCACAAGATGGTGCGATCGTTAAGCGTGGAAGGCGAGGAAAGGGCGGACTTCAACCCGAGCCGCCTCTTGATCGAGTTGATGATGATATCTGGTGGCGGGAGGCCCCATGGCGCGTTAGCCTTTGGTAATGGATCGACACGTTGTAGTAGCACTCTCCCGCAGATCAAGAAGCGCGGACCAGCTCGATCTGAGATACCGCCTCGTTCTGACCGGTGAAATCGAATTCGAGGTTTGTTATATTGACTCGATAGCCTTTCCTCCATTACATTGTGTTTGCGGCCGTCGATGATTACAATGCTAACGAGTGGTGTTGCAGCTGCTATTGAGGCAGAGAGAGTGAAGACCAGGCTGCTTTTGAGGAGAGGGACCGGCGGTTGGCGGAGGGACCGACAAAGCGGCGGAGAGGGACAGGAGAATGAGGAGAGGACGGCTAGGCTGTTGGAGGAGGAGAGGAACCGGAATGACTTGGCTAACTGGCCATGTACGAGCTCTTCGTGGTAAGTTTCTTCGCATATTAGCTAAATCATGCACGCAATGTTCCTTTCATTAGTAACTAATATGACTGACTCATCAAAACCAAATGTGCAGTCCATGTGCGAGAAAAACGGCGGACCCTCCGCCGATGCGGTCATTGCTCCGGCGAACGCACGGTGAGTTTCATTTGAGCGGTCATTAGTTACTAGTCTTCACATTTGAGTGCATCATGCTAACGATACATTGAAAATAATCTTTGGTGCAGCGTAACTCCCGACAAGCATCAACCGATCCTTCTCCGCTCGCCATCGGGCGCGACCGGTCCTACACCTACACCTACACCTACACCTCTGTGATGACGGTAAGTTTCCCAAGTGTTTTGCTTAATAGAGTTTTGTTGTGATGCCATGTTGTATCTACACATATCGTGCATAATGTGTGTATGTTTGAAATGCATTGTATGTGTGGGATTCACACCTAGTCGTGTGCCTTTGGTAGCCTTCCATACGGAAATGCCTCCTAGTGCTTCCATCGAGCCATGGTAGTTCGCTCTCGCTCCGGAACACATGGATTGACCGGCATGTGTCCTTCTTTGCTCCTCGTGTTCCGTCCCTACGGGAAATGTCACGCGTGTATCACCAAGTCCTTGTAGCTTGCTACGACTTGGTTGCACTCGCCGATGACCGACACGTGCATTCTTTGGGTCATGTATGCCTGTCCCTGTACGTTTGTGCCACCTTGGTTCTATGACTAGTCATGTCGGCCCGGGTTCTCTGCCATATGGATACTAGTGACATAATCATATACTTAGCATTTTTTCCTCCAAAATGACTTCATATGCTTAGCTAGCTCCAAAATGACATAATAACCTTACTTAGCTTCAAAATGACCTATTCAACCTAGGCTAGCTCTAAAATGACCTGTACTTAGCATTTTTCCTCCAAAATGACTTAATATGCTTAGCTAGCTCAAAATTACATAATAAGCTTAATTCGCTCAAAAATAACCTATTTAACCTAGGATAGCTCTAAAATGATCAATACTTAGCATTTTTTCCTCCAAAATGACTTAATATGCTTAGCTAGCTTCAAAATGACCTATACTTAGAATCTTTTCCTCCAAAATTAGTTAATATGCTTAACTAGCTCTAAAATGACATGATATGCTTAAGAAATGACATAGTTTAGCTCCTAAATGACTTCACATGCTTAGCTAGCTCCAAAATAACATAATAAGCAATTAGCTCCAAAATGACATATTTAACCTAGGATAGCTCTAAAATGACCTATACTTAGCATTTTTCCTCCAAAATGACTTAATATGCTAGCTATCTTAAAATGACCTATTTAACCTCGATAGCTCTAAAATGACCTATACTTAGCATCTTTTCCTCCAAAATGACTTAATATGCTTAGCTAGCTCTAAAATGATATAGTATGCTTAAGAAATGACATATTTTAGGTCCTAAATGACTTCATATGCTTAGCTAGCTCCAAAATGACATAATAACCTTACTTAGCTTCAAAATGACCTATTCAACCTAGGCTAGCTCTAAAATGACCTGTACTTAGCATTTTTTCCTCCAAAATGACTTAATATGCTTAGCTAGCTCAAAAATGACATAATAACCTTACTTAGCTTCAAAATGACCTATTCAACCTAGGATATCTCTAAAATGACCTGTACTTAGCATTTTTTCCTCCAAAATGACTTAATATGCTTAGCTAGCTCAAAAATTACATAATAAGCTTAATTCGCTCAAAAATGACCTATTTAACCTAGGATAGCTCTAAAATGACCTATACTTAGCATTTTTTTCTTCCAAAATGACTTAATATGCTTAGGTAGCTTCAAAATTACATAATAAGCTTAATTAGCTCAAAATGACCTATTTAACCTAGGATAGCTCTAAAATGACCTATACTTAGCATTTTTCCTCCAAAGTGACTTAATATGCTTAGCTAGCTTCAAAATGACCTATACTTAGAATCTTTTCCTCGAAAATTAGTTAATATGCTTAACTAGCTCTAAAATGACATGATATGCTTAAGAAATGACGTAGTTTAGCTCCTAAATGACTTCACATGCTTAGCTAGCTCCAAAATAACATAATAAGCAATTAGCTCCAAAATGACATATTTAACCTAGGATAGCTCTAAAATGACCTATACTTAGCATTTTCCTCCAAAATGACTTAATATGCTTAGCTATCTTAAAAATGACCTATTTAACCTATGATAGCTCAAAATGACCTATACTTAGCATCTTTTCCTCCAAAATGACTTAATATGCTTAGCTAGCTCTAAAATGATATAGTATGCTTAAGAAATGACATATTTTAGGTCCTAAATGACTTCATATGCTTAGCTAGCTCCAAAATGACATAATAACCTTACTTAGCTTCAAAATGACCTATTTAACCTAGGCTAGCTCTAAAATGACCTGTACTTAGCATTTTTCCTCCAAAATGACTTAATATGCTTAGCTAGCTCAAAATTACATAATAAGCAATTAGCTCAAAATGACCTATTTAACCTAGGATAGCTCTAAAATGACCTATACTTAGCATTTTTTCTTCCAAAATGACTTAATATGCTTAGGTAGCTTCAAAATGACCTATACTTAGAATCTTTTCCTCCAAAATTAGTTAATAAGCTTAATTAGCTCCAAAATGACCTATTTTACAGATATAAGTTGCATCATAATAATGTTCACATTTTAGTTGCATCATAATAATCTTCTTCTTCTAGTCTTCTTCTTCTAACTTTCTTCTTTCCTATTTTACGATTTGCTTAATTGATCACGGAAGCTTGGGTTGATGGAGTGCTTGTATTTAGTTTTGTTTTGACCTTGTGAAACTTGCTACCTATGGATGAAACTGTAATATTGATGAAACTATGTATATGTACGGATGAAATTTGCTACTATTGGTAACATGTGTTGGATACATATGTGTTCATGACTATTAGTAATATGTGTTGGATACATATGTGTTCATGACTATTGGTAACATGTGTTGGATACATATGTGTTCATGACTATTGGTAATATGTGTTGGATACATATGTGTTCATGACTATTGGTAATATGTGTTGGATACATATGTGTTCATGACTATTGGTAATATGTGTTGAATATGCTATATTGGTCATATAAATATATTTCGCTTGATTTACGTGAAAATGAATTGATATCGAAAAAATGAATTAAATGGGGCAATATAGTCACTTTGCCATCTGTTGGCGAGATGGCAAAAGCTTTACCATCTGTTTGGCGGATGGCAAAAGCAAACTTTTGCCATCTGTTTGGCGGATGGCAAAGAGCTTTGCCATCTGCTGGCAGATGGCAAAGAGGCCACGTGTCATCTACCTGCTCCATTTGGGCTAGCCTATTTGGGCTCTTTGCCATCTGCTGGCACATGGCAAAGAGTCGCAGCCTTTGCCATCTGTGGCGGATGGCAAAAGTTTACGACCTTTGCCATCTGTGGCGGATGGCAAAGTATGCCGTTAACCTTCTAACGGGCTAACACCGTTAAGAGGCTTTGCCATCTGCGGCGAGATGGCAAAGCCTGACTCTTGCCATCGGCCAGCGAGATGGCAAAGGCTGCACTCTTGCCATCCGCCGGCGAGATGGCAAAGAAGCCTTTACCGTGAGGGTTTGACGACAGTTTGCCATCTGCTGGCAGATGGCAAAGCCTTTGCCATCCGCCGATCATGCCTTTGCCATCTGCCATTGCAGATGGCAAACTGCCAGATTCCAGTAGTGTTTGGAGGAAGGGGGAATCGAGAATCCCTCCTTCCAAGGGGAGAAGAGGACCGCCTCCGAAAACCCGGAGGCCAAGGCCTCGAAGCGGGGGAAGAGATCTTCACCAGAGGGTCCTGCGTCCGGGGAGGCCCCGGCCGCACCATCTCCCCTAAGAAATCAGCCCTCCAGCGAGCGTAAGTAGAGAAAGGGGGGCTCTATAATAAGAGACATCCCTATGTTTGCTTCTGAGGATAACCAAAGTTTTTACCTTGTAGTTCGGATCTCCGTCCTTCTCAAATGAGCTCGTCTTCGGGGGACCTTCGTCCGGAGATGGTGGAGAGCGAGACGCCTCCATCCGCCGCACCATCAGGCAGGGCGGACGAACCTGAGTTGTCATCGCGGAGGGTGTCCCCGAGTCCGGCGGGGCCGGAGAGTTCGGCACCGGCTGGTGTGCGGCCGGGGGAGCTGAAGGATCTGCTTGAGAGGGCGTCTATCTCAGAAGATCACCGTACATTGATGAGTATGGTGATTGGAAGAATTTAAATCCGTCACCAAGGCGGGTTGCATGATGCCGTCGAAGCTTGTTTGGCGGGGTTTGAGGTATGTAAAAATGACATACCTTTTGACAGTTTTGCACATAAAGTGCGCCCTGTATAGATAGTAGCCCCTGGGACTCGGTAAGTTGTCGAGAGCGACAGCGTGCCGAGGATCAAGATCACAGGTATTGATTTTCGCCTCTCCTATACAGGTGGCGGATAGTCCGGTGGCCAGCCGGACTGATGGGGTTGCCGAACTAAAGTGGCAACTCGACGTTGCGGATGCGGACATTGCACTAGTCAATAAGCGACTTGAGGAATCACAAGGTAGGCTGTTTTCTCCGTGGTCACCTGGTAAGGGGGCCGAAGCCCTACTTCTTACAACATATGTGCTTTATGCAGATGGTGCTGCTACTGTGGAGTGCCTTCGGGCAGAACTTGCTCAAGCTAAGGAGCAGGCCAGAAGGAGTGATGTGGCTGCCTCGAGGGCGGCCGAAGAGCTAGAAGCCGAAACGGCTGCTCACTGCCGAAGTAGGGAGGAGATGGCCGGAATGGCCGTGAAGTTGAAAAATGCTACCGACCGCAATCAGGTTCTTGAAAAAGAATGCCTAGCAGAGCAAGAAGGCCTGAGGAAGGCCACCGCCGAAGCCAAGGATGCCCGTTCTGCGATGAGGGCGATAAAGGAGGAGCTGCGCCAGGCCGGAGATATTGTGGCTGGCAAGCCCTTTCTGCTGCGCAGGAGGTTTACAGATCCGAAGTAAGCTCAGCTTGGCCAGCTGTGGGGTCCGGAGGATCCGTTTATGGACTTAGTGGCGAGTGTTGCAGATGATGTCGTGCACTTTCGAAGTCAGAAGGATCACGAGACGGAAGAGCTTTTTTGGTCTCAATTCCATAGTCCGGAGCGTTCACTTCCGCTGACCGATCGGTTGGCCGAGTGGGTTGAGCTGAATAGACCTGTCCGGACTTGCCATGACGGATATCGTGGCTCATGTCTGGCCAGATAGGCCCAAGCCGAAGAGTTATTTTGGCTTATTACAGCAATTCCTTGGGGCGGTGCCGCATATCAAGGCGATGAAGCGGTCGTCCTGCATAGAGGGTGCGAGGATGGCCCTCGCCCGTGTGAAGACACACTGGATGGAGATGGATGCCACCGTTGTTGCGACCCAGGGTTCGGACGAGAGCCGGTTACCTGCCGAGCACTATTTTGGGGAAGTTCTGCGTGGTGCTCGTGTAATAGAGTCGCAGTGCTCAAAGAATGTCACGTTCAAATGAACTTTATCATTTGTAAAACGATGTTTATAGTATAAGCGCTTTTTGTACTTGTGCATTCAAGTATTGAAATATCTCCTGTGTGGCCGTTAGTGTATACTTGTGTATAACCTAAAAGATGGCATTCTTCGGCTTCAGCCCCCACGCACATAGTGCGGGGGTGTTTGCAAAATAGCGCATTTTCACACTTAATCCAACGTCTTGGCCCTGTGAAGGGGGTGGTAGCGTAGGAAATGAGGCAACCGGACTATAATGCTTTATCACTTTCACTTAGCCATAGGAGTTCGAAGGTGGGGCTACGATATAGCCCCTAGGGGCACCGCGCTCTCCGGATTTGGGGCGCGTGTGTGCCCGACCGAAGCGGTCCTTCATCAAAGCGAGGAATTCTAAACATTCCAAAGGTCGATCGAGTGGTTGACCAGTCTCTCGCTACATCATGACGATCGGTTTTCAGCTTTCTCTCTTGAGGTACTCACCGGCGAACCGGGCCACAATCGCATAGTTCTCCGGTGCGCGTTAGCGATGATACGGAACATAAGGCAGCAAAACACGGGCCGGGCAAACCCAACATTTGACCAAAGACATGATTCGGAGCTGATGCATATAAGGCCTAACTCGAGGCGCCAAACACTCCACGAGGTGTTCGGTCTTTATGATGTCGGCGCGATCAATGCCCTAAGCCCCTAGTGTCGGTACCGCAGGATCCTCCGACGCGCCGATGCCAAAACGTCGGCCTCCTCTCGCTATGGTGAGAAACCAGGGATGTATAGCAACAAGAGACAAGAAAAAGGTTTACGCAGGTCTTAATCAAAAGAATCCTTATAACGGGTCCCTCTTGCGCCTCTGCGCTGTGTCTCCGTTGTCTTTGTATCACGGGCCGGTGTAACACGCTGTTCATCTGTAAAAGAGAAGAACATAGTTTGAAAAGAAATCGTGTGAAAAATGTATTTAAAACAAAGCATGAATAAGTGAATAAAGTTGAGCTTTTATTGGCTCTTTATTGCTCATACGCACAGCCCCCTGTGAAAGGGAGTGCGGCTAGGGAGCCCCTAGTCTATTTATGCCGGACTCGCCTAGCCGTGTCCGGGGTCTTTGAACGACCTTTTAATGAGATGATGCCGTGTGGACCGGGCATTTTAAGTGTAAGAGACGCGTAGTGCGGTATTGCGTTAAAGCGGGCGAAAGCTTCGCGTCCCAATAGTGCTTGATGGCTGCTTTTGAATGGGGCGACGTGGAAGATCAGCTTTTCGCGATGGAAGTTCTCGGGTGATCCGAACACAAATTCTAGTAGTACGGAGCCCGTACACTTGGCGTAAGGGCCTGGCGTACTCCTTTGAAGGAAGTGCGACTACGGCGAATTTTAGTAGGGTCTATCCCCAACTTGCGGATTGTGTCTAGATATAGCAGGTTTAAATCGCTGCCGCCTTCCATTAGGACTTGTGTAAACTGTAGTCCGTCGATTATAGGATCCAATATCAAAGCAGTCCATCCTGCGTTTGAATATACGGAATAGTCCGTGGTCGAAAGTAATTGGTTTTGACATCCAATCTTGAGGTTCCGCTGGGGTGGACCGTGCGACACCTACTTTGGCGGGTGTCACACTGTTTTTCCGTATTATCACGTGAAGTGAGTTTACTGTTTTGACTTCTTGTGGGAAAGTCTTTTGTTTTCCGGCGCTCTGCTGGTGGGGTTCGTCGTCATCCTCATTTGGCGCGTCGAGCCCCTTGTGTTCGGCGTTGAGTCGGCCGGACTGTTTGAAGACCCAACAATCTCGGTGGGTGTGGTTTGCAGGCCTTCCGGAGGTACTGTGGATTTGACATATCCGATCCAAAATTTTGTTTAAGTTGGATAGCTCGTCACTGTTGTCCTTAAGAGGCAGTGTTTTGTTGTTCGGCCGCCAGCTTTTGAATCCGGCATTGACCGCTGTGTTCTTTGGGCTTTTTTCTTTATTTCGGCGCTGGTCCTTTCTGCGCCGTGATTTTCCGTTTCCATCTCTGATCTCAGATGTACTCGGGTCGCTGGTGCTGCATCTTGCTAGCCAACTGTCTTCCCCCGTGCAAAAGTGGGTCATGAGGCTTGTTAGCGCGGCCATTTGTAACGCCCCGGATGCAACTTTCCATATCCGTAACTCCAACTCTTGCCTTTTCCGGAGATGTGATATGTTATTTCCTCTGTGGTTGGGTTTTTGTCTTTTGTTTTTGCATTGTGTTCATGTCATACATCTCATCTCATGGCATCATGTGCATTGCATCTGCATGTTTTCATAAAACTCGTAGCCGTTCGCAGTTGCCCTTTCTCTCTTTGCCTCCGTTGTCATTTTGTCAAACCCTTGTCCTCGTTGACCTCTCTTGACCCCTCTCACGCGTGTCCGAAACTCCCCCGAACCCGACCCAGACAATCATCACCGTTGGGTTCAGATCATCCCCTAATATCTACAAAACATCTCCGTTTTTTTTATTTGGACTCCCTAACCTATTTATTCTCGGCCATTGGATTTCGATCGTAGGGATGAGGTAGCCCCTAATCTAAACCACCCGCTATATATACTAGTCTAAACCGAGACCAAATCCCTAATTTCTAGGGATCCTCCTAGCCGCCGCCGCTGCCTCCATTCCCCTCGGGATCCTCCAGATTCGATCGAGCCAACCACCTTGCTTTCAGCGCCGCCCAGCCAGTTTGCGCAGCCAACCCAGAACGCCGCCCTCGCTCCCCTAGCCGAGCGCCAGCCTCCTGCTTCCTTCGGGATACATCCCCAACCATCGCAGCTGCCCGAATCCCGCAAGCGCAGCCGCCTCCCTGCCCGATTCACCCATCGATCCACCCCCACACCGAGCTCCTCCCGCTTGCTCCTCCCTCCTCGACCCTGCTGCCTCACCGGCCCCGGAAGTCCCTGCGACCAAGCTTGCCGGAGTGCCACCAGGCCGATGCTCCCCTCCCTCGCTAGTCTCCCGCGCCGGAGTCCTCTGTTTACGCGTCGCTGCCGTCAAGCTCCGCGGACTGGAGCAGCATCGGACCAGGAGAACTGTGCCCTTCCTCTCCATCCTTCCCTCTGTTTTCCTCTTTCTCCCCGGCAATGCTCTCTCTCAGATTCTCTCATCTCTCTAGTTTCCTCTTCACAGGGACCGATGCCATGGACACCCGTGCTCTACCTCGAGTCCACCACCGCTGCTGTTTCGCGTCAGATCCGGCCGGGGACCGCCGGATCCCGCCGCCTCCGCCATGGACCACCCATCCTCACGTCCCCACCATCCACGCGCCGCCGGAGGCCACCTCCCCGCCAAGTTCGCCACTGCCGCTCCCCTGCTACCTCCAGGCGCCGCCCGCAGCCTCCCCTGCATCGAACGAGCGACCGCTGCTGCCCCGTTGGCGTTGACCCGTTCCTCAAGCCGCGCTGGGCGCATCCGCGCCAAGGCCCAGCGCGCCATCCTCTCCTTCCATTGGCCTCTCCACCGACTGGGCCTGGCCCATGGGTGAGCAGCACCCGCGCCTCTCCTGTGCACTGTTGGGCTAGCAGAATTCGGCCCGTATATGTTTTTTTTATTCTGCGAATTTCCTAATTATGCAGAGAGTTGTTGTTTTACAGAAAAACCCCTAATGTCCATGCATATAATAACTCATTAACCGTGCATCGGTTTAAAATGATTCAAACATGTAAAATGCGTAGAATTTTGTGTAGATTAATAATATCCCACTTTCATCCATGTTTGAAATGTTTAAAATGCTGTTTGTTTTAATTTGCTTAAATAACATGTTAAAATGATTTATTTCATAACTAAATAACCGTAGCTCGGTTTTAAATAAACTTTATATGTAAATGGGGTGGAAAAATGCCTAGTTTAACATGGTCCACTTTACACTACTAGGGAAAAGGCTAGCAGCAGCGCGGGTTTTCAGGCTAGCAGCAGCGCGGGTGGCCGCGCTACTAATAAGGCGCTACAGCTAACTCATAGTAGTAGCGCGGCCCCAACCAGCGCTACTACTGTTGAGCGATATCGCAGCGCTTTTTAGGAACGCGCTACTATTAACTAGCTGTAGCGATTTCCTCATCCAACGCTACTGCTATCTCTTTCATCATTTTCCATTTCAACTCTCCCTTCAGATGCTAGAAACTAGGTACTATCTTTCATCAAATTCATAAACCATTACTAGGTACGGTAGTACTCCCTTCGTTCCAAATTACTCATCGTGGTTTTAGTTCAAACCACGACGAGTAATTTGGAACGAAGGGAGTACTAAGATAACAATTTCATGCACATCCAACATGCATCCTCAAGCAGTACATGCATGGTCATATCAACGACCATCATCATATGTAGTTTTAGATGATATCGACGACTATCATCATATGTAGTTCTAGATGATATAGCCACACACACATATGTAGTTCTAGATGATATAGCCACACACACATGTAGTTCTAGATGATATCGAAGAAAATCATCATCCTCAAGCCTGGGCGGTTGGTGTTCTGATAGTAATTAGGATAGCTTTGTCCAACACGAAGATTCTTGCCATCGAGGAATTTCTTCCACCCAACCGAGCTTAAGTGTGTGCGACCGTCCGTGTCCACGCTGTAAGTACAGTTGTGACGGAGCCCCTTGCGAGAAGGCATAGTCCAGTGAGCCTTCTTCATCGGGCTCGATACCATAACTCACAGATATGCTCTTTGCCAATTTCTGAATAAGAAAAACATATCAATTAATAAGCATGTGATCGACCTCTACACTAAATCATATATATCATCGACTAGATTTCACACAACATATACCATATCATTGGACTGTACACTAAGTAATTCACACTATTAATTTGCATTTGTAAGTATAACATACCATATCATGTCGATCAACCATGGTATTTGTCAAGCGGGTCACGAATGGCACCCGACAAAGTCAAGACGTGGCGGAATTATGTCCCACAGGTTGGACACCTCCTCCTCACTCAGCCTTGTTCTTTGAGCTCGATGGCTTCATGAAGTGGGTCCACATCATCTTCATCATCTTCATCATCTTCGTCATCTTCATCATCTTCCACGAGTTGAGATAAATGACAGCTAGCTTGGGTCTTTCTACTCGGAAGTTGAAGCTGATCAACTCACCACCAAGAAGATGCATGCGGCGGCAAACGGGCCCATCCATCTCCTCCAATCTGCGACATATTGCGTCCTTTCTCGACCTCCATAGTGTACGGCCCCGTGAGCCTCAAATGTCACAGTGTCTCTGTCGACTTGTTGAATTTCAACCTCACATTGCATGGGACGATCTGTGTAAACTAAGCAAAATGACACAATGCAGTAATGCCAACACTAAAAATAAAATAGTTATTACATTTCATCTAATTTCTTACACCGCATGACGAAAACTCGGCGGAAGTAGATGCCGAACAGCTTGCCGGTTGCAAGGCTGTCGCATCTTGACTTGCACAATTGGCATAGTGGTGGTGGTGGCGCCATTCTTCCAAAGCAATATGAGCAAAGGATTACTAAATCAACTAAATCAAAATGTTCTAAGTCAACTAAATCAACTAGCCTACTAAATCAACTAAATCAAAATGTTCTAAGTCAACTAAATCAACTAGCCTACTAAGTCAACTAAAGCAATATGTTCTAAGTCAACTAAATCAACTAAATCAAAATGTTCTACTAAGTCAACTAAATTATATCAACTAAATCAAAATGTTCTAAGTCAACTAAATCAACTAGCCTACTAAATCAACTAAATCAAAATGTTCTAAGTCAACTAAATCAACTAGCCTACTAAGTCAACTAAAGCAATATGTTCTAAGTCAACTAAATCAACTAAATCAAAATGTTCTACTAAGTCAACTAAATTATATCAACTAAATCAAAATGTTCTAAGTCAACTAAATCAACTAGCCTACTAAATCAACTAAATCAAAATGTTCTAAGTCAACTAAATCAACTAGCCTACTAAGTCAACTAAAGCAATATGTTCTAAGTCAACTAAATCAACAAAATCAAAATGTTCTAAGTCAACTAAATTAACTAAATGAATTAGCCTACTAAATCAACTAAATCAAAATGTTCTAAGTCAACTAAATAAACTAACCTACTAAGTCAACTAAATCAAAATATTCTAAGGCAACTAAATCAACTAGCCTACTAAATCAACTAAATCAAAATGTTCTACTAAGTCAACTAAATTATATCAACTAAATCAAAATGTTGCATATGAGCAGGAGGGAGAAGGAGGGCGACTCGAGGAGGGAGAAGAGAGTAGGATGGAGGAGGAAGGCGGAGCAGCGGACGGGCAGCCAGGCCGACTTGAGGAAGAACGGAGGAGGAAGGCGGAGCGAGGAGGGCGGCCAGCGGCGAGTGGAGAGGAGGACGGAGGAGGAGGCCGGCACCGAGTCCAGCAAGGAGGAGGAGGTGACGGCCTTGGCGGAGGACGGAGGAGCGGCGACTTGCGCGGCAGACGAGGAGGAGGAGAGGGCGACGTGCGGGCTTGCGCGCAGATAGAATTTGTGGCTATGTGTGTGAGTGGATCCGAAGGAGGAGATCGAGGAGATGGATGGCTTAGCATGGCGCTCTTGACAAAATGCGCTCTCAAGCTAAGCTATCTAGCAGCAGCGCTTTTCAAGATAAAGCGCTACTGCTATATGTCAGCATGCAAAAATACACATTGATCATCAACGATCTTTTTGTGTACAATCTGATTCGACAATATGAGTCCTCACTGGTTTAGGAACAGGTGAAGACTCATATTGCAGGCACAATTTCTACACATAGAGTTCAATGAAGATCAAATGCTTGTCAAAGTGTGAGAAGTAACATATTTAAGGTGGTATAAACTCTCTTCAGGGAGCGAGGTGGGACTAAATTTTTGTAGGAAACTTAGCTGTAGCGCTTATGCAGGAAAGGCGTTGCTACTATGCTAAGTAGCGATGGCGTGTCGTGCTAACGCGTTGCTGCTATAACTAGCCTCATGGCGGCTCGTAGGAATTATAGCAACAACGCGTCTTTGGGTGGACGCTCTTCGCTATATTTGTATCAGCAGCGAGTTTCTGTGGACCGCGCTACTGCTAGTTACCAGCAGCGAGTTACTTTGAGGCGCGCTGCTGATAAGATTCTGTGTATAGGCTTTTCCCTAGTAGTGTTATTTTCCTGTTTAACAACTTTAAAATATGTTTTAGGGTAGAACAGTAGCTAATTCAAAATATGCACATGGGGATTTTCCGGAATTGTTGCTTGTTGTTCCGGCCTCATTTAAACTTGACTAAATAGTTAGTTTTATTATGCTTCACCCCTTGCCATGTTTAACAACATTTAATATTGTTGTGTACCTAAACGAGAGCGAACTAAATAACTCGGATATGGTGTTCCGTCAATATGCAACTCGTTGCATACTGAGCTCCACTTAATTTGTAGTATTGTTTGTTGCACTTTGCCATGCCATGCCTCATTAAACCGGACATGCATCATACTTGTTTGTGCATCATGCCATGTTTATGCTTGTGCATTTACCATGTTGTTTGTTTCTTTTCGGTGTTGCTTCCTAGTTCCGGTAATGTTGCGATTGTGAGGATTCGTTCGACTACTCCCGTTCGTCTTCTTCATGGACTCGTTCTTCTTCCTAGCGGGATTTCAGGCAAGATGACCGCTACCCTGGATCTCATTACTATCATTGCTATGCTAGTTGCTTCGTTCTATCACTTTGCTGCGCTACCTGCCATTTGTTATTCAAGCCTCCCAAATTGCAATGAACCTCTAACCTTTGACACCATTCCTAGCAAACCATTGATTGGCTATGTTACTGCTTTGCTCAGCCCCTCTTATAGCATTGCTAGTTGCACGTGAAGTTGAAGATTTCTCCATGGTGGACAGGGTTTTTGTTGGGATATCACAATATCTCTTATATTATTAATGCATCTATATATTTGGTAAAGGGTGGAAGGCTCGGCCTTATGCCTGGTGTTTTGTTCCACTCTTGCTGCCCTATTTTCCGTCATACCGGTGTTATGTTCCCGGATTTTGCATTCCTAACGCAGTCGGGTGATTTATGGGACCCCCCGACAGTTCGCTTTGAATAAAACTTGTCCAGCAAGGCCCAACATTGGTTTTACCATTTTCCTCACCACCACCTACTTTTCCCTTGGGAGTCGCTCTCTCGAGGGTCATCTTTATTCAGCCCCCCCGGGCCAATGCTTGTCTAAGTGTTGGTCCAAACTAGAAACCACTTGCGCGCCACCTCGGGAAACTTGGCGCTGGTTCTAGTTATACGTCTTGCTCATCTGGTCGTGGCACGAGGCGAGATCTGTGCGGCTACTATTAGGATGTCGGCACGCCGGGAGGTCTTGCTGGTCTTGTTTTACCATTGTCGAAATGTCTTGTAAACCGGGATTCCGAGACTGATCGGGTCTTCCTGGGAGAAGGTCTATTCCTTCATTGATCGCAAGAGCTTGTCATGGGCTAAGTTGGGACACCCTGCGGTATAAACTTTCGAGAGCCGTGCCCGCGGTTATGTGGCAGATGGGAATTTGTTAATGTCCGGTTGTAGATAACTTGACACCAGATCTGAATTAAAACGCATCAACCATGTGTGTAGCCGTGATGGTCTCTTCTCGGCGGAGTCCAGGAAGTGAAGACGGTTTCTGTGTTATGTTTGACGTAAGTTGGTGTTCAGGATCACCTCTTGATCATTGCTAGCTTCACGACCATTCCGCTTGTTCTCTTCTCGCTCTTATTTGCGTATGTTAGCCACCATATTATGCTTAGTCGCTGCTGCAACCTCACCACTTTACCCCTTCCCTTCCCATTTAGCTTTACTATTCTTGAAACCCATGGTAATGGGATTCTTTGAGTCCTCGTGGCTCACGGATACTTCAAAACCAGTTTGCGGTGCCTATGTTACCGAGTAGGTGGCGCAACCAAGCTCAAGGAGGAGCTCGATGATGATCTTGCCCTTTGTGTTGTTTCGTTCTAGTTGATCGATAGTGGAGCCCGTTGGGGTCGATCGGGGACCTTTATGCGATTTGGGGTTCTTCTTTTATTTTGGTTCCGTAGTCGGACCTTGATTGTATCTGGATGATGTAATGCTTTATTCATGTATTTGTGTGAAGTGGCGATTGTAAGCCAACTATGTATATCTTTCCCTTATGTATTACATGGGTTGTGTGAAGATTACCTCACTTGCGACATTGCCTTCAATGCGGTTATGCCTTTAAGTCGTGCTTCGACACGTGGGGGATATAGCCGCATCGAGGGCATTACAAGTTGGTAATCAGAGCCATCCCCGACCTTAGGAGCCCCACTGCTTGATCATTTTTAGCGGCCGAGTTTTGTCTAGAAAAATGTTTTGAGTCATTTAGGATTATATATATCGGAGAGTTAGGAATTATTTTTACTCCTCAGTCCCTTCGTCGCTCTGGTGAGGTCTCCTGACGTAGAAGTTTTGACTTTCCTCTCCTCAAATTTCACTAAAAACTTTTTTAGGATCACGCGGGTATCTTGGAATCGTTCCGATGGTTTTATGATGAGAACATTGTCTTGGTGCCTCCTGTCAGGGGTTTAGTGGAAGTGTCCCGGGGAGTTGAGCTCTGAGGTGTTGTCGTCATAATTTTATCGTTGCAGTTCTGTAATACCTGAGTTTAGTACACCGACATCGAAAATCTCTTTTATGCAGTTGTTGGTGAGATAACCCCGATAACCCAGTACTGAGGTGAGTACGGGAGTATCGCCATAACTTGTATAACGGATGCTTTTCGAAGGTTGAGGTAGACGATTTCCGAAGGTTTCTTGGTTATGTGTTGAAGGATGGATACAGCTGGATGTAGGATTTGCTAGTTTTGGGTGAGATATTATGCTTCCCCTGTATCCCCAACACCTGATTGCATAACCGGAGAATTTCGGGAGTTTCATAGGTGGGAATTCAAGTAGCTCCTAGAATATCTTTTCGACGGATGTATGATATGAAATTGGGGTTCGACGTCTAGTGGTCCACCTATCCACGGTTGGTTTTACAGTGGTCTCGTTGTGTTTTAAAGAATCCTTGGGTATGCCGATTCGGGGACACTTCGTATGTCATGTGCACTGCCTTGCACATGATGGTGTTGTACGATTGAGCCCGTGTGGGCCCCACCATGAAAACTTCGGACGAAATCTCTATCATATGTTTGTTCCGGCTTATTCTGCAAGCCAAATCCTTTGTTTTGTTTTAATTGTGGTATTCGAGTTGCTTTGAAGTCAAATGTTGAATCCATACCTTTCCTAAACGGTGTTCTCATATTTCTATGGGAGTACTAATCCTTTTGATCATCGAGATTGTCATGTCAATTCTTTCCAACCGGTGTGCTTCTCTTCAAATGGATCCGATCATTTCAACATCCGCAAGATCAATTCTAAGTTTTCTCAACGGTGTTTATTTCAACCGTCCCAAGTTGCCTTTGTTTTTCCCCACCCTCCCACCCTTTTTCTTCAAGGACTCATTTATTATAATCAAGTATCCATTTATTCATGTGAAGTCACTTCACTCTTTTCAATCAATGTTCTGATCCGGTGATTTCCCATGAAGATGCTCAACAGCTTCAAGTTCATCATCCTTCATTGTTGTTTCTTCTCCGGTGGATCCAATTCAAGCTTTCGATATTCATCATATTCTATTCCTCGTTTCTAATCCTTTATCGTGCCGATGCACCCCTTAATCATTCACTTATTCCTATTCATTTGTCTGGAGTGCTGAAGATATCTCACAAGACTTGTGTTTCCATTCTCAATCCGTTCAAGATATTTCGAGGTTGTTATCTCATTCAAGCCATTTAATGCAACCGGTGCAATTTCTCTTTAAAATCATTTCCAACTGTGTTTTCTTTTGAGTGGGCCCTAACCCACAGGTCTTTTCCCAGGATCTTACCTGACTCTTCTAATTATTCCGGAGCCATTCCAAATTCTTTTCGAAGTTTGACGTAAGAATGAATTTTCATCAGTCACATGCCTTCTCCAAGGTCGCTTTCAAATTCTTTTCATCTTTGGCTCAACCTTTCCTCTTTTAATCCTTCTGGAGTGTCTCAGCAATTCATGGTGGTGTTTCTCCTCGTCATTCTCAGCTTTGAAGACCGAAGAAGAGTTCCTCTTAAATCCTTACCTGTTCTTCCAAAGATGCGTGGTTCTAGCTTGATGCCATCCTCTCATAATTGTTTTCGATTGTGAGAATTCTTTTCTTACCATCTGGAGTATTTCTTGAGTTGTTTCCATTTCTTTCTTCCGAAGGCCATCATGTCATAATTCTTTATTCTCAGCGTGTAGCTATCATTCTCCAAATCTTACCGGTGCATCGTTCAAGTTTACTCTAGTCAGCTCAGGATCTCTTTGTTCTCTTGTTTCTAAATTCTGTCAAATATCTTCATTCGTTTTCCAATTCTTCCCGGTGAACTGTGCCTTTGCTACGTTCATTTTCAATTCTTACGGTGGTTCGTTCAAGATTTCACCTCTTTTGTTATCATTTAATTCATTAGTTCTTTCCAATCCTACCGGTGGTTCGTTGAAGACCTTCCCAAGCTTGCGCCGTATCTATCTTAATCCTTTCTACGAGAATAAGTGGCATGCCAAATCCATTGTGGGTCATCAATCTAATTGATGAGGGATAAGCATAATGTAATTCTTATTTTTGTTTCATCGAGTAAATTCAATTCCTTATTCCGGAGGTTCATCAAAAAAAATTCTTGGTTTCAATTGCTCATCCTTCTTTTTCGGAAGTTCCAAGTTCTCTCGGTTATATAATCGCGAAGCTCCATCTAAATCATTGCAAGGCTTCACCTTGTGTTTTCAACTTCTCTTTCTTTTCATCATCCTTCTACTACCGGAGTTCTTCATGGAGGCTCTAAATGGTGGGTCGTCAAGGATTCTTTTCATTCTTCAATTGTTCTTCAAGATTTCGCTCGAAGTTATGATCCGCCAAGCTATACTCAAAATTAAACAGGGTGCCCAACACTTGTTTTGTTTTGAGAAGCTCAAGTATTTTCCGTCTTGCATTCCAAAGTGCAATTCCTTCTATCTTATCTTTTGAGATGGTGTTATGTCACTCTTGACAATTTCCTTCATGTTTCATGATTCATATGTTGTCAAGAATGAGGTATTCTAAATCCATTAATTTCTTCGTTGGAGTATCTTGATATAGATTTCATCTAAAAGCCTTCCCGAAGGATTGTTGCTAATTGTGGTGCTTATCATTGACCCAAGTTCTCAAATTATCCCCTTGGTGAAAGAAGTTTCTCTTATCTTCATTGATTTCAACCAATCAATTGTTTCCATTAGTGGCCGGTTGTCACTTCATAGTCTCGAGATGTTTTCCATAAGCCCACAACAAGCTTGTGCTTCTCGTTGTTGATTTTCCAACAACTCCGTTCGATTCTTCTTTGCAAGGATGCTTTCCAAGTTCACTTGTGGCAAAAGTTGTCATTTTCTTCTCCGTCCCTTTATTCCAATGATCTATCTTCTATTTTTTCTTCCGAAGGCATGGTGATGTTGCTCTCTTCACTCATCATCTCCAATTGTGAGGATCGTGTTCTTTTCATGCTTATCCATTTATCCAGAGTGTTGTGTCATCTCTTCAAGTTCTTTTCATCTTATCAAGTTTTCCTTTTTCTTTCAGTCGGAGTGCTGCTCAATTATATCAATCTTATCCCTTCTCTATCTTGTTTAACCGGACTGGTTTCGAATTCTATCTTGTCCATTAAACTCTTGATTCATGTCTTTGCAACCTTCAAGTCCTCGTAATGTTGCTTGTTCCTCTTTTCTAATGGATTGTTTGCAATCTCGTTCATCTCCGTTGTACTCTTTCTTTTAAATTGCTCAACCTCTCAAGGTTCGTGGTTTCACTCGTTCGTCAAAGAAGCAACTTAGTTTTACCTCTTCTCTTCCTCTTTCGTTTCTCTCCGGTGCCATCCTAGATCTCGGGACGAGATCCTCTCGTAGTGGTGGAGTGTTGTAACGCCCCGGATGCAACTTTCCATATCCGTAACTCCAACTCTTGCCTTTTCCAGAGATGTGATATGTTATTTCCTCTGTGGTTGGGTTTTTGTCTTTTGTTTTTGCATTGTGTTCATGTCATACATCTCATCTCATGGCATCATGTGCATTGCATCTGCATGTTTTCATAAAACTCATAGACGTTCGCAGTTGCCCTTTCTCTCTTTGCCTCCGTTGTCATTTTGTCAAACCCTTGTCCTCGTTGACCTCTCTTGACCCCTCTCGCGCGTGTCCGAAACTCCCCCGAACCCGACCCGGACAATCATCACCGTTGGGTTCGGATCATCCCCTAATATCTACAAAACATCTCCGTTTTTTTATTTGGACTCCCTAACCTATTTATTCTCGGCCGTTGGATTTCGAT
Source organism: Aegilops speltoides (assembly GCA_021437245.1). NCBI lineage: Eukaryota > Viridiplantae > Streptophyta > Magnoliopsida > Poales > Poaceae > Aegilops > Aegilops speltoides. The sequence goes on from CM038144.1 coordinate 186,847,564, forward strand.
CGTAGGGATGAGGTAGCCCCTAATCTAAACCACCCGCTATATATACTAGTCTAAACCGAGACCAAATCCCTAATTTCTAGGGATCCTCCTAGCCGCCGCCGCTGTCTCCATTCCCCTCGGGATCCTCCAGATTCGATCGAGCCAACCACCTTGCTTTCAGCGCCGCCCAGCCAGTTTGCGCAGCCAACCCCGAACGCCGCCCTCGCTCCCCTAGCCGAGCGCCAGCCTCCTGCTTCCTTCGGGATACATCCCCGACCATCGCAGCCGCCCGAATCCCGCAAGCGCAGCCGCCTCCCTGCCCGATCCACCCATCGATCCACCCCCCACACCGAGCTCCTCCCGCTCGCTCCTCCCTCCTCGACCCTGCTGCCTCACCGGCCCCGGAAGTCCCTGCGACCAAGCTTGCCGGAGTGCCACCAGGCCGATGCTCCCCTCCCTCGCTAGTCTCCCGCGCCGGAGTCCTCTGTTTACGCGTCGCTGCCGTCAAGCTCTGCGAACTGGACCAGCATCGGACCAGGAGAACTGTGCCCTTCCTCTCCATCCTTCCCTCTGTTTTCCTCTTGCTCCCCGGCAACGCTCTCTCTTAGATTCTCTCATCTCTCTAGTTTCCTCTTCACAGGGACCGACGCCATGGACGCCCGTGCCCTACCTCGAGTCCACCACCGCTGCTGTTTCGCATCAGATCCGGCCGGGGACCGCCGGATCCCGCCGCCTCCGCCATGGACCACCCATCCTCACGTCCCCGCCATCCACGCGCCGCCGGAGGCCACCTCCCCGCCAAGTTCGCCACTGCCGCTCCCCTGCTACCTCCAGGCGCCGCCCGCAGCCTCCCCTGCATCGAACGAGCGACCGCTGCTGCCCCGTTGGCGTTGACCCGTTCCCGCACGCGCCTGGGCCGCATCCCGCGCCAAGGCCCAGCGCGCCATCCTCTCCTTCCATTGGCCTCTCCACCGACTGGGCCTGGCCCATGGGTGAGAAGCACCCGCGCCTCTCCTGTGCACTGTTGGGCTAGCAGAATTCGGCCCGTATATGTTTTTTTTATTCTGCGAATTTCCTAATTATCCAGAGAGTTGTTGTTTTACAGAAAAACCACTAATGTTCATGCATATAATAACTCATTAACCGTGCATCGGTTTAAAATGATTCAAACATGTAAAATGCTTAGAATTTTGTATAGATTAATAATATCCCACTTTCATCCATGTTTGAAATGTTTAAAATGTTGTTTGTTTTAATTTGCTTAAATAACATGTTAAAATGATTTATTTCATAACTAAATAACCGTAGCTCGGTTTTAAATAAACTTTATATGTAAATGGGGTGGAAAAATGCCTAGTTTAACATGGTCCACTTTATTTTCCTGTTTAAAAACTTTAAAATATGTTTTAGGGCAGAACAGTAGCTAATTCGAAATATGCACATGGGGATTTTCCAGAATTGTTGTTTGTTGTTCCGGCCTCATTTAAACTTGACTATATATTTAGTTTTATTATGCTTCACCCCTTGCCATGTTTAACAACATTTAATATTGTTGTATACCTAAACGAGAGCGAACTAAATAACTCGGATGTGGTGTTCCGTCAATATGCAACTCGTTGCATACTGAGCTCCACTTAATTTGTAGTATTGTTTGTTGCACTTTGCCATGCCATGCCTCATTAAACCGGACATGCATCATACTTGTTTGTGCATCATGCCATGTTTATGCTTGTGCATTTACCATGTTGTTTGTTTCTTTCCGGTGTTGCTTCCTAGTTCTGGTAATGTTGCGATTGTGAGGATTCGTTCGACTACTCCCGTTCGTCTTCTTCATGGACTCATTCTTCTTCCTAGCGGATTTCAGGCAAGATGACCGCTACCTCGGATCTCATTACTATCATTGCTATGCTAGTTGCTTCGTTCTATCGCTTTGCTGCGCTACCTACCATTTGTTCTTCAAGCCTCGCAAATTGCCATGAACCTCTAACCTTTGACACCATTCCTAGCAAACCATTGATTGGCTATGTTACCGCTTTGCTCAGCCCCTCTTATAGCGTTGCTAGTTGCAGGTGAAGTTGAAGATTTCTCCATGGTGGACAGGGTTTATGTTGGGATATCACAATATCTCTTATATTATTAATGCATCTATATATTTGGTAAAGGGTCGAAGGCTCGGCCTTATGCCTGGTGTTTTGTTCCACTCTTGCTGCCCTAGTTTCCGTCATACCGGTGCTATGTTCCCGGATTTTGCGTTCCAAACGCGGTCGGGTGATTTATGGGAACCCCCTGACAGTTCGCTTTGAATAAAACTTGTCCAGCAAGGCCCAACATTGGTTTTACCATTTGCCTCACCACCACCTACTTTTCCCTTGGGAGTCGCTCTCTCGAGGGTCATCTTTATTCAGCCCCCCGGGTCAATGCTTGTCTAAGTGTTGGTCCAAACTAGAGCCACTTGCAGCGCCACCTCGGGGAAACTTGAGGGCTGGTTCTAGTTGTACGTACTGCTCATCCGGTCGTGGCCTGAGACGAGATACGCACGGTTACTATCAGGATGTCGGCACGCCGGGAGGTCTTGCTGGTCTTGTTTTACCATTGTCGAAATGTCTTGTAAACCAGGATTCCGAGACTGATCGGGTCTTCCTGGGAGAAGGTCTATTCTTTCGTTGATCGCGAGAGCTTGTCATGGGCTAAGTTGGGACACCCCTACAGGGTATAAACTTTCGAGAGCCGTGCCCGCGGTTATGTGGAAGGTGGGAATTTGTTAATGTCCGGTTGTAGATAACTTGACGCCAGATCCGAATTAAAACGCATCAACCATGTGTGTAGCTGTGATGGTCTCTTCTCGGCGGAGTCCGGGAAGTGAACACGGTTTCTGTGTTATGTTTGACGTAAGTAGGTGTTCAGGATCACCTCTTGATCATTGCTAGCTTCACAACCGTTCCGCTTGTTCTCTCCCGCTCTTATTTGCGTATGTTAGCCACCATATTATGCTTAGTCGCTGCTGCAACCTCACCACTTTACCCCTTCCCTTCCCATTTAGCTTTACTAGTCTTGATACCCATGGTAATGGGATTGCTGAGTCCTCGTGGCTCACCAGATACTTCCAAAACCAGTTTGCAGGTGCCTATGTTAATGAAAGCAGGTGACGCAACCAAGCTCAAGGAGGAGCTCGATGAAGATATTGCCCTTTGTGTTGTTTCGCTCTAGTTGAACAAGAGTGGAGCCCAGTTGGGGTCGATCGGGGACCTTTATGTCGATTTGGGGTTCTTCTTTTATTTTGGTTCCGTAGTCGGACCTTGATTGTATCTGGATGATGTAATGCTTTATTCATGTATTTGTGTGAAGTGGCGATTGTAAGCCAACTATGTATCTCTTTCCCTTATGTATTACATGGATTGTGTGAAGATTACCTCACTTGCGACATTGCCTTCAATGCGGTTATGCCTTTAAGTCGTGCTTCGACACGTGGGAGATATAGCCGCATCGAGGGCGTTACACCATTGTTCTCGGCTTCTCTTGGCCGAGGTGTCCGGTGAGCCATTCGTCTCGGACATTATGCTTAAAAGCCGCTAAGGCTTCGTCGTCCGGATAGTCGACTATTTGGTTCTTTTTGGTAAGGAACCTGTTCCAGAATTTGCGCGCTGACTCTCCGGGCTGTTGAGTTATGTGACTTAAATCGTCTGCATCCGGAGGGCGAACATAAGTCCCTTGAAAATTTGCTCTAAACACGTCTTCGAGCTCTTCCCAACTTCCAATAGTATTTTCTGGGAGGCTTTTGAGCCAATGCCGAGCTGGCCCTTTGAGCTTGAGGGGTAGATATTTTATGGCGTGGAGATCATCTCCTCTAGCCATGTGTATGTGCAGGATGTAATCCTCAATCCAGACTCCGGGGTCTGTTGTTCCGTCGTATGCCTCTATATTTACGGGCTTGAATCCCGCTGAAATTCATGATCCAGCACCTCGTTGGTGAAACATAGTGGGTGTGCGGCGCCCCTGTATTTAGGCGTGCCATTATCTTCGAACATGCGGCGTGTTATGTTCCTTCCTGGGGCCCCCTTCTTTGGCCCATAAATGGACCTAACCGGGCCATCCGTTTTGCGAGGGTCTTTATGCGTGTCATGTGCTGGCTTATGTGCGGAGCCACTTGCCATTCTTGGCCTGTCATCTGGTCGCCTATCCGGCCAGGCCGCCTCTTTGCTTTTTGATTGTGGGGGCTCTACGGCCTCCTCGTCGAATTCTGGCAGCAGCTTGCACTTCGGGTAGCTCATTGTTTGGTGGCTATTGCCATATTTGTCTGTGCTCTTGAGTACTTTGCTCCACCTCATTCTGAGTATGTCTTCCGCTGTTTTGAGCTTCCGTTTCTCCTTCTTCAAACTTCTCGCAGTGGCGACAAGCCTTTTTCGAAGGTTCTTGTGCTCCGGTGGTGTGTCCGGCGTGAGATCGTCTGGATCGTTGTTTTCGTTGGGGATGGATTGATTATCCGATTCATCCTGCTCGGATGGTTGCTTGGTTGCATGTTCGTTGCCCACCAATTTGCCCTGCTCTATGGCTGGGTCATTATGGGTGCTGTTGTTATCGAGGCGGGACTTGGGGCGGCGCTTGCGTCGCCGCTTTGGTTGTTTTTCGGGGGGATTATCCTTCGCCGTGTCCCGTTGTTCCTCGTTATCACTCCCTTTTGTGGTGTCCACCATATATACATCATGAGTTGGGGTGGGCTTCCAGTGCTCGATAGGCGCTGGTTCTTGATCGTCTCCGGCATCGTCGTCCATACCGCCGATGTCTTCGGAGTCGTAGTCTAGCATGTCGGTTAGATCGTTGACAGTGGCTACAAAGTGGGTGGTGGGTGGGCTTCGAATTCCTTCGTCGTCCGCATCCCAACCATCCTGACCGCAGTCCGGCCAGGTCTCTCCTGATAACGAGAGATACTTTAGCGAATTCAGGATGTCGCCAAAGGGTGAGTGCTGAAAGATGTCCGCAGCGGTGAACTCCATGATCGGTGCCCAATCGGATTCGATTAGCAGGGGCGCCGGAGGTTCGGGATCCGGCAAGGCGTCCGGCACCTCGGAGTCACAAGCTTTGCAAGGGACAAGGTCAGTATTCGGCTCTATCACCGTGGAAGTTGCAGCCCCCGAGGCGGTGTCCAGCCACCTTTCCTCGATCAGCGCGGCCGACTCCGAACTATGGGTCAGAGCGGACTTGTGTGCGGCCTCGGGTACTGTCCGTCGGCAGAACTAAGTGATGCCCATCGTGACAGTGCGGCATGCTCGGCTGTGGCTCGAATCCATCTAAGATCAAGTCTCCGCGGATGTCAGCCTTGAAGTTTAGGCTTCCAAATCAGACCTGATGGCCAGGGGCGTAGCTTTCGATCTGCTCCAGATGGCTAAATGAGTTGGCCCGCAGTGCAAAGCCGCCGAACACGAAGATCTGTCCGGGGAGAAAACTCTCACCCTGGACGGCGTTGTTGTTGATTGAAGAAGCCATCAAGCCTATCGCTGACGACACAGAGGAACTCTCAATGAAAGCACCAATGTAGGTGTCAAAACCGGCGGATCTCGGGTAGGGGGTCCCGGACTGTGCGTCTAGGCGGATGGTAACAGGAGACAAGGGACACGATGTTTTTACCTGTGTTCAGCCCTCTCGATGGAGGTAAAACCCTACTCCCGCTTGATTGATATTGATGATATGGGTAGTACAAGAGTGGATCTACCATGAGATCAAGGAGGCTAAACCTAGAAGCTAGCCTATAGTATGATTGTTGTAATGGTTGTGTGTCCCACGGACTAAAACCCTCCGGTTTATATAGACACCGGAGAGGGCTAGGGTTACACAGAGTCGGTTACAATGGTAGGAGATCTACATATCCGTATCGCCAAGCTTGCCTTCCACGCCAAGGAAAGTCCCATTCGGACACGGGACGAAGTCTTCAATCTTCTATCTTCATAGTCTTGGAGTCCGGCCGATGATGATAGTCCGGCTATCCGAACACGCCCTAGTCCAGGACTCCCTCAATCGTGGTGGAACCACTTGTTTTCTCTTGCCATTTGGCCCTGTCAAGCCTTATGACAAGAGGAGTTCATATTCTTGCCAAAACCAACAACAAACACCTTCTGCCATTTTTCTAAAAACACCACTTTCACCACTTCCACAAATCTCCATGAGTTCTCCTCTTTACCACACCTCCTCCTAACCTCCCTCTACCTCTGGCATTCAGCTCAAGTCAATGCTTATTGATCAAGGGGATGGAACCACCAATTTTCTATTCTGGACAGCCCCATTTCCACTCTTCTCTTTCCTCTCTCTTCACCCACTGGCCACCCAAAGCATCCAAGGCCAAGATCCCTTCCTTAGCACCCCCAAAATGCTACTAGACATGCAAGGGAGCGCACATAGAAAATAGCCTGGACAGCCATATATGCGCTGAGCTGCCTTCTGATCTTGCTCCCAAGATCAGTAGCCGCCTGTCAACCGCCTCCGGCCACCTCGGGCCTCCCTAGCGTGTCTCACGAGGCCGCCTCGGCGTCTGGGACACGGCAAGCTGCCGGCCCCCTCCTAAAACTCTCTCCTCTCCCCTCCACAACCTCACCCGAGTGTGCCGTAGGCCACTTCCACGGTGCACCACGGCCCCCCTATATAGAGCCTCCCCCGGGCACTCCCTCGACTCTTCTGGATCCCTCTCTCCCCCATGCACCTCCCAGACAACATCCCACTACCCCTAGTGCTCTCCTGCCCTCTCCATGGCCGGAGTGCCGCCGCCAACCGCCGCTCGGATTCGGGCACCACGGCCCCTCTCTCTTCTCCCTACCCACTCCAGTACTCCCTCACCACCACCATGAAGCCCCCCATCGCCTCCATTCTTCCCCGGGACGCCCCTGTGCTCGAAGCCGGCAATGGCCGATGCCATCCTCCGCCGCGGGCGAAGGCCCGCTCCTCTCTGAGTAAGCTAGCGCTCGTAGTGTGGCCTCCCGGATGCGGCACGTTTCCCCAAGCACTCCGGTGGCTGGATCACCGGAAATGGTGGCCGGTAGCGCCGGCAGTCGCCGCTGACGTCTCCCTTTCCTCGCCTCCTCTACTTCGGGCGGGAGGTTGAGGACGACGCATGACGCCCAGCGGGCCTCGCCTGTCAACGGCTTGGCGTAGGGCCTGAGCCACTGACGGGTGGGCCTGCCACGTTTAAGTGGACACGGGTCCAGATCGGAGCCGCCTCCCGTGCGAGAAGGCATAGTATCGGAGTACGCCTTCGACGTCGCCTCCTACTCTCGTGTGGCCGAGCCAATGGGCCAGCCCAGTGCGCAGAGGCACTATATTGCGCTCAGCGCGCGCTTTAGGTATAACCTAATTACTTTTCTTTCTCTTTTTCTGGTAGGATTGTAAAATCCATAAACAATTAAAATCAATTCCAAATTTGATGATTCAAATTTCTAGTAGCTCATAAAATTATGATCTATCTCATGGTGCAACTTGCACATTTTTTCAGGAACTTTTTCTTCACAAACATTTATCAAATCATGTTTTTCCATTTATGTGGTGAACTTTAGAAAATCACAAAGAGCCCATTTTGATCCAAATTCCATGATTCAAATTCCTAGATGCTTATAAGTTCAAAACTTAGTTTTTGAACATTTTTACTAATACTTTCTGTATCACCTCAAATAATGGTCTATTTCTTCATGTATAGCCAACTTTGCAAAATCATAGGATATTCATTTGAACTCCAAATCTAGAGAAACCAACTCCTAGGTGCTTCTAAAATCATGCTTTGTCAAATGGGTGCCTTTGCTCATTTTTGAAAATAATGTTTCTATACACTTCTTACAAATCCATAAACCCCTTGATTCCATCATATCAAAATGTTCAGAGATATCCACTGATCCAATTCCAATGAAACCACTCTGGTTATTTTTCATATAACCAGAGATATCCTAGAAAAGTCCAACTCACATTTTTAGAGCACTTTTATTTTTGCCTAGTTGTGTTGCTTATTATGATTGTTTCCGACGTTAGTTGACGAAGTAGACGGAGTACTTGGAGAAGGACCAGAAGACTTGAAGACTCTGAGGAACAGGCAAGCAGCCCTTTGTCCATGTCCATGAAACCCTTTTTATGCATGTCATATAGCACCATATTGTTGTTCCAACGGAATCATGATGAGGTGGTATCCACTTTGATGGTTTGCCACCGTACTTCCTCGTTGATACTTGCATTGTGCATAACCCTACCTTCTTATGAGGGTTATGACGGTGGGAGTAGATAGGATGCTAAAGAAGATGATACGCAAAAGGGACGGGAATATGCATGATGAAGGAGACAAAGTGTTTTCAAAGGACTTTTCGAAAAACCCGTCGGGTGCCACTTATGCCCGAGGGAGATGATGAGATGGGTAACCACTTGATGATGAAGTGGTGTACCGAGGCAAGTGTGTGCTGTTTTCATAACGGATTGGTTTAAGTTGCGACCGTTATTCCAACCTTACATGCCCAACCACTCTACCCTTATATGGGAAAGGGCATTATTGATTACCTAGACCGGTACTAGCTTGGTGCCCGCATTACTAGTGACGGAGAGTTGTTGTGCGCTTCTCGACGGGTCATGCTGTAGGGCGGCCATGACTGTTTTCACAGGCACCGGATAAACCGTTGTGTCCCTCTCGGATGTTACAATCTCGAGTGAGTCTCGTATGATGTACATCGTGAGGGTACGGAGCAACGAGTGGACTCCTTGTTAGTGTCGCCTAGGGAAAGGTAGTGATCGGTGCTTACCCCGGTACTTGAGGTACCGCTGGTCGTGGATGACACGGAAGTTCCCGGATCTTGTGGGTAAAGTGTGCAACCTCTACAGAGTGTAAAACTATTCAATAGCCGTGTCCACGGTCAAGGACAGTTGGGTAACCTCTCTTGGGCTACGCCCACATGTTTACAAACCGTGTGTGTGTGTGATAAATGACTTGGGTCAAGTCAAGGGACTTGACATGATTGAGTTGGGTTGGTGCCCACTCTATTTATGTTGATATCTGTAACCTGTCCTCATGGTTACTTGAGTTCTCTTGATGCATGTCTTACAAGTTGTTGAACATGTCATAGCACTCAAAACTAGCTTTCTGCAAAAATTTACCTATATCATGCATTGTTACATCTTGAACCAAAACATGGGTTGCTTGCGAGTACATTCAAAGTACTCATTGGCTTTCCACTGGTTATTTTATTGGCCAGGCATGAAAGAACAGGATGTGATGAAGAACACTTCGATGACGAACATGCGGGCTAGGACGCTTCCCAGTCAGAATGCCTGTAGGGTTAAGGCAGATGGCATGGGTCCAAGTTATCGACGAAGATTTCCGCTGCGATGATACACTCAAGACTTGACCATAATGGTCCTACTTGTGTAAAACGGTATGTATGGATGTAAGACTCTTGTTATTCAGCTTCTGTGTGTTCAGTGAGCATTGATCTCTGGGATCACTGTACACGTGCATTCGGTGATCTCGACTTATGAGTCGGGGTCCCCACAGTATTACATCACGACGGTGGCCCCGAACCAGTATAAAATCTTTGTGTGTTTGTGTCTCTCGAGCTCGACACACTAGGCTTGGGAGGATCGCGACTAGGCAGGCTGGGAGGTTGAGGTCTCCGCATGCACCCTAGAGTTCGAAACTCTCAGGGGTTGCCAGATCCCGAAATCAGACATTTGGCGCGCCAGGTAGGGGTGCATTGGATCTTCCTTCGATCAGTCCTCCACAGCTCCAACGATGCCATGGCTGACACCAAGAGAGCCCACGTTGAGCACTAGGTCGTCCAGACCTCTGCTAGGGGCGATCGGCCGGGGGGGGGGCGGCGGCGCAGCCTTCTCCACTGGAACTGCATCGCAGCCGCGCAACCATGCAATCTGTGAACTATGCTGCAGCAATAGCACCGCACTCGCGTAGAGAAGAAGCGAACATGCGGGCGGCGGTCATCATGGCCCGAGAGCTTCTACGGTGCAGGCTGCTTGAGAGCGGCCGCGACGCCTTTCTGGAACAGGTCACCGAGCTGCTGGATGCGGCATGCAGGGGCGGTGCCATTCTGCGTCCTCCCCACATCGCAGGCAGTGGTGGGGGCACGCGCTCATGCCCGACACAACCGCGCGCCCCCTCCCAGGGGCCACGGAGAGCCTCTCGACGCCGACCAGCCTTGTGGAGCAGCTTGCACCATACCAAGCATGCCCCTTTAGTGTGGGGCTGCTTCAGGCGACACCAACAGGGGTCGTGCGGGAGTGCTGGCCCCTAGCCAACAGGACCAAAGGATGGCAAAAGATAGCGGGAACGTTAGGCTGCCAGGTGGTGCCCCTTGTGTGAGCAGCCCGGAAGCCTACGTCCCCATCGTGACGGATCCAAGGCACGTGCTAGGAGAGGCCCCCAGCCAATCCCCCTCGCCAGGCTGGCGCCGGGCATACACGAGACCGAGCTCTCCTTCGAAGCACCACCAAGCCCTGCCAACGTCCCCAACAGCCGCAGCCTCTGGGTAAAGTTAATGTCGCAGGGGCACGCTTACACTGACCATGGATTGCAGGTAAACAAAGACGCGGTGACCACCAGGACCCTCAGGATGGCGGACCCTCCTCAGGAGCGCGAATGACGTTGGAGCAGCGCGGGGGAAGACCAGTGGCGGGGCCCTCCTCGCGCTGCATAGAGCAGGATCCAGCCTGGAGATAGGTTCCCTGGTGGGGAAGGTGCTGGCGAGCCCTTCCCCTCCGCAAGCGGCCTACGCTCGCCGAGGGCGCCGTAAGTGTCCCCTTGGCCCCTTGGTCTTGTCCTGGTTTCTGGTGTCCCGAACGGTGGTCAGGGGTGGCGCACGGCGGGGTCCTCGTCGGGCAACATGAAGCAAGGCTCCGGCCTGTGAAGGTCTCCGCTCGTGACACTCTCACGTAATAATGAGTGGGGTTGTACACGCCCCGGAGTCTCCTGAGTGCCACCCTGGGGCCTCATGGGGGCACCCACCCATGTCCTAGTTGAAGCACCATGCTCCGTGCTGGCCGTCGACACTGACCCCAATGACTATGCCCAGCCAGTGGAAGCACTTAGCTCCGCGCTGGTGAGAAGACCGAAGACTGAAAAATGAAGACCAGTAGGGCGCCGGACGTGGCCGCCTGCTTTTTGCCTCCCTTTTTGTACTTGCTTGCCGAATCTTTGAAGCAGTTTGTTTTCCGTGCATTTATAAAACGGGGGGAGTTTTTCTCGTTCGTGTCGCTCTCTTGCCTTCAGTTCTTGCGTTCTTTTCTTGGAGCTCGTTGAGGGAGTCCGGGATTAGGGGGTCCTCGGACAGCCGGAATATATACTTTGGCCGGACTGTTGGACTGTGAAGATACAAGATTGAAGACTTCGTGCCGTGTCTGGATGGGACTCTACTTTGCGTGGAAGGCAAGCTTGGCGATGCAGATATGTAGATCTCCTTCTCTGTAACCGACTCTGTGTAACCCTAGCCCCCTCCGGTGTCCGTAGGACAACAACAATCATGATCATAGGCTAGCTTCTAGGGTTTAGCCTCTACGATCTCATGGTAGATCAACACTTGTAATACTCATATCATCAAGATCAATCAAGCAGGAAGTAGGGTATTACCTCCCATTGAGAGGGCCCAAACCTGGGTAAACAGTGTGTCCCCCGCCTCTTGTTACCATTAGCCTTAGACGCACAGTTCGAGACCCCCTATCCAAGATTCGCCGGTTTTGAGGCCGACATTGGTGCTTTAATTGAGAGTTCCACTATGTCGTCACGATAAGGCTTGATGGCTCCTTCAATCATCTACAACGATGCAATCCAGGGTGAGGTTTTCCTCCCCGGACAGATCTTCGTATTCAGCGGCTTCGCACTGCGGGCCAACTCGCTTGGCCATCTGGAGCAGATCGATAGCTACGCCCCTGGTCATCAGGTTAGGTTTGGAAGCTTGAACTACACCGCCAACATCCACGGAGACTTGATCTTCGACGAATTCAAGCCCATGACAGGTGTGCCGAACAGTCGCGATAAGCATGACATAGATCTGCCATCGGATGGTGTTCAGGAGATTACACCTGTAACTGCCCCAGCTCTTAGTCCAGAGCAGGTCATGCCATCCAAGGACGGGTGGATGGACCCCGCCACGGAGACCGCACATTCATCGGCGATTGAGCCGAACACAGATCTCACCTCCAATGGGGTCTCTGTCATCAGACCCTCAGACTCGTCTCCGACCATAGGCTCTGGACCGCGCACATCCGTGCCTATCGAACCTGATTGGGCACCGATCATGGAGTTTACCTCCGCGGATATCTTCCGGCACTCGCCTTTTGGCGACGTGCTAAATTCGTTGAAATCGCTCTCCCTGTCAGGAGACTCTTGGCCGAACTATGTCCGACTCGAGTGGGAAGCGGACGGCAAAGAAATTCATTCCCCACCCACCACCCACTTGATAGCCACTGTCGATAACTTAACCGACATGATTGATTTCGACTCTGAAGACATCGACAGTATGGACGACGATCCCGGAGAAGAACAGGAACCACCGCCTAAAGGGCGCTGGACAGCCACCTCATCATATGATATATACATGGTGGACACACCCAAAGAAAACAACGGCGAGGAACGAAAGAATGCAACGGAAGATAACCCTCTTGAGAAGCAACCAAAGCGACGACGTCGGTGCCGCTCTAAATCCCGCCACAGTAAAAACAGCGATAACAGCGCAAGAAAGAAAAATACCCTGGTCGACTCCAAAGGCAACGACAACCCCATGGACCCAGCGATGGAGCACGATGAGCCAGGGGTCGGCGAACATAGTCCGGGGCTGCTGCCCGATCATAGCGATGGCGGAGATAAAACTCATAAACCTGTCTCCGGAGAGGAGAACAGTCCGGACGACGATGAACTCATCATCTCGGAAAGGCACTTGGAACAAGAGAACCTCCATAGAAGGCTTATCGCCACTGCGAAGAGCTTGAAGAAGTAGAAGCAAAGGCTTAAGGCCGTGCAGGATACGCTCAACCACAGATGGAACAAAGTGCTCGACACTGAAGAAAAATACGGTGGCGATCGCCACACAAAGAGCTATCCAAAGCGCAAGCTGCTGCCCGAATTCGACGACGAGGCTATAGAGCCCATTCTGCCGACAAAGAATATGACCGATCTGCCGGACCAACCACCCCGTGGCCGTGATAGGGCGGCTAATGACGCCGCACACAAGTCAGCACACGATTTACGTCAGCACCTGGATAAAAAAGCCGGCATGTCCAGGTCCATCTATGGATCTAGGAAGCATGCTCCGGTGCAGGATCACGTCCACCAAAACAATTATACTGATCGAATACCAACTCGGAATCAACACCGAACACTACAACCGCCGGCGGCATGCCATGACACATCCAAATACAGGGGTGCCGTGCACCCCCTGTGCTACACCGATGAGGTGTTGGATCATGAATTTCCAGAGGGATTTAAACCCGTAAACATAGAGGCATACGACGGAACGATAGACCCTGCGGTCTGGATTGAGGACTTTCATGGATCGCGGAGATGATCTCCACGCCATCAAATACCTGCCCCTCAAGTTGAAAGGACCATCTCGGCAATGGTTGAAAAGCCTCCCCGAAAACTCAATTAGAAGTTGGGAGGAACTTGAGGACGCTTTGAGGGCTAATTTTCAAGGGACCTATGTCCGACCTCCGGATGCAGACGATTTAAGTCACATAATCCAACAACCCGGAGAGTCAGCCCGTAAGCTTTGGAACAGATTTCTCACCAAGAAGAATCAAATTGTCAACTGCTCGGATGCCAAAGCTTTAGCGGCTTTCAAGCATAGTTTCCGGGATGAATGGCTCGCCAGACACCTCGGTCAGGAATAGCCGAGGACAATGGCAGCCCTAACAAGCCTTATGACCCGCTTTAGCGCGGGCCAGGAGAGTTGGTTGGCCTGCAGCGGCACCAGCGACCCAGGCACATACGTAATTAGGGACGACAATGGGAAGCCACGACGCAGTAAAAACAAGCATCGAAACAATGAAGACAGTCCAGACAACAGGGCGGTAAACACCGGATTCAGTGGCTCTCGACCCGGTCAATGGAAAAAGCCATCTACAGGCAGCAGAGATGGACCGTACAGCCTAAACAAAATTCTAGACAGATCATGTCAGATCCATGGCACCCCCGAGAAACCTGCAAATCACACCAACAGAGAATGCTGGGTCTTCAAGCAGGCCGACAAGCTAAACGCCGAACACAAGGGAAGGGAGCCACCAAGTGAAGACGAGGATGAAACTCGCCAACCAAACACTGGGGGACAGAAAACGTTTCCACCAAAGGTCAAAACAGTGAACATGACTTACGCAACCCACATACCAAAGAGGACGCGCAAGCGCATACTCCGAGACGTATACGTTGTAGAGCCCGTCGCCCCCAAGTTTAACCCTTGGTCGGCCTGCCCGATCACTTTCGATCGCAAGGATCATCCGACTAGTATCCGGCATGGAGGTTCAGCCGCCTTGGTGCTTGACCCAATAATTGACGGATACCATCTCACCCGAGTCCTTATGGACAGCGGCAGTAGTCTTAATCTGATATATCAGGACACTGTCTGCAAAATGGGGATAGACCCGTCAAGAATCAGCCAAAGCAGTACTACCTTTAAAGGAGTAATACCAGGCGTAGAGGCCCGCTGTACGGGCTCTCTAACATTAGAGGTTGTATTCGGTTCTCTCGACAACTTTCTATGCAAAGAACTAATCTTCGACATCGCTCCATTTCGAAGCCGCTATCACGCACTACTCAGAAGAACGGCCTTCACTCGTTTCAATGCAGTACCGCATTACGCTTATCTTCAACTTAAGATGCCTAGTCCACGTGGCGTTATCACAATCAGCGGAAATACAGAGCGTTCCTTGCGTGCGGAAGAGTATGTGGCGGCTCTAGCAGCCGAACCACTGAACGGCCTCTCCAAACCGAATAAATGACCGGTCGTCAAGACCACGGACATGGCTAGACGTGTCCGGTGCACCACTAGTTGTAACAGCCCAGATAAACCTGAGCTTGGTTGACGGATACACCCCCGCATGTGGCGCTAGGGGCTGCCCGCATGTACAAGGGTCCATAGTTCGGCTCGACCCTATTTACACAAAATAGATCTAATTCTCATGGTCCTTTAAGAATAACTTACTTTTCGCATAATTACTCCAGATTCTTTCACCTGGGTTTTTCTTTTTAACAGATGATCATCGTGCTACACCCTTCCAGGATAGTGCACCTTGGAGCCAAAGGTGCAGACGTGCAGCAGGGCCCCGTTCACAGGTTTCTTTTTAGATTAAGACCCTGTGTAAACCTTTTTTCATTGTCTCTTGTTGCTTCACACCCTCTGGGTACTCAAAACAACCAAGAGGGATACTGGCGCTATTGGCAAGCTTTTTCGTCACGCTAGATTAATGCATGTACCTGGAAATTCAGGGCTCATTATCGAGGGCGGTACTCAGCCTAGTATATGTTGTAAAGTCCGAATACCTTAGGGAGTGTTTGACGTTGCGAGTTTGGCCTTATATGCATCAGCTCCGAATCATGTCTTTGGTCAATAGTTGGGTTTGCCCGGCTCCCGTGTTTTGCCAGCTTACGTTCCGCTCTATCGGCTAAGGTGGCACCGGGAGAACTACTACGATTGTGCCCTGGTTCATCTGGATGAGCACCTCAGTAGAGAAAGCCGAAAACTGACTGTCATGATAAAGCGAGAGACTAGTCAACAACTCGATGACTCAGTAGAATCTTCACGATTCCTCCGCATTAATGAAGGACCGGTTTCCCGGTCACGTATGTACGTGCACCGTATTCAAATGAACGCGGAAGTACCAGGGGCTATATAGTAGCCCCTCCGTCAAACTCCTATGGCTAAGTGAAAGTCTTAATGCTATATAGTCCGATTGCCTTGTTCGCCGCGCTATCACCTCCTTAACGGACTAAGATGTTGGATCCAGTGTGAGTATGCGTTTTACCGAACACCCCCGCATTATATGCATGGGGGCTGAAGCCGACGACTGCAAACTTTTAGGTTATATTCATACATACATAAACGGCCGCACAGGAGGCACTCAATACTTTATGGGCATAAGTATAAATATAGCCTGTATAATCAAAATAGCATTGTTTTTACAATTAAGATACATGTCACTGGAACATGGTACTGTTTGAGCATTGAGCCTCTATTGAACGGGCACCTTCTAGGACTTCTTCAAAATAGTGTTTGGGCGAGTACTGACCCCCAGGTGGACCCCTGGTTGCGATTTCGGTGGCGTCCATCTTCGCCCAATATGTCGTGACACGGGCAAGAGCCATCCGCGCACCCTCCATGCATGTCGATCTCTTGATAGCGTCGATATGCGGCACAGCACAAAGAAATCGTTGCACTAAACCAAAATAACTATCTGGACTTGGTTCCTTCGGCCGAAGATGATCCATGACAGACTTCATGGCAAACCCGGACAACCTATGGACCTCGGCCCACTCGGCCATTTGCTCATTTGACAGTAGCGGACGCCATGGAGTACTGAACTGCGACCAGAACAATCTTTCCACCTCATGATCTTTCTGATATTTGAAATACTTAGTCGCGTTAATAGCACTCTTTGCTAAATCCAATTATGCATCTGTCGAACTCAACAATTGATCAAGAGGGGCATACTTTGGATCGCCGAACTTTGTCCACAGTAAGAAGGGCTTCCCAGCCGCGATATCTCTGGCTTGACGAAGCTCCTCCCGCGCCGCTCTGATTTCAATGCACGTTTCCTTGGCTGCTTCCAAGGCCTTCTTCAAGTCAGCCGCTTTCGCTTGGCTTTTCCTTTTCGAGGAGCTCATAGCGGCTGGCGGCATTTTGCAGCTCAACAACCATGTTGGCTATTTTATCCTTGCTTTGGCGATGAGAAGCCTGTTCGGCTTTTAACTCTTCGGCTGCCTTCAGGGTGGCCGCATCGCTTCTCCTGGCTTGTTCCTTTGCTCAGGCAAGTTCTGCCCGAAGGGTCTCCATGGCGGCAGCTCCATCTGCAGTCAAAGCATATTATAAATACTAGCATCATGCTCCTCTTAATAATTGCTGACGACCTGAATATACATACCCTATGCCTCGTCAAGCCGCTTGTTCACAAGCGTGATGTCCGCATCCGCCACATCAAGCTACCCCCTCAATTCGACAAAATCAGCAGTCCGGTCAGCCGCCGGATCCTCAGCCGCCTACGCATGAAAGCAGCACTGTCATTACCTGAGACTATGATCCTCTGCTTGCCGCCTCTGGACGGCAACCAGAGTCTCAGGGGCTACCATCTATACAGAGCACACATAGCGTGTGCGGTACAGTCAAATATATATATATATATATATTACTTTGCGTACCTCAAAGCCTCTTAGTAGGCTCGTAAAAGCTTCATTCAAACCGATTTTTGCGGAAGAAATCCTCTCAACCACCGTACCCATTAAGGTATGGTGTGCCTCTGAGATAGCCGCTTGCTCCAGAAGACCCATTAATGTGTCTGGTTGTACACCGGATAATCCAGTGCTTTTTCTGTTGGTCTCCTTAGGAGCCGAGAACCCTGGACTTCGGGCGGCCGAAGAGTTACCTTCTGGCCTATGCGGATCAGGAGAGACCCTACGGGATGACACCTCAAGGTTGTCCGCCTCATGAGGCGGGGATGCAGTAGGAGGTGTTTCGCTCTCCATCATCTCCGAAAGAAGATCCCACGAAGACGAACTTTGTTGAGAAGGTCTATGAGCCGGACTGCAAAGCATATGTCTCGGCTATTATTCTCAGGAAAAAGCAGGGCATATTTCCTAATGTGCCTTTGTTTACTTATAGCTCGGCTGACGGCTGGTCCCCTTGTGAGCGCTGTGCAGTAAGGATGCCCTCCGGGGCAGGCCCCCTCGTGAGGGTTTCTTCCCTCATTTGGAAACCTCCATTTTCATGTCTTCAGGGGCAGCCCTTTTCTTCCCATGGGGGAGGGGATTTTAGATTCACCTCCCCGATCACCCTCCTTCGCGGAGTCACAAATTCCCCCGGTTTGGATGTGTAGCGTATGAAGCCCGCTTTCCGCTTATTTATTCCTCCC
This sequence comes from Aegilops speltoides, assembly GCA_021437245.1. NCBI lineage: Eukaryota > Viridiplantae > Streptophyta > Magnoliopsida > Poales > Poaceae > Aegilops > Aegilops speltoides. The sequence goes on from CM038144.1 coordinate 186,865,618, forward strand.
CTCATCTTCTCCTGATGGCACTTGATAGGGTGCGCGAGCCAGCATCCTGGTTAGTACAGGATCTGGCGAGCCATCGGGAAGAGGGGCCGAACACCTGATCCTCTCCGCCTTTCTTATCCAGTCCTGGCCGAGGGCAATTTTTTAGAATGATGTTGTGACAAATATAATAACAGCATGTTCGGTCGCGGAGTTACTTACTTGGGTATCTGGATAGTTGTAGTTCGGACTAGCATCCTTGGTGGTGTCCGGACACTTTATTCGTGATCCGAAGAATAATCGATACATCCCTTCGAGTGTCACGCCAAAGAAGTGTTGAATAGTTCGCGGTACTTCTGGGTTGAACTCCCACATACGGAGGGATCGACGTTGGCATGGCAGGACCCGACGAACTAGCATTACTTGAATTACTTTGACGAGACTGACGTCCCTCTTGAGGAGATCTCGGATGCGGCTTTGCAATGTCAGCACATCATTAACTGGCTCCCAGTCCAGCCCTTTGTTGATCCATGATGCTAGTTGGGGCAGAGGGCCCGAGCCGAAGGCTGGGGCGGCTGCCTGCTTTGTACCTCCGGGTGATCTGATGTAGAACCACTCCCGTTGCCATAAGTCAGAAACCTCCGGGAAGGAAGCCTTTGGCCATAGGGCATCGACACCTTTGATTATTATAGTGCCTCCACACTCCGCGTGTCGCCCATCGATCATCTTCGGCTTCACATTGAAGGTCTTGAGCCATAAGCCGAAGTGTGGGGTGATGCGGAGGAAGGCCTCACACACGACGATAAATGACGAAATGTGAAGGATGGATTCTGGAGCTAGATCATGGAAATCTAGCCCGTAATAGAACATGAGCCCTCTTACAAAGGGATCAAGACTAAAGCCTAGCCCTCGGAGGAAGTGGGAAACAAATACAACACTCTCGTTGGGTTCAGGAGTGGGGATAACCTGCCCTTGAGCATGTAGCCTGTGGGGGATTTCGGTGGTCAGATACCTAGCCTCCCTCAGCTTCTTGATGTCCTCCTCTATGACAGAAGAGGCCATCCACCAGCCTTGAAGATTGGATCCAGACATGGTTGAAGGTCCGAAGTGCTTAGCCTGAACCTTGGATGTTGGAACTCGAGGTAGGGGAACGGAAGGATTGGGCGTGGAAAGAAAAGGACAGGTCTGGACCTCTTTATAAAGAGGGTGAATATCAAGCATCCTCCGCGTGGCCGTTTGGAACTTTCCTAAAACCGAGGAGTCCTACTAACAGCATGATTGGGTTACCCACACCGTATTGATGAGAATCCCGTGATAAAGGGACACGATCTCTGCTTCGATAGGACATGCCAATAAAACCGGCTCGCGATATGTGCGGCAGCAGGTTGAGAAAAACGGTTCGAATAATGACCGGGCCGCAGCGTGATGTCACGCTATGAAAAGTTGTCAGCATATTAGATTTGTGGAATATTGTGCTCTCTATGGTGGTATGTGGAAGTTTTTTTGCAGATCCGGAAATGATCCTCGTGTTCAAGATCTTGTATGGTGTATTCGGAGAAGGAATCCGCCTTGCAATGCCGAAGACAATCTGCACACCGGACTCATCGTCATTGAAGCCTGGTTCAGGAGTTACTCAGGGAGTCCTGGATTAGGGGGTCCTCGGATAGCCGAACTATAGACTTTGGCCGGACTGTTGGACTGTGAAGATACAAGATTGAAGACTTCGTCCCGTGTCCGGATGGGAAACTCCTTTGTGTGGAAGGCAAGCTTGGCGATGCGGATATGTAGATCTCCTTCTTTGTAACCGAACCTGTGTAACCCTAGCCCCCTCCGGTGTCTATATAAACCGGAGGGTTTAGTCCGTAGGACAACAACAATCATGATCATAGGCTAGCTTCTAGGGTTTAGCCTCTATGATCTCGTGGTAGATCAACTCTTGTAATACTCATATCATCAAGATTAATCAAGCAGGAAGTAGGGTATTACCTCCATCGAGAGGGCCCGAACCTGGGTAAACATTGTGTCCCCCGCCTCCTGTGACCATTAGCCTTAGACGCACAGTTCGGGACCCCCTACCCGAGATCCACCGATTTTGACAAGTACACTCGTGACCGCCGCCCTGCCCTCAAACGCCTCGCGAGCAGGGGCTGGGTACGTTGTACGCTCTGGTGCTGAACGCCCCGGGGGCTCAAGGGTGAGGTTGCCCCGCGCGCCCACCTCACCACAATCTGGCAGTTGGCTCCTCACAAGGCTCTCTTCGGCAGGCCAGTAGGCCCCTCGGGAGACACAGGGCCTCGCGAGCCCGCGGCAGGCTCGCCTCAGGAGAAGGGGCACAGCCGCGACGCCAGGCCCCATGCAAGGCCCCTGAAACCAAGGATAAGTCATAAACAACTACCTTTCTTAGCGACCCACAGCCCTGCAGGGCCTCGCTCTAGATGCCACTTCAAACGTATTTAGCGATCTCATACATCTTAAGGGGCAGCCCCTTCCCAAAATGCTCTCACAAGAATATGTTTGAGTTTTCATTATACATGTTAAAGCAAAAGAAATACAGCCTAGCTGGACGTGCCTTCTTCGTCACTCCCATCGACGCTGCTTGTGCTGAAGCTGCCATCCTCCTCGTCATCTCCACCCGGGCCAGCTCCTTTGGCTGCGAACACGGCCGTGTCGTCCTCGGGAGTCAGCTCCTGGACCAAAGCATCCACATGACCGTCCACCCACTTGGCAAGCTTGTCTTGGGTGGTTGTAGGCACGGGGGCTATCACGGTACTGAAATCAAAGTGGGAGTCAAGGTTCAGGAGGTTGCTGAAGATGTGCGAGAGCGCGCGCCCAAGGAGGCCCCGACTCCTCTCCTCAATGAGCTGGCGGTCTTTTGCGGCCTGCTTCTCCAGGCGAGTCATGATATCAGTGAAGAAGCGGAGATGGCTGGCATAGTCGCTCTTGTGCGGGTGAGGATCACTCTCATCACAAACGGCACCAAGGCGTTGTTGGCACTAATGCGTAGACCTTGGAGCATGGGGCCGTGTTCGCGCACTAGTGTCACGCGGCGGCATTTTCACTCAAAGCCTTCTCCAGGACAGAGGCGGTGTCTTCGGCTTGCTTTCGGAGAGAGGATATCTCGGCGCAAGCAGAATCCAGGGCGGTTTCGGAACAAACCAAGTCCTCCCGGGCAGCGCCCTCGCGCTGCTCCATAGCCGGCAGTTTGGTCTTCAGGACGGAGGTCCAACCCTCAAACTCAGCCTGAAGTAGCTCCAAGTCTAGGCGATGCCTTCCATCTAGCTCAGCCCGTGGCTTCGGCACCCTCTTCTCCACCTCCACCTGGACCTGAGCTTCTCGGGCAGCGACAGCATCCTCAGCAACGGGGGCATGTTGCTCCCTCACCTCCAGCCTCTCCAGCGCCAAGCTATGTTCCACGGCCTCTAGCATCAAGTCCTCATGGCACCTCAGGAGCTCCGCCTCAGCAAGGGCCACCTCACCTGGTGACGAGGCCAGCAGGGCACGACGCTCCTAGATTTCGCACAGCAGAGCCGCATTTGAAGACAGAATGATCCCGCTCCCACTCCTCGGCCACCTCACGACGACGGTTAGCTGCCTCGGCGTCTTCCATGGCGCGAGCGCAGGCTTCGCGGGAAGCCGCGAGCGAGGCCTCTGCGCGCGCTTCGACTTTGTCTTGCTGGAGCTTCCCAAGGTTGATGGCCACCTTCAGCCGCTGCCATTCACCCTCCAAGCGGCGGTTCTCTGCCTCAAGCCACGTGTCAACGTTGGCGAGCTCCCCGCTGTAACGCCCTGATTCGATGCGCCAGGTGTCCGCCAGTTATTCGTCGTTGTTGCCATGTTATTTGCTTGCATGTTGCATATTGCCATGTCATTATGTGCATTTCATTTTGCATACGTGTTCGTCTCATGCATCCGAGCATTTTTCCCGTTGTCCGTTTTGCAATCCGGCACTCCTATGTCATCCGGCGTCCCCTTCTTGTCTCTTTTCGTGTGCAAGTGTTAAACGTTTTCAGAATGGACCGAGGTTTGCCAAGCGGCCTTGGTACACCACCGATAGACCGCCTATCAAGTTTTGTCCCATTTGGAGGTCGTTTGATACTCCAACGGTTAACCGGGTAACCGTAAAGCCCCCTTCTTTTGTGCAGTCCAACACCCCTTCAAACTGGCACAAAACCCATCCAAACCCCTTCCATGCTCTTGGTCGTTCGATCACGATCGTGTGGATGAATCCCCCGAAACCCTAGCCCCCTTCTTCCTCCGCGCGCCGGACGCGTCCGCCCGGCACCGGACACGTCCGCCGCTGTCCCTCGGCGAATCAGAAGCCGACACCTGTCCCCGCCGACCTCCTCTCTCTTCCCACGCCGCCGCTGCCCGCTCGCCCACGGCAGACCTGCCTGGCCACGCTGGGCTCGACCACGCCCAGCGCCGAGCCTCCGCCACGAAGCCCAAGCGCCTGCCCGCCGCCGCTGCGTTGCCCGGCGCCGCCACGCCACGCCGCCCGCACGCCGCCGCTCCGCCACTCTTGCCGGACGCAGCCGCCGCTTGTCTCGCTGCCCGCCGCCCCATCGGCGCGCTCGAGCGCCCGCACCCTCCGCTGCCGCCCCATTGCCTCGGCGTCCGCCGCCGCCGCTGCCTCCTCCTCCGCCTTCCCGGCCTCCTCCGCGCCGCCCGCCCTCCGCCGCCGCCGCCCGGCCGCCTCGTCACGGATCCGCGGGTGGGATGAGATCCACCCGCCCAGCCATCCAAACGCGGCCCCGTCCCGGATCCCCTCTGCCCAGGGTCCTCCCCGTCCAACTTCTCCCCGAGGGTATATTTTGACCAAGTCCCTTAATATACATATTTTGGTGCACTATTCATCACATCATAACTGCATGCATACCGCTCCGTTTTGTGCGTGTAATATGTCAAAATGTTTGTTGTGAGATGCTCTACATTTCATTCCATTGTGCCATGTTTGTCTGGGGCCATATTGATGCCATAATCATCGTTGCAAGAGTGCTATATGATGTTAACCTGCTAAAACTGTTATAACTTGATGATTTGTCATTTTTGTTGCATTTGATGTGTGCATCCTATGAGTATGAGCTCTACATGTGTTTTCTACTACATCATGCCATCTTTACAGTGGTGCAATCCATGTATTTTTGTGGGTCTTGTAGTGAGTGCATCGAGCTTGTTAAGAAGGGTACTTGCTGTTGCTGTTTTGCTAGGCTGATTCTGTTATATTTTGATGCTATGTAAACCTGCTGCTACAAGTCATTCTATGCATAATTTGGAGATGTTCACTAAGGATGTTTTGTTATACAAGTCATGCCCTATCCATTCATGCCTCTGGTTGCATTTATAGCCTGCTGTAGCTTGTTGTAATCTTGCTCCAAACTTGCTAAATAATGTTGCTGTCAGCCTGTTTACATTAAGTTCAGTTTTGCCATGTGTTTTCCCGGTGATCCATGCACCCTATGAACTTGCTCTTGCCATGTTTAGCTTCATAATAATGTCTTATTACTGTTGGTTGCCTTTCCATGCCATGTATTTCTCTGTGGTGAGTGGTTCAAGCTCACTAACATGCCTACTTATTGTTGTTCCGGCCATGTATGACTGTCATATCAGTTGCTATGTTTACAGGGTGCCATCATATTTTCTGTCCCCTTTTGGCTCATGTTGAGTAAGGGACTTTTGTTTTATGCATTTAGTAGATTCATGCCATGCCTTTGTTTGCCATGTTAAGTTTTCTGTAACATGTTGTTTGATAGCTCTAAACATTGCAACCTGATGTTATTTATGCTAAGCCGAAACTGTTATTATTTGCAATCTTGCCATGTCCTTTTGAGCATGTTATATTGTTTTATGGAGATAGCTCAGTGTTCATGTCATGCTTTACCTGTACTTCTTGCCCATGCCTTTTGTTCTTATGTTGAGGTGCTGTAGCATATTGTTTTGATGCTTGCTATATGCCTAGTTGCTGTTTTGGACAGCTTGTCCTTTAAACTTGTATAGAGTGTATGTGTTGAACCGTTGCTCCGTTTTGAGTGTGCTATATATGAAACTTGCTTGATTTTGCAAGAAGTTTCATATTATCATGTTGCATCCTTATTGTGAGGTGTTTGCTTCATGTTTGTATGCATTTTGCATCAATGCCATGTTTAACTTGTTTTGCTCATATCTTCTAGGCCGTAGCTCCGAACTAATTGAACTTTATATGTAACTTGACTAAAATCTCGTGTAGATCATCTTGGTGCATCTTAACTTGCTGTTTAACAATTTGAACATAAGGTTTATTCAGTTCTGGACCAATTTCTAAATTTGCATATGAGGACTTGCCGGAATTGTTATATGTGTTTCGGGCCTCATTTAAACTTCCCTTGATGTGTTGCTCTTGTTTGCATCATCTCTTGCCATGAGTAGCTTCATGTAGCCTTGTGAGGCATCATGCTTGGTTGTGCATCATGTCTTGTTTATGTGTGATGTGTTCACTATGTTGTGTGCTTCTTCTCGATAGTTCCCGTTTTGTTGCGATCGTGAGGATTCGTTCGTCTCCGCTTGGTTCATCTTCGTGGCTTCATCTTCTTCATGAACTCATTCTTCTTCCTAGCGGGATTTCAGGCAAGATGACCGTCACCTTGGATCTCACTACTATCATTGCTATGCTAGTTGCTTCGTTCTATCGCTATGTTGCGCTACCTATCTTTTGCTCTTCAAGCCTCCCCAAGTTGCCATGAACCTCTAACCTTTGTCACCCTTCCTAGCAAACCGTTGCTTGGCTATGTTACCGCTTTTGCTCAGCCCCTCTTATAGCGTTGCTAGTTGCAGGTGAAGTTGAAGATTGCTCCATGGTGGACAGGATTATGTTGGGATATCACAATATCTCTTATTTTATTAATGCATCTATATATTTGGTAAAGGGTGGAAGGCTCGGCCTTATGCCTGGTGTTTTGTTCCACTCTTGCCGCCCTAGTTTCCGTCAAACCGGTGTTATGTTCCCGAATTTTGCGTTCCTTACGCGGTGGTGTGATTTATGGGACCCCATTGACAGTTCGCTTTGAATAAAACTCCTCCAGCAAGGCCCAACCTTGGTTTTATCATTTGCCTCACCACCACCTACTTTCCCTTGGGAGTAATTAACCCGAGGGTCATCTTTATTTTGGTTTTATCATTTACCGATTTATGGGACCCCCTTGACCCTTGGGTTAATTACTCCCAAGGGAAAGGTAGGTGGTGGTGAGGCAAATGGCAAAACCAAGGTGGGGCCTTTGCGGAGGAGTTTTATTCAAAGCTTAACCGTCGGGGGGTCCCATAATCACCCGACCGCAGAAGGAACGCAAAATCCAGAACATAATACCGTATGACGGAAACCAGTATGCAAGAGTGGAACAAAACACTGTGCATAAGGCCGAGCCTTCCACCCTTTACCAAATATATAGATGCATTAATAATATAAGAAATATTGTGATATCCCAACATAACCCTGTCCACCATGGAGAAATCTTCAACTTCACCGCAACTAGCAACGCTTATAAGAGGGCTGAGCAAAGCGGTAACATAGCCAAACAACGGTTTGCTAGGAAGGGTGTCAAAGGTTAGAGGTTCATGGCAATTTGGGAGGCTCGAAGAGCAAATGATAGGTAGCGCAGCAAAGCGATAGAGCGAAGCAACTAGCATAGCAATGATAGTAGTGAGATCCAGGGTAGCGGTCATCTTGCCTGAAATCCCGCAAGGAAGAAGAACGAGTCCGTGAAGAAGATGAAGCCACGAAGACGAACCAAGCATAGACGAACGAATCCTCACGATCGCAACGAAATGGGAACTATCGGGAAGAAGCACACAACATGGTAAACACACCACACATAGACAAGACATGATGCACAACAAGCATGATGCCTGACAAAGCTACATGAAGCTACTCATGGCAAGAGACGAAGCAAAAAAGAACAACACATCAAGGCAAGTTTAAATGAGGCCGGAAACAACATATAACAATTCCGGTAAGTCCTCATATTCATATTTCGAAATTGGTCCAGATCTGAATAAACCTTATGTTCAAGTTGTTAAACAGCAAGTTAAGATGCACCAAGATGATCTACACGAAATTCTAGTCAAGTTACATATAAAGTTCATTAGATTCGGAGCTACGGCCTAGAAGATATGAGCAAAACAAGTTAAGCATGGCATTGATGCAAAATGCATCCAAACATCAAGCAAACACACCAAAACAAGGATGCAACATGGTAATATGAAGCTACATGCAAAATAAAGCAAGTTTCATATAGAGCACACTCAAAACGGAGCAACGGTTCAACACACACACTCTATACAAGTTATAGCAACAATCTGTCCATAACAGCAACTAGGCATCTTACAAGAATCAAAACAACATGCTACAGCACCCCAACATAAGAACAAAAGGCATGATCATGAAGTAAAGGTAAAGCACAACAAAACATGAACACTGAGCTATCTCCAGAAAAGACAAGAACATGCTCAAAATGACATGGAAAATTTGCAAATTATAACAGTTTCAGACTTTGCAGAAATAACATCAGGTTGCAATGTTTAGAGCAATCAAACAACATGCTAAAAGAACTTATAATGGCAAACAAAGGCATTGCATGAATCTACTAATTGCATAAAACAAAAGTCCCTTACTGAACATGAGCCAAAAAGGCATAGAAAATATGATGGCACCCATGTAAACATGGCAAGTTATATTACAGATTCATACATGGCAGGAACAACAATAAGTAGGCATGTTCGTGAGCTTAAACCACTCACCACAGAGCAATACATGACATGGCAAGGCAACCAACAGTAAGAAGACATGTTTGTGAAGCTAAGCATGGAAAGAACAAGTTCATAGGGTGCATGGATCACTAGAAAAGCATATGGCCAAAACTGAACTTCATGTTAACAGGTTGACAGCAACATTATTTAGCAACTTTGGAGCAAGATTACAACAAGCTACAGTAGTCTATAAATGCAACCAGGGACATTAATGGATAGAGCAAGACATGTATAACAAAACATCCTTAGTGAACATCTCCAGAATAATGCACGAAATGACTTGTAGCAGCAGGTTAACATAGCAACAAAATATAACAGAATCTGTGAGGAAAACAGCAACAACAAGTACCCCACTTAACAAGCTCGATGCACTCAGCACACAACTCACAAAAATACATGGTAAGCACCTCTGGAAAGATGGCATAGCATAGATCAAAACACATGTAGAGCTCATACTCATAGCATGCACACATCAATCAAGGCAAAAATGACAAATGAGCATGTTATAACAGTTTCAGCAGATTAACATCAACATGCACTCTTCCAACAGCATTTCGGGCATTAAGATGAGCTCAAATGAAAATGATGCAATGAGTTGAAATGAATTACTCCTTGAGATGAACAATTTGACATATTACACGCACGAAACGGAGCTACGGATGCAGAGATACAATGCGATGAACGTGGCATGATAATGTAAAATATTCGGGACAGGGAAATCGGGGTCAACCTCCGTTTCGGATCTAGGGTTTGGGCGCGACTCCCGAGGTCGGCCGGACCTTGCCGGAGCGGACGGGGCCGGTGGCGGTGGGAGGAGGCACTGGGGAGGAGGATGCCGGCGATGGGGCGGCGTCGGCCGGGCGGCGCGCCGGGCGGGCGCGGACGGCGGCGCTGGTGGCGAGGCGAGGGCCGGCGGCGGGAGGCGCCGGGCGCGGGCGGAGAGCTTTGGCCCGCCCGGCAAGGCGGCGCCGGAGGCGGAGGGCATATTTATAGGTAGAGGGAGCTAGGAGAGTCCAAATGAGGTGCGGTTGCCACGCGATCGTGATCGAACGCATCGAGAGCATGGAGGGAGTTTGCTGGGTTTTGGGCCACTTTGAAGGGTGTTGGGCTGCAAACAAAGAGGCTTTTATGTTACCCGTTAACCATTGGAGTATCAAACGACCTCCAAATGGCACGAAACTTGACAGGCGGTCTACCGGTGCTATACCAAGGCCACTTGGAAAACCTCGGTCCATTCCGAGAAAGTTTAACACCCGCTCACAACAAGAGACAAAAGGGGAACGCCGGATGGCATAGGAGTGCCGGATTGCAAAACGGACAACGGGGAAAATGCTCGGATGCATGAGACGAACATGTATGCAAAATGAAATGCACATGATGACATGATAAATTGCAACACACAAGCAAATGACATGGCAACGACGGCGAATAACTGGCAGACACCTGGCGGATCGAATCCGGGGCGTTACAACACTCCTCCACTAACAAGAGATCTCGTCCCGAGATCTTAGGACCGAGACGGAAGGGAAAAGGGATGAGGTGAAACAAGAACTCAAGAGAAGAAGCAAAGAATCGATAGCATTCGAGAAGAAGAGAGGAACGACGAGAATGACGAGAATCGAAAGCTCACTGAATCATATAGACTATGAAACGACTCCGGTTAGAAGGAGATAAGAAACGAATAAGAACGAAAGAATTTGGACAGCACTCCGGAAAGAATTGAAAGAGTTGAATGAAAGAACGGAGAAGAAAATGACAACTTGTGCCACGAATGAAATGGAAAGCAACCTCAGAAGAAAAGATTGAACGGGTTTGTTGAGAAAATCAACAACGAAAAGAGTAAGCTTGTTGTGGACTTATAGATAACATCTAAAAATTTTGAGTTGATCTCCGACCACAAACGGAAAAGATTGAATAGCTGAGAAGAACGAAGAAATGCAAAACTCCGCTTCGAAAGAATACGGAGATTTAATTGCACTTCGAGATGCGAGAAGAAAAGATACTTGAACTCCACCAACAAGAATCTTGATGAACTCTTGAAGAAAGAATTAAATCATGAAGAACCACCATGAAGAACTCCGGTGACAAAAGATGATGAGATAGAATAAAGGATGAAAGAATAAGATGAGCCTTGCGATGATTTAGATGGAGGCTCCGATGAAATGGCTGAGGAAATTTGAACTCCGAAAAAGATGAAAAACACTTGGAACTAGAATTTATTCATCAAGAACAAACTCCGAAGGAAGGGATTGATCACCTGGAGGAATTAAGAATAAGATTTATTGTATGCTTATCCTTCATCAAATTAGATTGATGACAAGCTATGGATTTTGCATACTACTTATTCTTCTTGAAAAAGATTAAGAAGTGACATATCGCAGACTTGAGAGGGTCTTCATGAACCACCGGTAGGATTGAAAAGAACGAATGGATTAATATGATAAACAAGGGGGAAAAAATCTTGAACGAACCACCGTAAGAATTTGGAAATGACTGATGAAAAAGGATGAATCACCGGGAAGAATTAGAAGAACTAATATGCTTGAGGGGATTTAAAGACAAGAGAATGAAAAAAAATCGCGAACTGATTGAAGAATACTTGAACGAAGCACCGGGGTAAATAGAGAACGATGACTGGAATGATGGCCTCCGGTGAAAAGAAATGGAAAAACAACTCCTGACATACTCCGGATGGGTAAGAAAGAATATCTGACGGAATAATTCGAGAGGATAATATGGAGCTAGAACCACGAATCTTCGAGAGAACGAACAAGATTTAGAGGAAAAACTCTTCTTCGATCTTCAAATGATGACGAGAAACACCACCAAAATTGTTGAGAAACTCCGGAATAATGAAAAGGGAAGAGGTTGAGCCAGCAATGAAATGATTCGAAATCGATCTTGGAAAAAGGCATGTGACTGATGAAATTCATTCTTACGTCACACTTGAAAAGAAATTGAGAATAACTCCGGGGAATTAGAAGAGTCAGGTAAGATCCTGGGAAAAGACATGTGGGTTAGGGCCCACTGAAGAGAGAAAACACCGTTGAAAAGGATTGTTGAACAGATATATGATGCACCGGAACAATTGAAATATTTGAATGAGGTGACAACCTCGAATTAATTCAAACACAGACAAATCTCCTGAGATGTCTTGAGCACTCCTGAAGGATAAACTGGCGAGAGGCGAACGAGCAGGGAAAACACTTGATCCGAGGAAAAGAATATGATCAACCCGAAGAACTTTAATTGAGTCCACCGGAAAAAGAAAGGGATGAAGAATGACGAACGAGACGAGAATTCACCCGTTGAAATGATTGAGGGAAGACTGAAGAGACTCCACACGAATGGAATTGATGGTCGAAAGAGACTCAGGCTCCGGGAAGAAGAGGGTGGGAGGGCGAGAAAACAGAGGCAACTTGGAAGGGGGAACCGACGAATATCTTGAAGAGAAAACACCGGTTGAAATCATTGAGGAAAGAAGGCAAAGACTTCGCACAAGTAGGATGGATACTCGATTACGGACTCCGGATTCGAGAAGAAGAAGGGAGGGCGGGTTGGAAAAACAAGGACAACTTCCGACAAGGAAACAACATCGATCGAAAAGAGCTGAGGATTGAACTTGGCAAAGATGAAGAGGCTCGAGTCAACTTGACGAGAGATGCACCAGACAAAAGAGGATGGATAACGAACAAAAACTAACCGCGTGAACCTAAAGAAAAATTTGAATGGGAAGAGGAGTAATTCAAAACACCTACGTCAAGATTCCTCACCAGAGTGACGAAGGGGCAGAGGAGTAAAAAGAACTCCTACTCCCTGATATAACTAGACTCCGAAAATAGTTTTCTTCTAGACTCGACAACGACCAAACTACACGATCAATCAAGGGGGGCTCCTAAGGTCGGTCGAGGCTCTGATACCAACTTTTCACGCCCAATATGCGACCCTATCCAAAAGGAACTCGAAGGTCCCACCAAGGATAGACCCGCATATTGGAACGCTTTTGCAAGGTGGATATCATTACATCAACATTACATAATAGATGGGGATACATACAAGAGGCATACAATGCCGCACGAATACAACATCATCTCATCATACATAAGATCAACATCCAACTACGGATGAAACACAAACAGAAGCTCAAACGACATCCACCCTGCTAGCCCAGGCTGCCGACCTGGAACCTATCCCCTGATCGAAGCAGAAGAAGAACTCCAAACAAGCAAACATCGCACTCGCGTCAAGATCATCGCATAACCTGTACCTGCAACTGTTGTTGTAGTAATCTGTGAGCCACGACGACTCAGCAATCCCATTACCATGGGTATCAAGACTAGCAAAGCTTAATGGGAAAGGAAGGGGTAAAGTGGTGAGGTTGCAGCAGCGGCTAAGTAGGATATGGTGGCTAACATACGCAAATAAGAGCGAGGAGAGAACAAGCGGAACGGTCGTCAACTAGTAATGATCAAGAAGTGATCCAGAACTCCTACTTACGTCAAACATAACACAGAAACCGTGTTCACTTCCCGAACTCCGCCGAAAAGAGACCATCATGGCTACACACGCGGTTGATGCGTTTTAATTCGGATCTAGTGTCAAGTTATCTACAACTGGACATTAACAAATTCCCATCTGCCACATAACCGCGGGCACGACTCTCGAAAGTTTATACCCTGCAGGGGTGTCCCAACTTAGCCCATGATAAGCTCTCGCAATCAACGAAGGATATACCTTCTCCCGTAAAGACCCGATCAGTCTCGAATCCCGGTTTACAAGACATTTCGACAATGGTAAAACAAGACCAGCAAAGCCGCCCGATGCACCGACAATCCTGATAGGAGCTGCACATATCTCGTTCTCAGGGCAACACCGGATAAGTCAAGCTACGAGTAAAACCAGACTTCGATTTTCTCGCAGGTTGCTCGGTTCGGACCAACAGTTAGACAAGCACTGGCCAGGGGGGGCTAAAATAGAGATGACCCTTGGGTTAATTACTCCCAAGGGAAAGGTAGGTGGTGTTGAGGCAAATGGCAAAACCAAGGTTGGGCCTTGCTGGAGGAGTTTTATTCAAAGCGAACTGTCAGGGGGGTCCCAAATCACCCGACCACGTAAGGAACGCAAAATCCGGGAACAAAATACCGGTATGACGGAAACTAGGGCGGCAAGAGTGGAACAAAACACCAGGCATAAGGCCGAGTCTTCCACCCTTTACCAAATATATAGATGCATTAATAATATAAGAGATATTGTGATATCCCAACATAACCCTGTCCACCATGGAGAAATCTTCAACTTCACCTGCAACTAGCAACGCTATAAGAGGGGCTGAGCAAAAGCGGTAACGTAGCCAAACAACGGTTTGCTAGGAAGGGTGTCAAAGGTTAGAGGTTCATGGCAATTTGGGAGGCTCGAAGAGCAAATGATAGGTAGCGCAGCAAAGCGATAGAACGAAGCAACTAGCATAGTAATGATAGTAGTGAGATCCAGGGTAGCGGTCATCTTGCCTGAAATCCCGCAAGGAAGAAGAACGAGTCTGTGAAGAAGATGAAGCCACGAAGACGAACCAAGCGTAGACGAACGAATCCTCACGATCGCAACGAAATGGGAATTATCGAGAGGAAGCACACAACATGGTAAACACACCACACATAGACAAGACATGATGCACAACAAGCATGATGCCTGACAAAGCTACATGAAGCTACTCATGGCAAGAGACGAAGCAAACAAGAACAACACATCAAGGCAAGTTTAAATGAGGCCGGAAACAACATATAACAATTCCGGTAAGTCCTCATATTCATATTTCGAAATTGGTCCAGATCTGAATAAACCTTATGTTCAAGTTGTTAAACAGCAAGTTAAGATGCACCAAGATGATCTACACGAAATTCTAGTCAAGGTACATATAAAGTTCATTAGATTCGGAGCTACGGCCTAGAAGATATGAGCAAAACAAGTTAAGCATGGCATTGATGCAAAATGCATCCAAACATCAAGCAAATACACCAAAAAAAGGATGCAACATGGTAATATGAAGCTACATGCAAAATCAAGCAAGTTTCATATAGAGCACACTCAAAACGGAGCAACGGTTCAACACACACACTATACAAGTTATAGCAACAATCTGTCCATAACAGCACCTAGGCATCTTACAAGAATCAAACCAACATGCTACAGCACCCCAACATAAGAACAAAAGGCATGAGCATGAATTACAGGTAAAGCACAACAAAACATGAACACTGAGCTATCTCCAGAAAAGACTAGAATATGCTCAAAATGACATGGAAAGATTGCAAATTATAACAGTTTCAGACTTTGCAGAAATAACATCAGGTTGCAATGTTTAGAGCTATCAAACAACATGCTACAGGTACTTCTAATGGCAAACAACTGCATGGCATGAATTTACTAATTGCATAGAACAAAAGTCCCTTACTGAACATGAGCCAAAAAGGCATAGAAAATATGATGGCACCCATGTAAACATGGCAAGTTATATTACAGATTCATACATGGCAGGAACAACAATAAGTAGGCATGTTCGTGAGCTTGAACCACTCACCACAGAGAAATACATGGCATGGAAAGGCAACCAACAGTAAAAAGACATGTTTATGAAGCTAAGCATGGCAAGAACAAGTTCATAGGGTGCATGGATCACTAGAAAAGCATATGGCCAAAACTGAACTTCATGTTAACAGGTTGACAGTAACATTATTTAGCAACTTTGGAGCAAGATTACAACAAGCTACAGTAGTGTATAGGTGCAACCAGGGGCATGAATGGATAGAGCAAGACATGTATAACAAAAGATCCTTAGTGAACATCTCCAGAATAATGCATGAAATGACTTGTAGCAGCAGGTTAACATAGCAACAAAATATAACAGAATCTGTCAGGAAAACAGCAACAACAAGTACCCCACTTAACAAGCTCGATGCACTCAGCACACAACTCACAAAAATACATGGCAAGCACCTCTGGAAAGATGGCATAGCATAGAACAAAACACATGTAGAGCTCATACTCATAGCATGACCACATCAATCATGGCAAAAATGACAAATGAGCATGTTATAACAGTTTCAGTAGATTAACATAACATGCACTCTTCCAACAGCATTTCGGGCATCTAGATGAGCTCAATGAAAATGATGCAATGAGATGAAATGAAGTACTCGTTGAGACGAACAATTAGACATATTACACGCACGAAACGGAGCTACGGATGCAGAGATACAATGTGATGAACGTTGCATGATAATGTAAAATATTCGGGACTTAGGGAAATCGGGGTCAACCTCCGTTTTGGATCTAGGGTTCGGCGCGACTCGAGGTCGGCCGGACTCGCCGAGCGGACGGGCCGATGGCGGTGGGAGGAGGCACTGGGAGGAGGATGCCGGCGACGGGCGGCGGCGGCCGGGCGAAGGCCGGGCGGGCGCGGACGGCGCGGCTGGTGGTGAGGCGAGGGTCAAGGCGGGGAGGCGCCAGGCGGGCGGCGAAGCTGCCGCCCGGCTGGCGGTGGCGCCCGGAGGCGGAGGGCATATTTATAGGTAGAGGGAGCTAGGAGAGTCCAAATGAGGTGCGGTGCCACGCGATCGTGACCGAACGATCGAGAGCATGGAGGGAGTTTGCTGGGTTTTGGGCCCTTTGAAGGGGTGTTGGGCTGCAAACAAAGAGGCTTTTGCGGTTACCCTGTTAACTGCTGATTATCAAACGACCTCCAAATGGCACGAAACTTGACAGCGGTTCACCGATGCTATACCAAGGTCGCTGGCAAACCTCGTCCATTCCGAGAAAGTTTAACACCCGCCACAACAAGAGACAAAAGGGGAACGTCGGATGGCATAGGAGTGCCAGATTGCAAAACGGACAACGGGGAAAATGCTCGGATGCATGAGACGAACATGTATGCGAAATGAAATGCACATGATGACATGATAAAATGCAACACTCAAGCAAATGACATGGCAATGACGGCGAATAACTGGCAGACACCTGGCGGATCCAATCCGGGGCGTTACAAATCCGGCGTCCCCTTCTTGTCTCTTTTCGTGTGCGGGTATTAAACATTCTCGGAATGGACCGAGGTTTGCCAAGCGGCCTTGGTACACTACCGGTAGACCGCCTATCAAGTTTCGTCCTATTTGGAGGTCGTTTGATACTCCAACGGTTAACCGGGTAACCGTAAAGGCCCCTTCTTTTGTGCAGCCCAACACCCCTTCAAACTGGCACAAAACCCATCCAAACCCCTTCCATGCTCTCGGTCGTTCGGTCACGATCGTGTGGGCGAAAAACGCTCCTCATTTGGACTCTCCTAGCTCCCTCTATCTATAAATATGCCTTCCCGAAATTCGCGACGAATCCCAAACCCTAGCCCCTTCTTCTTCTTCGCGGACGCGTTCACTTTCGGCGCCGACACGTCCGTCGCCGCCCTCAAATCGGCCGACAACTGTCCCCGCCGACCTCCTCTCACTCTCCGCCGCCCGCCGCTTCCTGCCACGGCAGGCCTGCCCCGGCTGCGCTAGGCCCGACCGCGCCCGCCCGCGCCCCCGGCCCAACCGCCGCAGCTGCTGCCGCCAGCCCGCCATGCCGCCGCCGCCCAGACACCGCCGCTCCGCCACTCTTGTCGCCCGCCGCTTGTCTTTGCTGCCCATCGCCCCATCGGCGCGCCTCCCGAGCGCCCGCACCTCCGCTTCGCCGCCTCGTTGCCTCGGCGTCAAGCCACCCCCCCGCTCCGCCCGCCGCTGCCGCCGCTTTGTCGCCGGATCCAGCGGGTGGGATGAGATCCACCCACCCGGCCATCCAAACGCGGCCCCGTCCCGGATCCCCTCTGCCCAGGGTCCTCCCCGTCCAACTTCTCCCCGAGGGTATATTTTGACCAAGTCCCTTAATATACATATTGTGGTGCACTATTCATCGCATCATAACTCCATGCATACTGCTCCATTGTGTGCGTGTAATATGTCAAAATGTTCGTTGTGAGATGGTCTACATTTCATTCCATTGTGCCATGTTTGTTTGAGGCCATCTTGATGCCCTAATCATCGTTGCAAGAGTGTTATCTGATGTTAACCTGCTGAAACTGTTATAACTTGATGATTTGTCATTTTTGTTGCATTTGATGTGTGCATCCTATGAGTATGAGCTCTACATGTGTTTTGTACTACATCATGCCATCTTTACAGTGGTGCAATCCATATATTTTTGTGGGTCTTGTAGTGAGTTCATCGAGCTTGTTAAGAAGGGTACTTGTTGTTGCTGTTTTGCTAGGCTGATTCTGTTATATTTTGATGCTATGTAAACCTGCTGCTACAAGTCATTCTATGCATAATCTGGAGATGTTCACTAAAGTTGTTTTGTTCTACATGTCACGCCCTATCCATTCATGCCTCTAGTTGCATTTATAGCCTGCTGTAGCTTGTTGTAATCTTGCTCCAAACTTGCTAAATAATGTTGCTGTCAGCCTGTTTACATTAAGTTCAGTTTTGCCATGTGTTTTCCAAGTGATCCATGCACCCTATGAACTTGCTCTTGCCATGTTTAGCTTCATAATAATGTCTTCTTACTGTTGGTTGCTTTCCCATGCCATGTATTGCTCTGTGGTGAGTGGTTCAAGCTCACCAACATGCCTACTTATTGTTGTTCCTGCCATGTATGAATCTGTCATATCACTTGCTATGTTTACATGGGTGCCATCATATTTTATGTGCCCTTTTGGCTCATGTTCAGTAAGGGACTTTTGTTCTATGAGTTTAGTAGATTCATGCCATGTCTTTGTTTGACATGTTAAGTTTCTGTAACATGTTGTTTGATAGCTCTAAACATTGCAACCTGATGTTATTTCTGATAAGCCGAAACTGTTATTATTCGCAATCTTGTCATGTCCTTTTGAGCATGTTATGGTGTTTTATGGAGATAGCTTAGTGTTCATGTTTTTTCATGCTTTACCTGTACTTCATGCCCATGCGTTTTGTTCTTATGTTGAGGTGCTGTAGGATATTGTTTTGATGCTTGCTATATGCCTAGTTGCTGTTTTGGACAGCTTGTCCTTTAAACTTGTATAGAGTGTATGTGTTGAACCGTTGCTCCGTTTTGAGTGTGCTATATATGAAACTTGCTTGAGTTTGCATGAAGTTTCATATTATCATGTTGCATCCTTGTTGTGAGGTGTTTGCTTGATGTTTGTATGCATTTTGCATCAATGCCATGTTTAACTTGTTTTGCTCATATCTTCTAGGCCGTAGCTCCGAACTAATTGAACTTTATATGTAACTTAACTAAAATCTCGTGTAGATCATCTTGGTGCATCTTAACTTGCTGTTTAAAAATTTGAACATAAGGTTTATTCAGTTCTGGACCAATTTCTAAATTTGCATATGAGGACTTACCGGAATTGTTATATGTGTTTCCGGCCTCATTTAAACTTGCCTTGATGTGTTGCTCTTGTTTGCATCATCTCTTGCCATGAGTAGCTTCATGTAGCCTTGCCAGGCATCATGCTTGGTTGTGCATCATGTCTTGTTTATGTGTTGTGTGTTTACTATGTTGTGTGCTTCTTCTCGATAGTTCCCGTTTCGTTGCGATCGTGAGGATTCGTTCGTCTCCGCTTGGTTCATCTTCGTGGCTTCATCTTCTTCATGAACTAGTTCTTCTTCCTAGCAGGATTTCAGGCAAGATGACTGTCACCTTGGATCTCACTACCATCATTGCTGTGCTAGTTGCTTCGTTCTGTCGCTATGCTGCGCTACCTTTCTTTTGCTCTTCAAGCCTCCCCAAGTTGCCATGAACCTCTAACCTTTGTCACCCTTCCTAGCAAACCGTTGCTTGGCTATGTTACCACTTTTGCTCAGCCCCTCTTATAGCGTTGCTAGTTGCAGGTGAAGTTGAAGATTGCTCCATGGTGGACAGGATTATGTTGGGATATCACAATATCTCATATTTTATTAATGCATCTATATATTTGGTAAAGGGTGGAAGGCTCAGCCTTATGCCTGGTGTTTTGTTCCACTCTTGCCACCCTAGTTTCCGTCATACCGGTGTTATGTTCCCGGATTTTGCGTTCCTTACGCGGTTGGGTGATTTATGGGACCCCCTTGACAGTTTGCTTTGAATAAAACTCCTCCAACAAGGCCCAACCTTGGTTTTACCATTTCACTCACCACCAGCTACTTTCCCTTGGGAGTAATTAACCTGAGGGTCATCTTTATTTTAGCCCCCCCGGGCCAATGCTTGTCTATGTGTTGGTCCAAATAGAGCGATGTCCGGCGCCCCCTGGGCAACCAGGGTCTATGCCAACCCGACGTCTTGCTCATCCGATGTGCCCTGAGAACGAGATATGTGCAGCTCCTATCGGGATTTGTCGGCACAGCGGGCAGTCTTGCTGGTCTTGTTTTACCATTGTCGAAATGTCTTGTAAACCGGGATTCCAAGACCGATCGGGTCTTCCCGGAGAAGGAATATCCTTCGCTGATCGCGAGAGCGATCATGGGCTGTTGGGACACCCCGCAGGTATAAACTTTCGAGAGCCGTGACCGTGGTTATGTGGCAGATGGGAATTTGCTAATGTCCGGTTGTAGATAACTTGACACCAGATCCGAATTAAAACGCATCAACCGTGTGTGTAGCCGTGAAGGACTCTTTTCGGCAGAGTCTAGGAAGTGAACACGGTTTTGGGTTATGTTTGACGTAAGTAGGTGTTCAGGATCACCTCTTGATCATTGCTAGATTCACGACCGTTCCTTTGCTTCTCTTCTCGCTCCTATTTGCGTATGTTAGCCACCATATATGCTTAGTCGCTGCTGCAACCTCACCACTTTACCCCTTCCTTTCCCATTAAGCTTTGCTAGTCTTGATAGCCATGGTAATGGGATTGTTGAGTCCTCGTGGCTCACAGATTACTACAACAACAGTTGCAGGAACAGGTTATGCGATGATCATGACGCGAGAGCGATGTTTGCTTGTTTTTGGAGTTCTTCTTCTGCTTCTTCTTCGATCAGGGGATAGGTTCCAGGTCGGCAGCCTGGGCTAGCAGGGTGGGTGTCGTTTGAGTTTCTGTTTGTGTTCCATCCGTAGTCGGATGTTGATCTCTTGTAAGATGGTGTTGTATTCGTGTGGCATTGTATGCCCTTTTTGTATGTATCCCCATCTATTATGTAATGTTGATGTAATGATATCCACCTTGCAAAAGCGTTTCAATATGCGGTTCTATCCTTGGTGGGACCTTCGAGTCTCTTTAGGATAGTATCGCATATTGGGCGTGACACCCGCCAAGATGGACCATCGCACGCATCGCTTCACCGAAGAAGCTGAAGCGCACCGCGCTATGCCCGCGAGCAAACGCGAGCTCATCGCCAAGATCTTCACCGCCCAAGTCGCCGAGGCGCTGGGCGCCCGCCAACACGTCAGGCTGGCTGGCGAGTCTCTACAACTTGAGGACGAAGGCTGCCCAGAGGACACCCCCCTACCAACAATGACAAGAGGGAGGATCACCACCGCACCCTTCGCCTCGCAGGCAGAGTCGCGGGGGGAGAGAAGATGGGGCCCGGCTCTGGACCACCTTCGCGGCGTCGTGCTGGATAGAGTTGGACCCACACCCTGCATAGGCTCGGGGCGCTGGAGGCTGCGCGCATGCGCCGTGCTGGAATCCTTGGGGGTGCCCACCTCCCGAGGTTTCGTCTTCATGGAGATCCTGCAAAACCACAGCCATGAGAAAACGCGGCGTGCTTGGGGATCAAGAGCGAAGGTACTTACTCATCGGCGGCCACATATCTCCTCGGCTTCAGCGGCTGTCGGGTGCCATTGTCGCGGCACGGGGATCTCTTCCTCTTTAAGAGCGACTCGAGGCATAGGCGGCGCCTACCTGGTCCCAATGGGCGATCCTTAGGAGGGGGAGCGCCCATCGTGATATCTGGAGTAGGTGTCCGAAAGGGCAGGGGCACCCGGCGTGAATTCCTGGCTCACGACCCCGGGGCCATTGTTGGGCCCCTCATCGCCAGCTGCCACTCCGAAGTCACCGCCCCGAGCGTCAGAGACTCCTGCCTCTGGAGCCTGGGGTTGCGCAGGCTCTATAGCAGCTTCTTCTCGAGCCCAGGGGCCTCAGGCTCCTGAGCCTCTAACGAGACTAAGCCTCCGGAGGAGCCCTTTACAGTTGACGGAGGTACGCGCCCCCCTGCCTGCACACTTGGGGCGCACACGGCAGGGACGATCAGCAAAGGAGCCACAAAGATAGGATTCTCGCGAAGCCCCTCAATGCCCTCGGGAAGCAACCCCTACTCATCGAACAGAGGCATCTGCCCCGCGAAGGCCTCCTTATTCGAGCACAGGTAAAGAAGACAGCCACCCCTCGGAAGATCAACAGGCTCGGGCTCACCAGTCAGGATCTTGAGCACCACGCTCAAGGTATCAGCAACAAGCAACAGATTCTGCAGCCTCATCGGGTCTCCGGCGCCTGAGTAGTCCCACATCAGGCGATAATGGCACTGGAGGGGAGCAATGCACTGCTTCCTGAATTCCTTCACCACCATTGGCGCCGTCACCCCCAGTTCCTGGAGCCTCACCAACCTCTTCCAGACAAAAGCAAGACGCCGGTCGGTGAGCTTCTCATGGCACCAAGCAGAGCTTGGCGAAGCCGGCGACCCAGGAATCGTGAGAAGGGGGCTGAATGTGCAGGCATCCATCAGTAGCCACTGCTTCCGAAATCCCTTCGCGATAGGCGAGAGCTCGGAGTCGATCCCCGAGCCAGCGTTCATGGGAACGGCTTCGAAGGTCACGCACATAGAGCGTTGGCGAGCCTCCACCAGCCGGAGCAGGAAGAAATGTCGAAACAAGTCCACGGAGGGAGTGATGCCCAACATGGCCTCGCAGAGGAAGGTGAAGACGGCGAGGAGGATGACAGAGCGAGGGTCCAGATGCAGCAGATGGATCTGGTAATGCGACATCACTACGTTGAAGAAAGGGGAAAAGGGAGGAATCAACCCAGCAAGAAGAGCATGGAGATGGATGGGAATCTCAGTGGCACTCATCTCTTTGGTTTGCCAAGATGCAAGGCAGACAACCGTCGCCTTCCCCTCATTGGAATTGGCGGCGAGCACATGGCGAACCTTGTCCACCCCTTCCTTATTGGTCACTGTCGACTGCTCAAGGGCTGGATCCAGGGCCGACGGAGGACCAGCCGGCGCGCGCATCTTCAGCTTCTTCTTTCTTGGCTTGGGAGCCATGGCGAATACTAAGAGAGAACAAGACGCCGGCACCAGATCTATGGACGCAGCGGCGAGATTGGGGAGGAGGAAACAAGAGCTGGAAACGGTACACCATGAAGGGCGAGTTGCACTGACAACGGACGGCTGCTGGGTTTATCGGATATCAAGGCGGCGTGGGGAAGTGGAGATGCCCACGTCCCATCAACCACCACGTGTCTTCAGGGCCGCAGGCTGATAGGGCCCGCGGTGCTCCGCACTTGCCCTTTGGCTTCGCCTGGAAGCCAAGTCCGAGCGCGCCTTGGGCCCGGGGGCTACTGTCGGCGTCCTGGATTCGCGGGTATCCAGCCCTGCCTGCCTGCGGCCCACCACGTGGCTTCATCGATGGCCTGGTACGGCCCATCTTCAACACCAACACCGCAAGACCCTCGCGAGGCGGATGACGCCAAGACCCCCAAAAGGAGTTGTCCTCCTCAGGAGGGCCCCTGAGGGGCGGAGGGTACTATGGAGCTACCTCATGAGGCTCAGCTGACGTGAGCCTTGATGACCAAGGCTAGGCGGTGCCAGGCGGGCGCCGAGCGCAGTTTTCCTCTTTGGTGCAAGGGAGGCAAGCCACAGGCGCAGGGTCCCAAGGAATCAGCCAAAGGTTTTTATTCTGGTGCAACAAGACCAAGACCGCTAGGACGGCAAGATGGAGGTCATCACCGAGCCCACCCCAGCGTCACGACTAGAGGCTTTTCGCAGAAGAAGACTACATTTGTCAGGATAGACTGCACTACTTATCCCCTTTCAAATCCCGCCCTTGTGGTATCCCCTCCCGCTCATATTTGCGAAGAGGACCAAGGCCACTATATATAGGACTTAGCCACCACCATAGAAGGGGACGAGAAAACCGAGACTAGAACAAGTAGAACACCATACCAGCTCAAGAACACCTCACCTCCTGAGGCTTGTTCATCCACTGTACTAGTTCATCCATAGCCCTTCGAGGCAATCCACCACACCACACTGGATTAGGGTATTACGCCACGACGGTGGCCTGAACCAGTATAAAATCTATGTGTCTTTGTGTCTCTCGAGACCGGCGCGCTAGGCTAGGGAGGATCGCGAGTAGGCAGGCTGGGCCGGTTGAGATGTACGCACGCACCCCAGAGTTCGAACCTCTCAAGGGTTGCTGGATCCTGAAATCTGACAGCTTTGCCAATGTTTATCCTTGGCATCTTAAAGGTGTTCCACATCCTCTTGTCCTGCCACTCCAATGTTGAACTCATCTGAAATATACTAGATACAAGTATTAGTCCAACAAGAGATATGTTGACATTAATTACCAAAATCACTCAGGGAGCATTTATTCTTTCACTTCCACACTCTTAAGCCCACCAAGCCAAGCCTCACGATAGCGATGGAAGGGACTGGTAAGATAGCTTGCCGAAGAACCTTGTTTACTTGAAAGTATAGACGAGTCACTCCTTTGCATGGATAAGATACATGCACAAGTACCCGAAGGGCACATATTTTTTCCATCAATACGCGGATAAACAAGTATGAACCTACATAGTACAAATATAGATGGAAAAGGTTACATATCTAAGACTAAAGTTTGGCAAATGCCTACATGTTTTATATTGAAAAAAGATAAGTGCCCCGTAATTCCTTTCTTGTCCCTCTCCTCCTATGGGCTACATAGGAGGTGAAGAGGGCAAAAGTAGTTCCTGGGCAGAAGCCCAGCCTGACCCCGTCAGGGCCTGTGGGACGCAATCCGAGAAGATTGGGAGGGCGCGGACGAAGGCGATGGACGGAGAGAGCGGCTAGGCGATGCCTTGGCCACAACCGCCAGGACCTGCGAAACATGGCAGGAGGGACACCGGCAGGGAAGACGAAGCCGGAGCCCACGAGGAAACCTGCCGGGGTCCAGCTGGAGGAGGTGGAGACATCCACACCCAACAGCCCTATTGGTCTAACAAATATTTACGTTTGTTGCCCAGACTTGTACACAGTCGTGTTGGCAAAGAAACAGCTACACCAACTCACAACTCAAGGCTAAGCCACAGTAGCAGCTCCTCGAGTGATCAAAGGGAGGATCAAGAAGACCAAGACAACCCAAGACAACAAGATATCACCGTGGGAAAGCCTCCCTTGCGGGGCATGGCAACTCATCCTTCCACTTCGAAACCCCCCCTGCACGTAGTCGCTGATGCCGTAGGCGCTGTGGTGGCGTTGGGAGAAGTGAGTGCCGTGGGTGACACGACCAGCGCAGGTGGCGCTGTCGTTGTGTCCCCTGTGGTCGAAGCTGGACCAGAGAACGTTGGGGAAGGGCGACATCAACAACATCCTGACAACCATAACCCGTAGACCGAGGGCGGGGACAACATTCAGTCTCCACCTCCCCACCGTGCAAGCGGGCGCAGTCATAGCAACAACGCCCGTTCTGGCATGAGCTGTGACCCTCTAGCCGCACCCGCCGCGGGTGCGGCTACTGGGCACGCGCCTTGACTAGAGCAAGGTGAGAAAAACATAGCGCTGGATCGGGGAACCGGTCCCCAAATGCGCCCAACTCATCACCCAACTGCCTTGGCAACCAGCTCACAACGGCATGAGCGTGGCGACACTTGTGCTAGTGTTACCAGGAGTTGAGTGACGTCACGACCTGCCTCATCATCTATGCCGAGCATAGCTACGGAAGCCATGGCGTGGGCCTAACTCCTGTTGAAGTTCCCACCAGCAGCTAATCAAATGGATGAGTGGAGAGCCACCATCCAGAGTTTGATCGGCTTCGCTGAAGCCGAAAAATATCAGTAGATGGAGCCATCGCAGTACCCATGAACAAAGATAGCGCCCGAACCGCTGGCCATGTTGAGGGTGCCACATTGACGGTGCAGTCCCCTCCGCGGCAGCAAACCAAGAGGCAACAACAAGAGCAACGCGACCACGAGCCCCACAAAGCTTTGATGTCCTTGTCTCATCCACGAGCCCGTCGAGATCAGCAACAGGTGCTGGAAGATCGGCGGAGGGAAGAATCGCGCGTCACTATAGAGCGGCGCTAGGAGACCCGCCGTCAATCTGACACACGCAATGGCCCAGACGCTGATGAACCCGTGCGCAGTGAGGCTGGGTACTTACCTTTCGAGGTTGGGTTCCCTGCCTTCACTCACGAGCCATGGCAAGTCCATTGGCCATCTGCCCTTGTTTTCAAGACAGAATTGCCAGAAAATTATGATGGAAAGTTGTACCTGGCAGAGTTCTTGAGCATCTGCGCGATTGTTGTTCAAGCCATTGGGGACACGGATGAGAAAGTGTTTGCCAACTACTTCCCTTTAGCGCTCAAGTCAAATGTGAGGTCGTGGATGATGCACCTGCTGGAGAACTCAATCTCATCATGGGCTGGTCTGTGCAATGAGTTTGTTGGCGCCTTCACGGGCGGCCATCAAGAGCCAGGACGCCCAAGTGACTTGCAAGTTCTTCCATAGAAGGAAGGGCAGAGCTTGAGAAAGTATATGCAGAGATTTAGTCGGGTGCACCGCAACATTCCAGAGATACACCCGATAGCTGTGATTGCCGCGTTCCACACGAACGTGCACAACAGGAGGATACGTTCCAAGATGAACGTTCGGCTGCCCAAGACCGTCAATGAGTTATACACCTTGGCGGACAAATGCGCTAGGGCTGAAGAAGGAAGGTGACTCCTCGGAGAGGAGGATGGCATGAAGGTTGATTCAGATGATGGTGACGAGGCCGCTGGCTCAAAGAAGAAATGGGGTGAGCGCAAGGAAAAGTCAGTATTGGCCGTTGAGGGCTCTGGCCATCCTAGCACCTGCAAAAAGGCCAAAACTGAATACCCCGTTAAGGAAGCTACCGCGTGCGCTCATTGCCGGGAGGCTACGGCTGCGGAGAAAGCTGGGAAGTCCGATGGGCCAGACTGCAAAATCCACCGCACCAAGGGTCATGATCTTCAAGAGTGTCATCAAGTCGAGCAACTTGTCAAGAAGGAGAAAGTTGATTATGAGAAGTGCGACAAGGGGAGACCAAGAAGGTGCTAGCTAGAAGGGCCATGGTAGTAGAGGAGGCCGCCGTGGAAAGACCCCTTAGCAAAACGAGAAAACTGCTAGAGGCCCTGAGAAGAAAGAAGGTGATGATGAGAATGATGAAGGGGATGAAAAAGAAACCAGTGAGCAAGAATTCTCGAAAGCAACCGAAGCTATGTGCATTGACGGGGGTGCATCCCTGCACTCCTCTCACGGCCAACTCAAGCAGTGGGCGCGTGTGGTCAATGATGTGGAGCCGGATGTAGACTCTCGGAAGCCCCTCAAATGGTCCCGCACACCTATCATCTTTGATGAAGAGGATCACCCTGACCGCTATACAGCGGTAGGGTGTTTGCCATTGTTGGTCTCACCAACCATCCGCAACCTCAAAGTAACAAAGATGCTAGTTGACATCGGGGCTGGACTGAACCTGATCTCTCCCAAAGTAGTAGCAAGTTACAGATATCAAATGAAGAGCTCAAAGTTACTGGCACGTTACAAGGAATCAACCCCGGTAGGAGCCAGCCTAAGGGAAAGATACGCTGGCGGAAACATTTGGCGGACGCTGAAATACCGGAGTAAGAGGATTGTGTTTGATGTAGTCGATCTTCCTCTGCCTTACAATGGGATCCTTGCCGCCCAGCTTTGGCAAAGTTCATGGAAGCATCCCACTATCCATGCTTATAATACTCTGAAGATGCTAGGGCCGATGGGCGTCATTTCCATCCCATCGGATAAGAAGGATGCGATCATATGCGTGGATAAGATGTACCGATACGCGGTAGCCACTGAGGCTACTGAAGCTGTGGCTCCTGCCAAGGAGACAAAGAAAGGAAAGAAGGTAGCAGAGATGTCGGCAAGGAATCTGGAAAGCATGCCTCTCTGTAGTGCGCTGCACCTGTTGATGACTTGCTGGAGAGTTCAACTAGTAAGAGATCAAAGGTTGCTTCACCTACTGTGAAGAAGGTCCCAGCAGGACAGGATGGCACTGACAGTACGTTCACCATCTGTGCCACCCTTGACGACAAATAGGAAAGCGTGCTCGTTGCCTTCCTGCTGGGCGAATGTCGATATATTAGCTTGGCAACCATCTTACATCCCCGGCGTTCCTAGGGAGGTAGTAGAGCACCACCTTGTTGTCTCTCCTCATTCCTGGCCCGTCAAGCAGAATGTCAGAAAGCAGGCTTTGGAACGGCAACAGTTTATTGCCGAGGAGATCAAGAATCTTGAAGCAGCTGGTTTAGTCAAGGGAGTTTTTGCATCCAACATGGTTAGCAAACCCAGTGGTGGTGCGCAAGGCGAATGGGAAATGTAGGCTTTGCATAGACTTCACAGCTCTGAACAACGCATGCCTGAAGGACACTTTCCCCTTGCCGTGCATTGATGAGATTGTGGATACCATTTCCGGGTGTGATCTACTTTCCTTTTTGGATGCATACTCCGGATACCATCAGATATACATGTCCAAGGAAGACGAAGAGAAGACCGTGTTCATAACTCCATGTGGCATGTACTGCTTTGTACGAATGCTGACGCAGAGCATCCTACAGACATCACCATATCAAAGTTCATTCGGCAACTGACACATGTGACATCTACTTCACATACATAAAGGTGAATCATCTCCTTTACATACGCTCACTTGACCCCTTCAAGGATTGTATACTACTTGACACTTCTCCCGTGTGCATGCGTAGGTATTATTGGAGCACCACGGATGACGAGGAGTGCGAGCACAAGAGTACAACTACACCATCCGCGAGGGAAGCATGGAAGAGAAGGAAGAAGAAGCATGGACAAGCAACTGGAACGCCTGGAACTTACGGCTATCCTGGAACTTCTAGCCCTGCCACACCGAAGCCTTCCAAGAGCATTGTAACGCCCTCGATGCGGCTATATCTCCCACGTGTCGAAGCACGACTTAGAGGCATCACCGCATTGAAAGCAATGTCGCAAGTGAGGTAATCTTCACACAACCCATGTAATACATAAGGGAAAGAGATACATAGTTGGCTTACAATCCACTTCACACAATACATGAGTAAAGCATTACATCATACAGATACAATCAAGGTCCGACTATGGAACCAAAATAAAAGAAGACTACCCCAAATGCTACACAGATCCCCGATCGTCCCAACTGGGCTCCACTACTGATCAACTGAAACGAAACAACACAATGAACAAGATCTTCATCGAGCTCCTCCTTGAGCTCGGATGCGTCACCTGCACGGTTTCATCGGCACCTACAAACTGGTTTTGGAAGTATCTGTGAGTCATAAGGACTCAGCAATCTCACACCCGTGAGATCAAGACTATTTAAGCTTATAGGAAGGATGGAGTAATGAGGTGGAGCTGCAGCAAGCGACTAGCATATATGGTGGCTACAATCGCAAAAGAGAGCGAGAAGAGAAGCAAGGCACGGTCGTGAAGCTAGTAGCGATCAAGAAGTGATCCTGAAACTACTTACGTCAAACATAACTCCAACACTCAGTTCACTTCCTGACTCACGAGAAGAGACCATCATGGTTACACACGGGTTGATGTATTTTAATTAAGATCAACTTCGGTTTTCTAAAACCGGACATTAACAAATTCCCATCTGCCTCACAACCGCGGGCACGACTTTCGAAAGATAATACCCTGCAGGGGTGTCCCAACTTAGCCCATTATAAGCTCTCGCGATCAAAGAAGGATATTCCTTCTACCGAAGACCCGATCAGTCTCGAATCCCGACTACAAGACATTTCGACAAGAATAAAACAAGACCAGAAAGCCGCCTGATGTGCCGACAAATCCCGATAGGAATCGCACGCACTCGCTCTCGTGGCACACCGGATAGGTCAGCCACGAGTCAAACCAGCCTCGAGTTGCCCTGGTGGCCCCTGATCTGCCCATTTCGACCAACACTGAAGGAGCACCGCCCGGGGCTAAATAAAGATGACCCTTGAGTCTGCAGAACCCAAGGGAAGGGGTATATGTGGTAGGTAGTCAAATGGTAAAACAAAGGTTGGGCCTTGCTGGAGGAGTCTTATTCAAAGCGAACTGTCAAGGGGGGTCCCATAAATCACCCAACCGCGTTAGGAACGCAAAATCCGGGAACATAATACCGATATGACGGAAACTAGGGCGGCAAGAGTAGAACAAAACACCAGGCATAAGGCCGAGCCTTCCACCCTTTACCAAGTATATAGGTGCATTAATTAAATAAGAGATATTGTGATATCCCAACAAGTAAACATGTTCCAACAAGGAACAACATCTCCATGTTCCAACAAGGAACAAACATCATCTTCACCTGCAACTAACAACGCTATAAGAGGGGCTGAGCAAAGCGGTAACATAGCATACAACGGTTTGCTAGGAAAGGATGGTTAGAGGCTTGACATGGCAACATGGGAGGCATGCTGTAGCAAGTGGTAGGCATCGTACCATAGGCACAACAAAAGAGCGAACATCTAGCAAGCAAAGATAGAAGTGATTTCGAGGGTATGGTCATCTTGCCTGAGATCCCGCTAGGAAGAAGAACGAGTCCATGAAGAAGACAAACGGACGAAGTCGAACGGATCCTCACAACTTCGGAACGAAACCGAAGCTAACGAGAGAAGCAACCCGGAAAGAAACAAACAACATAGTAAACAACCATCACATAAACATGGCATGAAGCACAATCAAGTATGATGCATGTCCGGTTTAATGAGGCATGGCATGGCAAAGTGCAACAAACAATACTACAAGTTAAGTGGATCTCAATATGCAACGAGGTGCATGTTGACGGAACACCACATCAATTATTTAGTTTTCTCTCGGTTATGCTACCAAACAATATTAAGTGTTGTTAAACATGGCAAGAGGTGAAGCATAAATAAACTAACTATTTAGGCAAGTTTAAATGAGGCCGAAAGCGAGAAACTACAATTCCAGAAAATCCCCATATGCATTTAGCAATTTAATGCAACGACAAGTTTAAACATTTTAAATGTTGTTATCATGATGCGGATGACATATACAAGTTATATGCAATTTTTATGAAAAAGTTGACATAAGCATGTTATGAAGCATTTATCACCGTGGTGGAAGAAAGGAGTGCCACGGCAACGAATCCGAAAATGATGCCACGGCAACATATCGGTTCCGGTAGCTCATGGAGATACCGGTGCAAAAGGAAGAGTGCGGATGTGCGGAACATGATAGAGATGGTGGGGTGATCCCGGTTACCGAGTTCCCACGGGTCATCGGCATGGCGAACGAGGAGGAACGTGCATGAAGCAAACGGGCACGGTGCAAACATAGGGTGCATCTTATACAACACATGCATTCGGTCCACAGACGGCGTCTCGGGGTTATACCTTTGAGGCATGCATTTTCAAAGCGGACCGGTTCGGAGAGGAAGTAGTCGTTCACGGGTCGTCGAGGGAAGTAGAGGAAGTAGTTGTTCCGCGACGGTAGTAGTGGAAGTACTTGTTCTCGCACGCTCTAGGGTCGAGGGTAGAGGTTCTCGCGATCTCGGTGATGGTAGTGGTACACGTTATCTTGTGGAACTTCACGGTTTGTTCTGTAGTCGTACACGGGTCCTTGCCGAAGATGGTTGCACACGCACGTGGATGAACCATTCATCGACCTCCTGGTACTTGGCGAAAATCTCGAAGATGGCCTTGGTGTTCCTGGTACTTGGTGTCTCGTACTGGCCGATCCAAAACGAAGAAAGACAAAAGGGCCTCTGGAGGACAGCAGCAAGGCAACTCATGCCCGACAATGAAATAACAAAATCGGCCACGATGTGGTGGTGGAGCAGAACACTAAGAGGCAGGGCGTCGGCGAGGGAGACGGGACGCGCACAGCAGAGGCCAGCGGCGGCGCACGTCCATGGCACACACGAGGACGAGCAGGACATCGAGGAGGGCAGCGGAGGCAACGGGCGGAGCAGAGGGGCCAAGGCCATGGCGCGCGGAGGAGAAGCAGGGGCGACGCTTGGGGCTCGGGGTGGCGCTCGGCAAAAGGAGCAGCTCCGGCAATGGAGGGTTGCAGCGGAGGCATGGTTGCGGGCGCCATGGGAGGTGAGGCGCGGGGCGTGGTGAGCGGCGCAGTAGGATGGCGCAGGGGAGAAGGCGCGGGCGACCGAGCTCACCGGAGGGCGCAGGGACGAGCGGGATCGGGCACGGGGTGAAGGAGGATGGGGATGAGGCGCCGGGCCTTGCAACATGGGAGCTCTCTCCCTAGCGATGTGTGTGATGCATGGTGGCGGCGCGAGGGAATGAGGAGGGATCGAGGGAGAGATGCTGAGGGGATCGAGCAGGGGGGGTTCGGGCTAGGGTTTAGGAGGGTTAGGTGGGCTGGGCCTGTGGAACGGGCCGGTCTGGTTGGTCAGGCCCAAGAGGCCGGCTGGGCTGGCTCCTCTCTCCTCTCTTTCTCTCAAAAGAAAAGAAACAAAATAGAGATAAGAAATAAAAGAAAGAGAGGGTTACGGAAAGAATTTGGGCATGGGGTTAATTTACTTGGACTCACAAAAATGTGCACAGTCCATGAAAAATAGGAGTGGCAAGATTGCAGGAATTAAATTCAAAGTCATTTGAATTTAATTCAAAAGGTTTGAGCAAGGACTAGGAATTAGAGGTTTCCAAAAATGTTGGGACTTTTGGTGGAGCTCCGGAAGACGATGAAAGAATAAATGGCAAAGTTGGAGATCAAGAATTAAGACAACAAAGGCATTAGGATATTTTGTAAGTGTGTTTATGTAAATCCAAATAATTGAATATTTACTATAGCTCTCTAAATATCGAGAGGATATGTTTTAAAGAGAATCACCATGTGAATTCCCTCGATTTAAATGGATCAAAGATCCATGCCATTTATTTAGTTGAGTTGCAAAAGATTTATGAGATGATGGCATGATGACATGATGCAATGCAGAAAATAAATAGAGCAAGCACAAATAAAAAACACACGGAGGTCACAAAAATATGGAAGTCTTATAGACCGTCGGTCTCGGCGCGTTACAACAATCCACCACTACAAGAGGATCTCGTCCCGAGATCTAGGATGGCACCAGAGGGAAACCGAAGAGGAAGAGAGGAGGTAAAACTAAGTTGCTTCTTTGACGAACGAGTGAAACCATGAACCTTGAGAGGTTGAGCAATTTAAAAGAAAAAGTATAACAGAGATGAACGAGATTGCAAACAATCCGTTAGAAAAAAGGAACAAGGAACATTATGGGAACTTGAAGGTTGCAAAGACATGAATCAAGAGTTTAATGGAAAAGATAGAATTCGAAACCACTCCGGTTAAAACAAGATGAGAGGGAAGAATTCGGCAAGACTCCGTTGAACCCGGAAGGAATAGAACATGAACTTGAGAAGATGGGACGATACTTGATGAAATCAACAACACACTGCCTCCGGAACTATTGAAAGAATGGCACAATGGGTAAGAAGGATTTCAGACAGCACTAAGGTTGAAAAGAGAGGCAAAACTTGATAAGATGAAAGAACTTGAAGAGATGACACAACACTCTGGTTAAATGGATAAGCACGAAAAGAACACGATCTTGGCAAAACGAGGTGATGGGTGAAGAGCACAACATCACAATGCCTCCGGAACGAAAGAATAGAAGCTAGACCGTTGGGATAAAGGGACGGAGAAGAAAATGCCAACTTCTACCACAATTGAATTTGAAAGAGCCTCCTTAAAAAGAAGGATTGAACGGAGTTGTTAGAAAACCAACAACGAAAAGAATAAGCTTGTAGTGGACTTATTGAAACATCTCAACATTATGAGGTGACAAATGGCCACTAAAGGAAGCCATTGATTTGAGTGAGAGCACCAAGGCAATGAAAAAGTTCTTTCACCAAGAGGATAGGAGAAAACTTGGATCATTGATAAGCACCATAATAGCAACATTCCTTAGGGAAGGCTTTAGGTGAAAACATGACACAAGATAAATCCAACGAAGAGATTGATGGATTTAAAATACCTCATTCTTGACAACATGTGAATCATGAAACATGAATGAAACTGTCAAAATGACATAACACCACCTGAAAAAATAAGGTCGAAAGAGTTGCACTTCGGAATGCAAGATGAAGAATGCTTGAACTCCTCAAAACAAAACATGTGTTGAGCACCATGTTTATTTTGAAGTATGGCTTGACGGATCTTAACTTCGAGAGAAATCTTGATGAACAATTGAAGAATGAAAAGAATCCTTGACGGCAGCACCATGTAGAGCCTCCATGAAGAACTCCGGTAAACAAAAGGGTGATAGAAAGAAAGAGAAGTTGAAAACACAAGGTTAAGCCTTGCAATGATTTAGATGGATCTTCGTGATGATGAGAGCTTGGAACTCCGGAAAAGAAAAGATGAAACAATCAAACCGAGAATTTATTCATCATGAACAAACTCCAAAGAAGGAATTAATCACTTGGATGA
The DNA here is from genome assembly GCA_021437245.1 of Aegilops speltoides. Classification (NCBI taxonomy): domain Eukaryota; kingdom Viridiplantae; phylum Streptophyta; class Magnoliopsida; order Poales; family Poaceae; genus Aegilops; species Aegilops speltoides. The sequence goes on from CM038144.1 coordinate 186,900,026, forward strand.
AACAAGAACAAGAATTATGTTATGTGTATCCTTCACCAATTTAAATTGATGACAAGCAACGGATTTGGCATACTACTTATTCTCGAGAAAGGATTAAGAGAGATATGGCATAAACTTGAGAAGGTCTTCAACTAACCACCGTAGGATTTGGAAAGAACGAATGAATTGATATGATAACAAAGAAAGAGAACTCTTGAACGAACCACCGTAAGAATTGAAATTGAACGTAGCAAATGCACAAATCACCGGAAGAATTGCAAAATGAATGAAGATACTTTAGGTATTTAGATACAAATGAACTAATAGATCACGAGCTGATTAGAGAAAACTTGAATGATGCACCGTATGATGTGGAGAACGAGAGCTGAAAGCTTGAATGAATAATACCGAGATGATGGGCTTCAAAGAATGAAACCAAAAGACTCCTAAAATGCTCGATGGTGAAAAGATTCTCACAATCGAAAACAATTATGAGAGGATGGCAACAAGCTAGCACCATGAATCCTCAAGAGAATAGAGAAAGATTAAAGAGAAACTCTTCTTCGGTCTTCAAATGATGAGAATGACAACGAGAAACACCACCAAGAATTATTGAGGCACACCGAAGAATCAAAAGCGAAGAGGTTGATCCAACTATGAAAAGAATTTGAAAGATCTTGGAGAAAAGCATTTGACCGATGATAACTCATTCTTACGCCAAACTTGGAGAAGAATTTAGGATAGCTCGAAAATAGAAGAGTCGTAAGATCCTCGAGAAAAGACCGTGGGTTAGGGCCCACTCAAAAGAACACCGCTGAAAAGATTTAAAAGAGATGTTGCACCGTTGAATTAAATGACTTGAATGAGATACCAATCTCAAAGAGCTTGAATGAATGCAGAGTGGAAACACGAATCTTCGAGATATCTTGAGCACTCCGAATAACAAATAGCGAGAAGTAGAATGATAAAGAGGTGCACCGGTATGAGAAGACATTGAAATGAGGAAAAAGGTATGATCAACAAAACTTGACTTGAATCCACCGGAGAAGAGAAAGGAATGAGGAATGACGAACTAGTAGAACATCTTCTTGAGAACCACCGGGTAAGAACATTGACGGTAAGAATGGAGAAACTTCACAAAAATAAAAGGATACTTGGTAAAGAAGTCTTAGTCCTTGAGGAAAAAGGTTGGGTGGGCGTGAAAAAACAAAGGCAACTTGGAGACGGATGAAACAAACACCGTTGAGAAGAAATGATAATTGGTCTTGCTGATGTTGAAGTGATCGGATCCACTTGAAGAGAAACACGCCAGTTGAAAAGGATTGACATGACAATCTCGATTGTCGAGAAGGATTGGTATTCACATCGGAGTATGAGAACACCATTTCGGCAAGGTATGGAATCAATCACTTGACATTGAAGCAACTAGAATACCACAACTCAAAACAAAAACAAAGGACTGGCTTGCAGAATAAGCCGGAACAAACATATGATAGAGATTTCGTCCGAAGTTTTCCTGGTGGGGCCTACACGGCTCGATCAGACAAAGACCATCATGTACAAGGCAAGGCACATGACATACGAAGCGCCCCGAGTCGGCATAGCCAAGGACTCATTAAGACACAACGAGACCATCAGAAACCAACCGTGAATAGGCGGACCACTAGACGCCGAACCCCAATTTCATATCATACATCCGCTCGGAAAGATATCCTAAGAGCTACTTGAATTCCCACCTATGAAACTCCCAAAATTCTCCTGTTATGCAATCAGGTGTTGGGGATACAGGAAGCATAATATCTCACCCAAAACTAGCAAATCCTACATCCAAATTGTATCCATCCTTCAACACATAACCAAGAAACCTTCGAAATCGTCTACCTCAACCTTCGAAAAGCATCCGTTATACAAGTTATGGCGATACTCCCGAACTCCCACCCTAGTACTGGGTGGCGTCGAGGTTATCTCACCAACGAACTACATAAAAGAGATTTTCGATGTCGGTGTACTAAACTCAGGTATTCCAGAACTGCAACGATAAAATTATGGCGACAACACCTCAGAGCTCAACTCCCCGGGACACTTCCACTAAACCCCTGACAGGAGGCACCAAGACAATGTTCTCATCATAAAACCATCGGAACGATTCCAAGATACCCGCGTGATCCTAAAAAAATTGAGTGAAATTTGAGAAGAGAAGAGCCAAAACTCTACGTCACGACGCCTTACCAGAGCGATGAAGAGACTGGGGAGTAAAAAGAATTCCTAACTCTCCGATATATATAATCCTAAATGACTCAAAACATTTTTCTAGACACAACTCGGCCGCTAAAAATGATCAAGAAGTGGGGCTCTAAGGTCGGGAAGGCTCGACACCAACTTGTAACGCCTCGATGCGGCTATATCTCCCACGGTCGGCAGCACGACTTAGAGGCATAACCGCATTGAAAGCAATGTCGCAAGTGAGGTAATCTTCACACAACCCATGTAATACATAAGGGAAAGAGATACATAGTTGTCTTGCAATCGCCACTTCACACAATACATGAGTAAAGCATTACATCATAAAGATACAATCAAGGTCCGACTACGGAACCAAAATAAAAGAAGACTACCCCAAATGCTACACAGATCCCCGATCGTCCCAACTGGGCTCCACTACTGATCAACTGAAACGAAACAACACAATGAACAAGATCTTCATTGAGCTCCTCCTTGAGCTCGGATGCATCACTTGCACGGTTTCATCGGCACCTACAAACTGGTTTTGGAAGTATCTGTGAGTCACGAGGACTCAGCAATCTCACACCCGCGAGATCAAGACTATTTAAGCTTATAGGAAGGATGGAGTAATGAGGTGGAGCTGCAGCAGTTTACTAGCATATATGGTGGCTACAATCGCAAAAGAGAGCGAGAAGAGAAGCAAGGCACGGTCGTGAAGCTAGTAGCGATCAAGAAGTGATCCCAAACTACTTACGCCAAACATAACTCCAACACCATGTTCACTTCCCTGACTCCGAGAAGAGACCATCACGTTACACACGTGGTTAATGTATTTTAATTAAGATCAACTTCGGTTTTCTACAACCGACATTAACAAATTCCCATCTGCCTCATAACCACGGGCACGGCTTTCGAAAAATAATACCCTCGCAGGGTGTCCCACTTAGCCCATTATAAGCTCTCGCGATCAACGAAGGATATTCCTTCTACCGAAGACCCTATTAGTCTCGAATCCCGGACTACAAGACATTTCGACAAGAATAAAACAAGACCAGCAAAGCCGCCGGATGTGCCGACAAATCCCGATAGGAGTCGACGCACTCGCTCTCGTGGCACACCGGATAGGTCAGCCACGAGTAAAACCAGCCCTCGAGTTGCCCGTGATGGCCCCGCAGATCGCCTGCTTTGACCAACACTGAAGGAGCACCGCCCGGGGCTAAATAAAGATGACCCTTGAGTCTGCAGAACCCAAGGAAGGGGTATATGTGGTAGGTAGTCAAATGGTAAAACCAAGGTTGGGCCTTGCTGGAGGAGTCTTATTCAAAGCGAACTGTCAAGGGGGTCCCATAAATCACCCAACCGCGTTAGGAACACAAAATCCGTGAACATAATACCGATATGACGGAAACTAGGGCGGCAAGAGTGGAACAAAACACCAGTCATAAGGCCGAGCCTTCCACCCTTTACCAAGTATATAGGTGCATTAATTAAATAAGAGATATTGTGATATCCCAACAAGTAAACATGTTCCAACAAGGAACAACATCTCCATGTTCCAAAAAGGAACAAACATCATCTTCACCTGCAACTAAGAACGCTATAAGAGGGGCTGAGCAAAGCTGTAACATAGCCAAACATGGTTAGAGGCTTGACATGGCAACATGGGAGGCATGATATAGCAAGTGGTAGGCATCGTACCATAGGCACAACAAAAGAGCGAGCATCTAGCAAGCAAAGATAGAAGTGATTTTGAGGGTATGGTCATCTTGCCTGAGATCCCGCTGGGAAGAAGAACGAGTCCATGAAGAAGACAAACGGACGAAGTCGAACGGATCCTCACAACTCCGGAACGAAACCGAAGCTAACGAGAGAAGCAACCCGGAAAGAAACAAACAACATAGTAAACAACCATCACATAAACATAGCATGAAGCACAATCAAGTATGATGCATGTCCGATTTAATGAGGCATGGCATGGCAAAGTGCAACAAACAATACTACAAGTTAAGTGGAGCTCAATATGCAACGAGGTGCATGTTGACGGAACACCACATCAATTATTTAGTTTTCTCTTGGTTATGCTACCAAACAATATTAAGTGTTGTTAAACATGGCATGAGGTGAAGCATAAATAAACTAACTATTTAGGCAAGTTTAAATGAGGCCGAAAGCAACAAACGACAATTCCGGAAAATCCCCATATGCATTTAGCAATTTAATGCAACGACAAGTTTAAACATTTTAAATGTTGTTATCATGATGCGGATGACATATACAAGTTATATGCAATTTTTTTGAAAAAGTTGACATAAGCATGTTATGAAGCATTTATCACCGTGGTGGAAGAAAGGGGTGCCACGGCAACGAATCCGAAAATGATGCCACGGCAACATATCGGTTCCGGTAGCTCATGGAGATACCAGTGCAAAAGGATGCATGCGGATGTGCGGAACATGGTAGAGATGGTGGGGTGATCCCGGTTACCGAGTTCCCACGGGTCATCGGCATGGCGAACGAGGAGGAACGTGCATGAAGCAAACGGGCACGGTGCAAACATAGGGTGCATCTTAAACAACACATGCATTCGGTCCACAGACGGTGTCTCGGGGTTATACCTTCGAGGCATGCATTTTCAAAGCGGACCGGTTCGGAGAGGAAGTAGTCGTTCACGGGTCGTCGAGGGAAGTAGAGGAAGTAGTTGTTCCGCGACGGTAGTAGTGGAAGTAGTCGTTCTCGCACGCTCTAGGGTCGAGGGTAGAGGTTCTCGCGATCTCGGCGATGGTAGTGGTACACGTTATCTTGTGGAACTTCACGGTTCGTTCTGTAGTCGTACACGGGTCCTTGCCGAAGATGGTTGCACACGCACGTAGATGAACCATTCATCGACCTCCTGGTACTTGGCAAAAATCTCGAAGATGGCCTTGGTGTTCCTGGTACTTGGCGTCTCGTACTGGCCGATCCAAAATGAAGAAAGACAAAAGGGCCTTTGGAGGACAGCAGCAAGGCAACTCATGCCCGACAATGAAACAACAAAGTTGGCCACGATGTGGTGGTGGAGCAGAACACCAAGAGGCAGGGCATCGACGAGGGAGACGGGACGCGCACAGCAGAGGCGAGCGGCGGCGCACGTCCATGGCACACACGAGGACGAGCAGGACGTCGAGGACGGCAGCAGAGGCGACGGGCGGAGCAGAGGGGCCAAGGCCATGGCGCGCGGAGGAGAAGCAGGGCCAGGAGCGACGCGGGAGGAAGCAGGGGCGACGCTTGGGGCTCGGGGTGGCGCTCGGCAAAAGGAGCAGCTCCGGCGATGGAGGGTTGCAGCGGAGGCATGGTTGCGGGCGCCATGGGAGGTGAGGCGCGGGGCGTGGTGAGCGGCGCAGGAGGATGGCGCAGGGGAGAAGGCTCGGGCGACCGAGCTCACCGGAGGGCGCAGGGACGAGCGGCATCGGGCACAGGGTGAAGGAGGATGGGGATGAGGCACTCGGGCCTTGCAGCGCGGGGAGCTCCTCTACCTAACGATGTGTGCGATGCATGGTGGCGGCGCGAGGGAATGAGGAGGGATCGAGGGAGAGATGCTGAGGGGATCGAGCAGGGGGGGTTCGGGCTAGGGTTTAGGAGGGTTAGGTGGGCTGGGCCTGTGGAACGGGCCGGTCTGGTTGGTTAAGCCGAAGAGGCCGGCTGGGCTGGCTCCTCTCTCCTCTCTTTCTCTCAAAAGAAAAGAAACAAAATAGAGATAAGAAATAAAAGAAAGAGAGGGTTACGGAAAGAATTTGGGCATGGGGTTAATTTACTTGGACTCACAAAAATGTGCACGGTCCATGAAAAATAGGAGTGGCAAGATTGCAGGAATTAAATTCAAAGTCATTTGAATTTAATTCAAAAGGTTTGAGCAAGGACTAGAATTAGAGGTTTCCAAAATGTTGGGATTTTTGGTGGAGCTCCTAAGACGATGAAAGAATAAATGGCAAAGTTGGAGATCAAGAATTAAGACAACAAAGGCATTAGGATATTTTTAAGTGTGTTTATGTAAATCCAAATAATTGAATATTTACTATAGCTCTCTAAATATCGAGAGGATATGTTTTAAAGAGAATCACCATGTGAATTCCCTCGATTTTAATGGATCAAAGATCCATGCCATTTATTTAGTTAAGTTGCAAAAGATTTATGAGATGATGGCATGATGACATGATGCAATGCAAAAAATAAATAGAGCGAGCACAAATAAAAAACACACGGAGGTCACAAAAATATGGAAGTCTTCTGGACCGTCGGTCTCGGGGCGTTACAAGCGTGCCAACTCTCTGAATAGCCCGGACCCTGCCCAGACCTTCTGGTCGTTCCTAGAAGTTCCGGCCTGCCTGAGGGACTTAGACCAAGGCCCATGTACCCTTTCTCCCCTCACTTACCCCTTCGTGGCTACTACTATATATACTCACCCCCTCCTCCATTATAGGGTTAGCATAGGTTTAGCTCATTTTAGAGATAGAAAATTGCTCATCCATGTGGTTCTACTCCATCGAGAGACCGCGTCCTCTATGGAGAAGATCAACGCTTGGATTCAAGACCGCTCATGGGAAGATCCCTCGTGGACTCGGGGCCTTCTCACGAAGATGAACTAGTTACCGTTTGTGTCATCCTTTATTGACTTTGGATCGTGTATCTGTTTGCGTTCATGGATCTGGCACATGTGTGATTGTTTCTTGTTGTGTATCCTCTTGTTCCCCTCGTGATTTCCCTCATGTCTCCCCTCGTGTTCTTCGTGTTGTTCGTGGGATCCCCTCCAAATCATGAAAGATTGGCCTCAGGGTTTCCACCCTACATCATCTTGGTACCATGAGCCACGTTGATCATGAATTTGGAGCCCCTACCCCCGCTTTCTAGCCTTGTTTTCTTTGATTTCGTCCTTAATTCGAAAATCCCCACAAAAAATAGCCCCAATTTTTTTTGTGGTTTGTTGGTTTGATGATGTTTTGTTGATTTTGATCCATGGATTCGGTGTGTTTCAAGTGGATCTAGCCTTCCCCATCTTTTCCCCCATTTCCATACATCAAATCTTTGAAAGCACATTTGCTCCCTGGGTGGTTTTGGTAATTAATGACAACATACTTTGTGGTTGGACTAATGCTTTTATCAAGTATGTTTCAGGAAGTTCAATCACATTGGCATGGCAAAAGGATCAAGAGGTGGACCCCTAAAATGCTAAGGCAAGCATTGGCAAAAGCTCAAGACTCCATTTTTGGTTTAGTGATCCAAGATCACATTGAGTCCATAGGAAAGCCAATACTATTAAAAGGGATGAGGTTATGATGATGATCCGTTGCTCAAAGTGCTTAGTGATACATCTCCTAAACTATCAGCAACTCTCACCGCCATATACACTCATAAGTAATCTCGGTCCCACCGATATTCCAAACTCACCACACCGAGATGAACCACCTCAGCCATAAAGCCAAACCCTAGAAATCTCGGATTTTCCGATTCAACTCGGTCTCACCAAACTTGAGTTGCCAAGCTTCAGAATCTTCGTCATCAAATCGGTGTCACCGAGATGATGAAGTCGGTCCCACCGAGATTGGCAAGCTCTTGTCTTTGCACGAATCGGACAAACCGAGATTGTATTTTCGGTCCCACTGAAAATCCCAACGCTCACATGATTTGAACTTTCGGTCTCACCGAGTTGTCAACTTCGGTCCCACCGAGATTGGTCAAATGTGTAACGGTTGGATTTTGTGTGGAGGCTATAAATACCCTCCACCCCTCTTCATTCGTGGAGAGAGCCATCGAAAGAACTACCACTCCTACCTTACATTTCGAGAAGAGAACTACCTACCCTTGTGTTGAGATCAAGTTGCTCCACTCCCACCATATGAAGCTTGATCTCTAGCCTTCCCAAGTTGCTTTCCACTCAATCTTTTCTTCCACCACAGCCAAATCAAGAAGGAGAGTTGAGTGTTGGGGAGATTATCATTTGAAGCACAAGAGCAAGGAGTTCATCATCATCAACACCATCTATTACCTTTTGGAGGGTGGTGCCTCCTAGATTGGTTAGGTGTCGCTGGGGAGCCTCCACGAGATGTGGAGTTGAACCAAGAAGTTTGTAAGGGCAAGGAGATCGCCTACTTCGTGAAGATCTACCCCGAGTAAGGCTAGCCTCCGTGGGCATAGGCCATGATGGCATAGACAAGGTTGCTTCTTCGTGGACCCTTCGTGGGTGGAGCCTCCGTGGACTCTCGCAGCCGCTACCCTCCGTGGGTTGAAGTCTCCATCAACGTGGAAGTACGATAGCACCACCTATCGGAACCACGAGAAAAATCACCGCGCTCCAAATTGCGCTTGATCTTCTCCACTTCTCTTTACTACTTGTGCAATTTACTTTCCGCTGCCCATACTCTAGAATTGCATGTGTAGTATGCTACTTGACTTGTGTGTTATGCAAAATCTGCCAAAATCTATCCTTGATAAAAGACGGAATTTTTATCTTGTCGAGTAGTTCAATCACCCTCTAGACACTCTCACCTTCTTCGATCCTACAATTGGTATCGAGCATAGGTTTCCATTGCTTTGGTTTACACACCATTGGAGGAAGGTGGACGGTTCACGCTTGGGAGTGTTAGCCATAGAGTGCCTATTCTTAATGGAGTGTCCTATAACTCGTGGAGGATTGAAATGCTTATTATCTTTAAGATGTATAACTTGCAAAATATGTTGAAACCCCTATGTGCCTCCATTTGACCCCTTGCACCCTACCATGGATGAAGAGCTTGATTTGCTTCAGAACCTTAGAACTGTAAATCTTATCATTAGAGGGTTACCCGATAACTTGCTTAAGCTCGTTATAAACTTTGAGTGCGCTTATGCTATGTGGAAGTTCTTGGAAGAACTTTATCCGGACTACTCTTTGAGAGGTCTTGATGAAATTCTATACAAGACTATTGAATTTGATATGATGCGCCCCAATGATCCCAACTTTGATAAATGCTTCTTTGAGCTTCGTGATCTCATGAAAAAGATGGGTGATCCTTGTCTTATCAATGCTCTAATTAGAAATGCTCTTGTATTGCATTCCGATGATTATTGTCACATTGACAAAACTAATGCAAGTCGTTGTCAAATTGACCTAGGTGTTGATGATGAACAATCTATGGGTCAATATGATGATGAGCATGAGCATGATGATGATTGCTCTGATTCGGACACCGAGCTAGACAAGATCATGAAGAGTCTCAATCTTATGGCAAATCTGAGAGACTACAAATCCGGTGGAAAAGAGTGGATTCTTGATAGTGGATGCACTGATGACATGACCGGAGATGAAGACATGTTTCGAGAGCTTGCAAAGAACGATGGTCCACGCAAGTATGTGACTTTTGGAGACAACTCCAAGGGTAAGGTACTTGGCCTTGGTAAGGTGGCCATATCTCATGATAGCTCTATTCAAAATGTCATGCTTGTAGAATCACTTGGATACAATTTACTTTCCGTGTCTAGATTAGCTGACTTTGGATTCAATGTGCTATTCACCAAAGTAGATTGCCAAGTCTTTCGTCGTGACAATCATAACATGGCATTTACCGTATCCGTAGAGGTGATCTATATATTGTTGATTTCACTAAGAAAGCCCAACCTAGAACTTGCTTCATTGCTAGATCCGCTAAAGGTTGGTTATGGCATAGAAGGCTTGGACATGTTGGTATGCGTAATCTAGACAAGCTAATCAAAGGTGATCATATTCTTGGTGTTAAAGATGTTCTCTTTGACAAAGATAGACTTTGTAGTGCTTGTCAGGCAGGAAAACAAGTAGGTGGAAGTCATCCCATGAAGAACATCATGACCACAAGGAGACCGCTTGAGCTTCTTCATATGGATCTTTCGTCCCAATGCTTACAAAAGCCTTGGTGGTAACTCCTTTGGTCTAGTTATACTTGATGATTATTCCAGATTTACGTGGGTATTTTTCCTTGATGACAAATCGCAGGTTCAGAGAATCTTCAAAACCTTTGCCAGAAAGGCCCAAAATCAATTTGAGGTGAAGATCAAGAAAGTTCGAGTGACAATGGAACGGAGTTCAAGAACGCCAATGTAGACTCTTTTCTCGATGAGGAAGGATTCTACATGAGTTCTCGGTTACGCATACACTCCTCAACAAAATGGAGTTGTTGAGATGAAGAACCGAACGCTCATAGAGATGGCGAGAATGATGCTTGATGAATACAAGACACCGAAGCACTTTTGGGGTGAAGCCGTCGAGACAGCTTGTCATGCTATCAACAGGCTTTATCTTCATAAGCTTCTCGGCAAGACTTCATACGAGCTCCTCGCCGTAACAAACCCCAAGTGGGATACTTTCGTTACTTGTGCACATTAGTGATCATCGATCTACACCTTCCATTGCATACATACCATATCATATTGGTATCATCATAGTACCATCCTTTGTGTCACAAGATTGTTCCTGCACATACACAATTGCTATCTTGGTTTGTGTATTTCACATAGTGGCCATACAAAAAAGAGAGAAAGAATAAGATTTTAAGCAAAAGAAAGAGTGAACAAAGAGCTTGTAAGCAATAGCCATAGCATCGCCACATTACATATCCTACTACCATATTGATCTTCTCGGATCATCGTGTGCGAAACACCGGAACATTGTACATATATAGCATAATTGGGATAGAAGTTTATAAATTTTGCATCTTATAGGCTGTGCACAAGTGGCGTATCCGCATATTGAGCAATCGTGCTAGCGTCTCTCTAGACTTGTACAGCACGAGCGTTTTCCATGGATTCCACATTTTGTGCTCATTCCTTGGTTGCACGACCCCATTTATCTATCCGTGTCTGCGTTTCCATGTGCCATTCATTGCTATTGGTCTACTTGTTTCACTTCCAAATTTGTGAATCTCTATCAACATTATTTACTCTTGCTAACATTTTGCATCAAATTTTTTGCCACTATCCTCGTTGAGCTGTCAGGACCCCGACTTAATGCCACATCGATCTAGCATGTAACACCTCATATCACTTTGCGGCCTCACGCACGGTATCCCCATGGGTGTCGCCTTACCTTGCCCGGGACCATTTGCACCTTTTAGCTGACGTATGATAGTGTCGCTATCACCCATATGACAAGGCGGGCTGACATGGCTAATCGTGAACCAGTAGCACTAACTTAGACGGGGCATACATGACGATATGAAACTGTGTTCGATCGGATGAGTGAATCCGGGCTCTATGCAGCCTACGCGGACTCCGTGACTAGGCTGCATGGCGGGTTATAGGACTTGGTATTCATCGCGACATTTCCGAAGAACAGGACCTGAGCGAAGAAGGACACATGCCGCCCCTAAGTGTTCGGAGGCGTAGCTAGCTACCATGGCTCGATGGAAGAACTGGAGACATTTCCGGTGAAGAGACTACCAGGATAAACAACTAGATAGTCGGATCCCACATACCAAGCATTTCAATCATACACACAATATGCCGATATGTCGAATACAACAACTGGCATGATACAACTCAAGTACTTTATTTTGAAAGCCATCATCATACACACGTCTGGGTCTGACCCATTCAAGTCATACAAACATACAAGCGTTGAAAGGAACTTGTCTGATGGCTTCAAGGTAAATGGTCCATCTGGCTCGGGATCACCACAGGCTTCACCTACTGTGAACATCAACATGAAGAACCCATCGAGAAGGTGTTGTTTCGTCTTGTAAAACATAAATTAAGCAACATGAGTACAAAGGTACTAAGCAAGACTGGATCTACATACATGCACATTATCAAGAATGGATGGTGGGGTTATTATGACAAAGCCAGCTTTGACTCTTGGCTAAGCTATCTTCTGAGACTCTTGAAATGGTTTTGCTTTTTCGAGTCCACTACACACCACTTCAATACACTCCGAGGATCCACCTCGTCATCCTAAGGATGAGCCATCCTCGACACTCACGCTTATCTTGAGGCTTTTAGTAGTATCCATTTACTTGTCTATGAGCTGTATAGGCAACAAGTAGTCCTTTACATGAATGCCTATTCAAATAGATGATGTTAACCTGAGGTGTGTACTTCTTCATACATGTTTCCACCACTTGCACCACGACATGTGCTCGGCGACTTCAGCGAACCGACATGGGTGTAGACCACGACCTACCTAAACACCTAAGTCTCTAGTCTGGGTTTATCGCCTATTGAGGTTCCATCATGAGGAGTTCGGTAAGTTTTCCCATATTACCCAAAGCGATGTCTAGGTTAGAACACCAACGTGTGGCATACCACCCTACCTATGACAGCCCACCATGGTCAGCCCGCCACGGCCTCCGATGGCTACAAATACGAAACTACTTGCAACTCATGGACGAAGGCGGGGAGTCATATTTGAGGCCCAATGTATGGTAGTAGCTGAATCTTAAATCACACATACATATCTCGATTAGCAAGGGCGGCTTCATTGGAACAACCCACCATGTACTCCTACATGGCCTCTCATCATTACCTTTACCAAATCGTGTTCAACACATTAGTCTCATTACCGACATGATCATTTCACTCTAGTGCATCACCCAGATGAACGGACGACATGACTCTAAGCATAGTAGGCATAGCAAGGTAGGAATAACACATACACATGGCTCAATCAACTCCTACACATGCTAGTGGGTTTCATTTAATTCTTTGTGGCAATGGTAGGTCATGCGGAGGAAATGGGTTCAACTTCTGGCAGCACATCAGTTTGAATCGCGTTTTCTTAATGCGGTAAAAAGAGATGGCGCGAGAACATGGGATTATGTCGATATGATCTAATGGTTGGTTGCTTGCATTGTGGAGTGCATGAATTGGTATTGCTCTTCGTTAGGGTATTAGCGATACTCACCGGTGAGAACACGCGCATGAAACGCATACACAATCATCACGAAACTATGTGCAACAATATCATGCATGCATGAGACATGGCAAGATAGGTGTATTGGGCTAATCTGACTAAGACCGAGATGGGTTTGAACCTTTTTGAATCAAAGATTCAAGTTTCAAACTCGTACATGGCCCTTAATAGTGCTTTATATTGTTCTGCACTAAACAACAGGTTAACTTGTTTAAACATGCATGAAACCATCTGAGATGTATAGATTGGATTTTTAAGATCATTTTCATATATAACACTTTGCATTTGAACTCTGATTAATTTCTCACGAATTTTTGAAGTTTGTAATATTTTTGGGAATTTCATGTGTAAGAATAATTCTAGTAATTGAATTCTTTGCATCAGCATTGCATCGAGTGACGCCTTGGGTGGTCGTAGAGGATGGCCAGGTCAAACTGACGATGGGTCCCACGATGTCGATGTCATTAGTCTAACTAATTTTTTAGTTAGTACTAATCCTGAATTAATTAGGAGGCTTGGGCCCCACGTCATTGACCGAAATCAAGCTGGAGGCTCACCCGTGGTCCCGATCGAGGTCGTGAGGGTCAAACTTGCCGGCGTTTAGCCACGGCCGAGGCCATGCTTGTGATGCGATGCGGTATTTTGTTCTCTGGCGACCAAAAAGGTGGCGGAGGCACCTAAGTGATGCTAGAGGTGAGCCGCATCAGGTGGTGGTGGTGGTTGGGCTGGAGTCACCCAAAAGCGCGCGCCGTGACGTGAGTTTGGTGGTGGTGGAGCTCGGAAGAGAACTTGGACTACGTTGCTAGGGGGCATGGCGGTAGTGGAGTAGTCACGGTGAGCTCTTGGGGTCTTGATAAGGCTAATAGGCAAGGTGGCGTGGCGTTCGCGTGGCGAGCCTCGTCGGCGACAAGCTCGGTGGTGGCGATGTGGGGCTGCTTGTTGTGCATGTTATGGTGCCTGCGAGAAAGAACGAGGAGAGGATAGGGAGGTGGCCAGGCTCACCGTGGTTGTGCGGACCCGAGGCAGGCGGAAGGTGGAGGGGCGAAGCGAACAAGCGGGGAGTAGAGTGATCCCGCCGCGTTAGGAGGTTGAAAAGCGAGCTTCGTGGAGATGCTCGGGGCCTCCGGCGTGCGTCTTCGGTGAGGCGGTCGAGAAAGAAGTGGCGAACTTGGACATGGTGGAAGCGCTGCGTGGATGGCGGTGGGGTAGCGAATCTGTGGCGGGACAGCGGCCGTTGCCCGACCATGGCGAGAGAGGCGAAGGAGAGAAGGGGCGAGTGGGCGTGTCTAGGGCCATCAGGGGTGCAACGTGGAGGTCGTCCTGCTTGTCGGCGACAAGCGGCAAGCGAGTGGTGCCATGGCGTGACTCACGCTTCGTCGATGTCTCTGCACTGCTACTGGCGGGGACAGCATTGGTATGCAGACCAACATAGTGCTTGGCCGCCAATTGGTAAAGGCGTGGGTTTAGCCCGAGTAAGTGGGCTTTTCATTTATTTCAGGTTTTGTTTTTATTTTTTGTAGGTTTGTTGCATTTCTAAAAATACCTAAGCGACTCAAAAATCACCAAGCTGCACGTATTGCTTGCTTGGAATATATCAGACATGGAACATTTTAGTTTGGGATTATTTGAGCATTTGAAATATTTTATATTATTTAAATGCTGTAACATCCCAATTTTATTAAATTAGGATGTTAATAGAATCATTCAATGCATAGCATATACTTTGCATTTTGGAGTTTTAAAAAAATATTCAAATAATATTTTTTCTCTAGAAAAAAACAATGAGAGGGATAAGATGACTTCCTTGAAATATAAAAGAGTGGGAAATTTTATTTTGAATATTATTTGAAGTTTTGGAGTTTATTTGGTATTTATTTTATCTCATAAAAAGTGCATTATTTGCATTAGGAAAATATTTACAAAATGCGTACGGCTTAATTTAATGTTCATTAGGCTCTAAATATTGCATAGTTATTTTATAAATTATTGTGGTGTTTTTATTAATTCATTTGAATTAATTATAGCCACTAGTGTTACCATTTAAAAAAAAAAAACAAACACCTGCATACTTGCATGACTGTGGACAGGCGGGTTTGGCCCAAAAGCCAACCCGCCCAACGCCCCTGCTTCGGTCGGCCAAGCCTGCGCCCGCCCTCGCTACCGCTATGCCGCCCAGTGGCTGGTGGGCCCCGCCCGGTCGTCCCCAACCTCCGCTCCTCCCGGCTTGGATAAGCCGGCCTTGTAGCGCTCATAACCATGGCAAAGCTCTCGGGATGAAACTTATCAGCTTCTCCCCGACGCCCTCCCTCGCCTATATAAAGCCCTCGACCCCTCTGTCGATCCGTAATCCGCATTTTCCCCCATGCCGCCCTGCCGCACGGCGCATCGTTACGCATCTACGCGAACGCGCCACTCAATCGTCCGTTTAAAGTGCATGCATGCCCCTAGCTCTCTTTCTTTTGTCGAATTAGATCCTTCTGCGACAACGCGCGTCCATTTGACATA
This sequence comes from Aegilops speltoides, assembly GCA_021437245.1. Lineage (NCBI taxonomy): Eukaryota > Viridiplantae > Streptophyta > Magnoliopsida > Poales > Poaceae > Aegilops > Aegilops speltoides. The sequence continues at coordinate 186,915,621 of CM038144.1, forward strand.
TTTTAAATCGCCTAGGTCATGCGAAGCAGCCGCCCCAGCAACCTTGGGCCTCATGCGGAGCACGAGCACACCGACCTCTTCCCGCCCGTCGGTTAATGCGGCAGCCTTGCCGCCACCACCATCCGGGCGCCCTCGGCGCTTTCTCAATCTTCTTCACCGTGGCCAGGGACCATGCGTAGCCGCCGCCAGTTAAATCACCATTGTAGCCCGCCGTCTTAAATGCTTGGCAAGCCACCACCATCATTGTGAGCCACCACCCCCACCCTCACCGTTCGATCTACCAGGCGGCTTAGATTAGATTAGGTTTGGTTTTTTATTTAGCGAAAAGTGCAGTTAGCATGAGTTTTCCTTAAACCGGGGTTTTATTTAAGCCGCGTCGGTTTTCTTTAGTTTAACCCGCCTTTGTTTTTTATTTAGCGGTAGTTTTAGCGTTAAGCCTCGCATTCACGCTGCTTCGGCATGTCTAAAGCCGCCACGTGGCCGAGGACTTGTTGCGATAGTTTTCTTCTATTTAGTCCTGTAATTGGCAGTTAGTCCACGAACTTAGCATAGCCACAACTTTTTTGTAGTAGATCAAACTTCGATGAAACCAGCGGCAAATTCTTACGTATTGTTTAGCTCTATCCAGTGGTATCCTTTTGCAAACTTTGACAGATTCAAATTTGAATTTATTCAGATTTGAATTTGAACTCAAATAACCATATCTCCCCAAAGTAGCTCCGATTAAATTGAATCTTTTGCACTTTGTCACCGTAGTCAAACCCTATCACCTGGACCTTTGTCACAATAATTTTCACACCTAGAATCTGCCCATTAATATTTTACTAGTATGCATAGTTCCCATCACTTTTTGAACCATAGGCCTATGTTGTTTTGCACTAGAATAATTTCGTGCTAGTTAGGTGTGATGTATCATTCATTTGGTTTTAAAGACTTTTGCTTTGCATGTTCTTCTTGGTTCTCTTGAACATTTGCTTATATTTGTTTATCTCCTTTGCGATAGATTGCGAGTGCAGCGAAGAGATATTTTCGATCCTTAGAATTCAACCGGTACCACAGCAAGTTGCATCTTGATCATATTTTATTACCTATGTTTTTTATATACTTAGTTCTTTGCGGTAGGACTGCATGGTAGAACTTGATGCCACATGACTATGCTTTTCACCCAGTAGTTCATTGAGGTAATCTGAACCATATGACTTTATGCCATCGTTTTACATTATGTTTGCTTACTAAGTGAGGCGTGGATTGGGAAGTGAACATTGTAATGTATGAGTGACAATGTAGTAAGTAGGACCTAAGTTAATTAATGAACTACAAGTGGAAACTTGAGGAATGGTGGCGAGATGCGATGGGGACGCATGTAAATCCATGGTGGTGCACCACTAGTGGACCGATCCTTTCGGGCTCAAAGAGATCAATCGTATTCTCATGTCTAGAAGCTTACGTGTGCAGCCACAAGAACCAATATAGGCTCTGGCTTAGATTGAGTAGTTAGTGTGACCCCTTAGGGATGGGCTAGCGAGATGTAGAATGATGTAGGAGTGTCTTAGCCTATCCAAGTGGGTTAAGGGGAACATTTTGAAAGACTATGTCTCGATCTTCCGATCATGGAGGTGAGTTTGGAGTCTTGTGTGGGGAAAAGTCTTGCCCCTCTGCAGGTGTCAACCCTAATCGATTAGCCGTGTCCCGGTTCACGGACATCTTGAGCATCTAGTAGTGAAAATGCAGGGAGATCTCCTCACCTTTAATTAAGCGGTTTGGGATTTAAATGAAACTTGGGAGCGGATGGAGTTGGGTTGCCAACTCATCCTATACAATTATGTAGTAGTAGAATAACATCTTTTCTAATGAGGAAAAACTAGCTTTATGCAAAAACCTAAACTTAGAGCTTACCACCAGCCAAATTGCATGTACAAGTAGGTTCATTACACTTATGATGTGACTTGCAATTACATTCATATTCACATTCTATATAGCTGCAACTTATCACGTTGCGGATATATCAAGCGAGGATTAAGGTGCGATAGGTCGATGTTACGCACTCAACCTTGCTTTCGTGGAGTTGGACTCATTTACTACTTTGCTTCATGATGTTTATTTATTGGCTCTATGCCTATTTTGTAATAAATGTATTACTCTGGACTATCGATGTAATAAGAGATGTGTGTTATTTACATTATTTCATCGAGTCATTGTGTCATGCTAACAAAATCGATCGAGGACTAACACGGTAAGCCACGAAGACTTAAACTCTCTTACGAGTGGAGCGCTTTACAAGATGGTGTCGGGGCGCGAGCACCGTTGACTGGGGAATGAGCGACTAGAAAATGGAAAAGCCATAGGATAAAAACTTTATTTTTCACTTTCCTATATATCCTTTGGTCTCGTACCTTCTTTACTACTGTACTAATTTCTTCCCTCTTTCAAAATGTAGATGTAAATCCAGCCATTGTCGAGTTTGAGCAGCCCGATGAGACCATGCCTTTTGGGCGGCATTTGGTGAGATCGTGAAGCACACGAAGATTGGGCTTCCCATTCCTTTGGAACCTTCACACCACCACAGGGAGACCGTTGGAGGATCGATGCCCTTATCACTGGGCGCATCCTCGGAAACACGCACCAAGCCCATTGATTTCCATGTGAATCTTTGCAACATGGGGCTTGGGCGAGAGGCATCATTGCTCACGTTGCTCTCGGGCGCGTTAGGGAGGTATGGCGAAGACCTCAAGAAGGACCTCCTTACGTGATGTCTGAACGGCGCGTATGCAAATGGAGATGTGGTGCATTACCACGGAGGGGCGAGCGATAGCATCCCATATCAGGACATGGAGGATCACATTCGTATGATGGAGCTGGAGCTATGCGACAACATGATCGTCATCAAGAACCTCATGACTTCATAAAGGCCGATCTCGAGGAGGAACTCCAAGGCGCTGCGCATCGAGCATGAGGAAGGCTGGGCGCCCTACGGGAGAAGATCGATCGTCTGACTTGAGCTTGAGGAGGCCGAGGAGAAGCTGGATGAGGAGAAAACATCCGGGAGGATCACTCGTTATGGTGCCTATGTCGGCCAGACAAGGACCCGGGGTGATGAGCTTGGAGATGATGACGCAGAGGCGGTGATGCAAGGTCACTGATGTCCACATGGTTGTGCGGTCTTCATCAAATGGAGAGTTAGATTTTATACCACCATGAGAGTTAGGAATTTGATTTACGTTATCCGATTAGTTTATTTCATTTGTGAGACCTTGTCAAATCTTGTGACATGGCTTACCTTGAGTTTGATTGTTCATGTGAACCCCTTTGAGTGAAATTGAATTGGAGTGATTTGAAGTTTTATTGCTATCATGTGCATATGGGTAGTGTGATTTTACTCCCTAGGCCTTATTCTTCTCGACTTCTCATCCACTCTAAACCCATCGGATGCCTCCCGAGCGTGACCTCGACTTCAACTTTCCGCGGAGCTCATGGAGTTGATCCAGCAGCGAGAATGCTCTTATGCGGAATGGTCATTGAGCAGAAACGAACAACAACAACCGCAGCCATACGGTTGACAATCTTGCCCGTTTTAAGAGTTGAAAACCACCGTGTTCTCCGGCCTGCAGAGCCAATAAATCGCGAGATGGTTGGCTCATAAAAATAGAAAGGAGCTAACCACGGCGGGATCACGGTGATCTTTGAAGGTGAAACTTATAGCCCGCCAATTTGGATGGCCCGCCGCGCAGTGGTAGAACTACACACCACATACCTTGGAGGATGTGACTTGGACTCAGTTCGGCGGGGCATTCCGCCTTTGCTCATGTCTCGGCTAGAGCCATGAGTCGAAGAAGAGGAGTTCCATAACTTGCGCCGAAGGGCGCCGCGGTACCCGATATCTTGATGAGTTGATGGAGTTGGCCGTTATGCACCGGGGGCGTGGCCTTGATGACCATAGCGAGAGAAGTTTTGGAGGGCTGAGCGATGAGTTGGGAGTTCGATTGGTGTGGCGACCTTTGTGAACTATCGAGGAGTTGGTTGATAAGGCTACCATTCTCGAAAGCAAGCACCGGCGGATGGAGAATCGTAAGAGAAATACGGTCATGGGAAGTATAACTGCGGAGTTATTGAAAACCCGCTACAGCCCGTACTCGGGAAGTTACGGATTAGGAACTAGCAAGTTTGGAGGGAATCATCATAACCATGGAGGCCACATTCAGCATGGAGAAATGGGCACAACCACCATGGTCACAAGCATGGAAATGGCAATGGAGGAATGGCAACCCGGCAGCATTTCAGCCCTTACACACCAATGAAGAAGGATCGAGTCACATCACTTGCTTCAAATGCAAGAAGGCAGGGCACTACTCCAATGAGTGTCTGGTATGAAGATAAAATGGAAATGGCAATGGGAATTACAGGCAAGAGCCTAAATCCTTTCACTAAGGGGCATGTGAATCATGTCAATGTGGAAGAGGTCTATGAACAACTGTGAGGTGATTGGTAAGTTCTTGGTTAATTTATTTCCAACTTTCGTTCTTTTTGACAACTGGTGCATCGCATTCATTCATATCAAGGGGATTCGTGGATAGACATAAGTTGCCTCTGCGTAGCTCTTAAGGCACCCATTCTAGTGAGTTCCCCGAGAGAGTCTATGGCTAGTCGGGGATGTTTCGAGTTGCCTTTGAACATAGGGGACATGTTTTCCCTCTGGATATGATCATACTAAGAGTCACAAGGGTTGGATGTAATCCTAGGGATGGATTGGATGTCCAAGTATGAGGGACCATCAATTGTGCTAGTAGATCGATTTTCTCACCACCCGAGAAGAAGAGGATCAAGTATGTATCGGGGTTAAGCCTAAGAGGACTCGGGTGAACTCTCTTCTGGAGTTGTCCGGAAAATACCGATGGTGAAGAATTAATCCATGTATTTCGGGAGGAGTTACGGTGTCTTGCCGCCAGATCGGAGATTGAGTTTTGATTGAGTTGCTGCAGGTCTGGGACCTATCTCAAGAGCCATGATCGGATGCCGCTAATGATTTGGAGAAGTCAAAAAGCAGATTAAGGAGTTGCTAGAAAGGGTATATTAGCCCAAGTTCATCACCTTGGGGAGCCCAGATACTCTTAGTAGAGAAGAAGGATGGAACCTTGAGGATGTGTGTGGATTACGCTCTTTGAGCGAGGTGACCATCAAGAACAAGTATCCCCTACCGATGATCAATGACTTGTTTGACCAGCTAGAAAGAACTAGTGTTTTCTCTAAGATCGATCTTGATCGGATTTATCACCAATTGAAGATAGTGAGAAGGATATACCCAAGGCGGACTTTTACCACAAGGTATGGGCTTTATGAGTATCTGATCATGTCCTTTGGTTTGACTAATGCCCCTGCCTATTTTATGAGCATGATGAACAAGGTGTTCATGGAGTTCTTGGATAAGTTCGTTGTGGTATTCATTGATGATATATTGGTTTTCTCCAGAATGAGGAGAACCGTTTGTCTCTGCAGCTTGGTTTTAGAAGCTAGGAGAACATCAACTTTATGCCAAGTTCAGCAAGTGTGAGTTTTGGCTCAAGGAAGTGGAGTTCCTTGGACATGTTGTGTGGGTGAAGGGATTGCGATGGACCCTACCAAGGTAAGTCGATCCACGCAGAATGGAATGCACCCACCACGGTTGGCGAGATTCGCGGTTTCCTTGGACTTGCGAGGATATTATAGGAGATTTATCGAAAATTTCTCTAAGATTGCAAAGGCCCATGACAAGCGTTGTTGAAGAAGGACACCAGGATCCGTTTGGGTGAAGAGTGTAAACCCGACTTTCAAGAGTTGAAGAAAGCGTTTGGTTCCCAGTTGATGCTAATCCTACAGGCGTACACTGGGACTTCGGTGTATTGTGATGCTTCCGTCGAGGGACTTGGAGGTGTTCTTATGCGGGAGGAAAAGTTGTAGCTTATGCTTCCACGGCAACCGACCTCATGAGTTGAACTATACCCACGCATGATTTGGAGTTAGCGACCGTTGTGCATGCACTCAAGACATGGAGACACTATCTTATTGGGAATCGTTGTGATGTTTACGGATCACAAGAGTTTGAAGTACATTTTCACGCGAAGGAGCTGAATCTCGGGCAAAAGGAGATGGTTGGAACTTATAAAGGATTATGACATGAGTCGCATTATCATCGAGGAAAAGCCAATGTTGTGGCGAGATGCTTTGAGCATAAAAGTTATGTTAACACCCTTACTGCGGGAGGTTTACCTCGGGAGTTATGTGATGGGCTTAGAGACCTTGGTTGGAAATAGTTCCAAGAGGTTATGTTTGCCACTTTTCGAAGTGCAGTCCACCTTGTTGGGAAGAATCAGAGAAGCCGAAGTTGGACCAAGGTATTCTTTGAGATAAAGGAAATGATGAGCGAAGGGAAAGCAAAAGGATTCCGTGAGGATGAAAGTGGAACCATATGGTTTGAAGCAGGCGGATGTACCCAATGATCGAGAGATCGGGAAGTTGATTCTTGAGAGCTCATGACTCACCATATTGATACACCAGTGCAACACCAAGATGTATTTGGACTTGAAGGAAAGTTTTTGGTGGGCGATATGAAGAGAGAGATTGCAGAGTATGTGGCAATATGTGATGTATGTCGAAGTAAAGGCGAGCACCAGAAACCAATGAGGTTTACTTCAGCCGCTTGCTTGAATGCTGATTGGAAATGGGATAAACTTGGTATGGACTTTATCACGGGGTTACCGGGACCCGTTCGGTTATGATTCCATTTGGGTGATAGTGGATCGTTTGACCAGGGTTGCTCACTTCATTCGATTGAAGACCACCTATACAAGTGCTAAGGTGGCAAAGATATATATGACCCGAGTTGTATGCATGCATGGAGTTCAGAGAGCATCGTGTCGGATAGAGAACGGTTTACCTCAAAGTTTTGGAATCGGTTGCATGAAACTTTGGGTACCCAGAGCTAGAAGTTCAGTACAGCCTTCCATCCACGGGTGATGGGCGAATGAGAGAGAATCGTCAGATTACGGAGGACATCTTTGAGAAGCTTGTGCGCTAGACTATGGGTCTAGTTGGGATGATAACTTACCTACTGTGAGTTCTCGTCTATGACAGCTACTAAGCCCGGTTTAAATGGCCCCTTTGAAGCATTGTATGGCGGAAATCTGAGGACACCTTTGATGTGGGATGGAGTTGGAGATGCATAAATTGTTTGGACCTGATTTGATCGAGGATTAGGAGAGAAAGATCAAGTTGATTCGTGACAGGACTTAAAATAGCTTGATCAAAGCGAGAAAAGTTATCTTGATGCTAGCGCATGGAAGTGGTCTATGAAGTGGGAGATGAGAGCATATCTTGAGTGTCTCCACTTGAGTATTAAGATTTGGAGTCGAAGAAGAGTTAGCACCACGGTTTGTGGGACCATCTGAGTTAAGGAGCAGAGGAGGGTTGCATACCGGTTGGAATTACGGAGGCTTTGGCAGGAGTTCATGATGTGTTTCATGTTTCCCGGTGAAGAAGTGTCATGTAGAGATGGCGGATATTCCTTTGAGAGATCTGGTTTACTTTCGAGGCAATTCAGTTAGAAGGCGATCGACTTATGAGGCTTAACTGTTAAGATTCTTGAGGCTGAGAGAGGATCACTCGAACCAAGATCATCGGAGTTACACAATGCAATGATTAGATCGCCACAGGAAGGAAGCTACAGGAAAGAAGAAGATCTCGAGCGGGACCATCCCACCTTTTCTTGCTTGTGACGAATCTCGGGGCATGAGATTCATCTTAAAGAGGTAGGTTTGTAACATCCCAATTTTATTAAATTGGGATGTTAATAGAATCATTCAATGCATAGCATATACTTTGCATTTTGGAGTTTTAAAAAAAATATTCAAATAATATTTTCACTCGAGGAAAAACAAATGAGAGGGATAAGATGACTTCCTTGAAATATAAAAAGAGTGGAAATTTTATTTTTGAATATTATTTGAAGTTTTGGAGTTTATTTGGTATTTATTTTATCTTGCAAAAGTGCATTATTTGCATTAGGAAATATTTACAAAAATGTTAAATGCTTAATGTTAATGTTCATTAGGCTCTAAATATTGCATAGTTATTTTATAAATTATTGTAGTGTTTTTATTAATTCATTTGAATTAGTTATGGCCACTAGTGTTCTGTTTAAAAAAAAAACACCGCATGCCTTGCGCACCCCTTGTACAGACCGGCGGAGTTCGGCCCAGGCGGCCAACGCTTAAACCCGATCGGCCATTTGGCCCAAGCCAGCCCGGCCCGGCTTGCTCGCTCGATGGGCCAAGCCTTGCGCCCTTCCTCGCTGCGCCTCGCCGCGCCAGCCGGTGGTGAGCCCTTGCCCTTGATCATCTAACCTCCGCTCCTCCCATTGGATAAGCTTGCCGGCCTCCCATGACTTGCCATGGCGAAGCTCTCGGGATAGAAGCTTATCCGCTTCTCCCGGCGCCCTCCCTACGCCTATATAAAGCCCTCGACCCCTCTTGTCGATCCGCAGTCCGCATTTTCCCCGCCGCCCATAGCCCTTGTAAATGCGCGTTCGCATCTCGCCGGAACGCGCCACTCCGTCGTCCGTTTAAAGTCGTCTGTCACCGCCTAGCTCTCTTTCTTTTGTCAATTAGAATCAACTGCGACAACGCGTCATCATTTGACATATTTTAAATCGCCTAGGTCCGCCGGAAGCGGCGCCCAAACCTTGCAACGAGCCTACATGCAGAACACGAAGCCCGCCGACCTCGCCCGCCCGTGGGTAAATGTGCCAGCGCTGCCGCTTCCACCATCCGGGCGCCCTCGACGCCTCCGTCTTCTCTTCTTAAGCGGGACCACGTATTAGCCGCCGCCCGTTCGGTCGCAGAACCAGCATGTGCCCGTCTTAAATGCGCCATGACCACACCACCATCGGCAGCGAGCCACCACCCCACCCTCACCGTTCGATCTACCACAGGCGGCTTAGATTAGAGTGGGTTTGGTTTTTTTATTTGCGCAGAGGTGCAGTTATGAGCGGGTTTCCTTAGGCCGTGGTTTATTTAAGCCGGCGTCGGTTTTCTTTAGTTTAACCGCCGCCCTTTGTTTTTTTTATTTAGCGGCCGTTCGCGTATAACCTCCGGTGAATAGCTTATCGGCCAACTCCTAAGCATACGTGGCGAGGACTTGTTTGCGATAGTTTTTCTTCTCTGTTTAGTCCTGTAATTAGCAGATTAGTCTGAACTTGCATAGCCACAACTTTTGCAGTAGATCAAACTACGATGAAACCAGCGACAAATTCTTACGTATTGTTTAGCTCTATCCAGTGGTATCCTTTTTGCAAACTTTTGACAGATTCAAATTTGAATTTATTCAGATTTGAATTTGAACTCAAATAGCCATATCTCCCCAAACCGTAGCTCCGATTAAATTGAATCTTTTTTACTTTGTCATGGTAGTCCTACCTATCACTGGACCTTTGTCACAATAATTTTCACACCTAGAATCTGCCCATTAATATTTTACTAGTATGCATAGTTCACATCACTTTTTTGAACCATAGGCCTATGTTGTTTTGCACTTAGAATAATTTAAATGCTAGTTAGGTGTGATGTCTGTTCATTTGGTTTTCGAGACTTTTGCTTTGCATGTTCTTGGTTCTCTTGAACATTTGCTTATGTTTGTTTATCTCCTTTGCGATGGATTTTGAGTCTTAATGAAGTATTTTCGAGTCCTTAGATTTAACCAGCGGTACCAAGGCAAGTTACATCTTGATCATATTTTATTACCTATGTTTTTATTATGCACTTAGTTCTTTCTTGTAGGGAGCTGCATGGTAGAACTTGATGCCACATGACTATACTTTTCACCCAGTAGTTCATTGAGGTGAGGCCGAACCATATGACTTTATCGCCATCGTTTACATTATGTTGTGCCCGCTAAGTAGGCGTGGATTAGGAAGTGAACATTGCTTAATGTATGAGTGACAATGTAGTAAAAGTAGGACCTAAGTTAATTAATGAACTACAGGAAAACTTGAGGAATGGTGGCTGAATCTGATGGGAACGCATATGGAAATCCATGGTGGTGCACCACTAGTGAACCGTCGCTTCGAGGCTCAAAGAGATCAATGGGTATTCTCATGTCTAGAAACTTAAATGTGCATTACAAGCCAATATGGGCTCTGGCTTAGTTGAGTGAGTTAGTGTGACCCCTTCGGGATGGGCTAGCAGATGTAGAATGATGTAGGTGTCTTAAGCCTATCCAGTGGGTTAAGAAGACATTTTGAAAGACTATGTCTCGATCTTAGATCATGGAGGTGGTTAGTCTTGTGGGAAAAAAGCTTGCCAACCTCTGCGAGTGTCAACCTAATCGATTAGCGGTGTCCCGGTTACGGACATCTTGAGCATCTAGTAGTGAAAATGCGGGAGATCTCCTCACCTTTAATTAAGCAGTTGGGATTTAAATGAAACTTGGAGCGGATGGAGTTGGGTTGCCAACTCATCCTATGCAATTGTGTAGTAGTAGAGATAACATCTTTTCTAATAAGGAAAAACTAGCTTTATGCAAAAACCTAAACTTAGAGCTTACCACGTGAAATTGCATGTACAAATGGGTTCATTACACTTATGATGTGACTTGCCGTTACATTCAATGTCTTGACCTATATAAGCTGCAACTTATCACGTTGAGATATATGTCAACGAGATTAAGGTGCGATAGGTCGATGTTCACTCAACCTTGCTCGTGGAGTTGGACTAATTCACGACTTTGCTTCGATGATATTGTTATTGGCTCTATGCCTATTTTGTGTAATAAATGTATTACTCTGGACTATCGATGTAATAAAGAGATGTGTATTATTTACATTATTTCATCGAGTCACGTATTGTGCTAACAAATCGATCGAGGGACTAACCGCAGTAAACACAGAGACTTGACTCTTCACAAGTCGGTCATGCTACATGCCCAAACTCAAATAACTAATGATTTAATCCGTTGACCTTAGGATGACCTAGAAATTTGTGCATCACTTTTTGGCAGTGGTTTAAGACCAAGGCAGGTGATGAACATTTAGAAAGGGCATTTCAGGTTCATTGAAAATATTTTTAGTAAGCCCTCGTTGGTTTCAAGGGTCTTGGGGTTCTGTCATCCCCATTTAAAGTTTACGATGAATGAAATAAACATGATGCAACACTCTAATGCATGAACTAGCTAGGGTGTGACAACTTACCCCCACTCAAAAAATCTGGGCAAGATTTAGGTTCCTCCGGAAAGAATCACGGGATACTCAAGTGGAAGCGGTCCTCCTTTCCTAGGTTGCTTCTTTCTCGAATGAGTGCGACCATTGAACATTGAAAACATGATATTATGCTGGCGTCGAGTGATACTCTGCGGCTTGATCGAAAGGAGGCGTAGGGTTACTCTCGTGCCAAAATTATCTTGAAGATCAAAGCGTTTAGTGGTCCACTCACGGATGGGATCAGAAGCAATGTTTGAGTTGAAAGCGTGGAAGACTTCCGTGGACTCGGAGATGCTTGGAGGTGGTTCAATTGGTGAGCAACCTTCTCCTCATTTGGCAAGAATCACGAAAAGGTCCAATGTAGAGAGGCCAATTTTCCTTTGATCACACGAAGCGATGGGTTCCCTTCGGAGGGTAACGTGAAGGTAAAGCCTTCTCGTCGACCTCAAAAGTCATAGCCTTACATTTTTTGGTCATATTGGCTCCTCTGCCTTTTGACGAGATTGGGCTATTTTCCACTTTTCTGACGATGTGAACTTTCTCTTACGCTTCTGGATCATATCCGAGCCAAAATTGTCTTTCCCGGTTTACGGCGGGTTAAGAGGTGTGCGACACCTTCATATAGAAAGAACTTCAAGGGGCTTTACCCAAGATAGATTGATAAATGTTGTTATAAGCAAATTCGGCAAATGGAAGGCATTTCTCCCAATCCATTCGAATGAGATATTGGCTAAAAGCATGTCTTCTAAAATCTGGTTAGCAGCGTTCTACTTGTAGATAGATTGAGGTGGAAGCGGTTATGGAATTATCAAAAGCGGATCTCGGGTGGGGGTCCCAGAACTGTGCGTCTAAGCGGATGGTAACGGAGACAAGGGACCGATGTTTTACCCGAGTTGGGGCCCTCTCGATGGAGGTAAAACCCTACTCTGCTTGATTGATATTGATGATATGGGTATTACAAAAGTTGATCTACCACGAGATCAAGGAGAACAAACCCTAGAAGCTAGCCTATGGTATGATTGTTGTATTGGTTGTTGTCCTCACGGGACTAAAGCCTTCGGTTTATATAGACACGAGGAGGCTAGGGTTACATAGAGTCGGTTACAATGGTAGGAGATCTACATATCCATGCGCCATGACTTGCCTTCACGTGGCTATACTACATGGTCCATCCTGAGCTCAGGATCACCACCTGGGCTTCAGCCTACTCGTAGACATCAACGTCTATGAAGAACCCATCAGAAGGTGTTGTTGCGTCTTCTGTAAAACATAAATTAAGCAACATGAGTACAAAGGTACTAAGCAAGACTTACATCAGATCCTACATACATGCACATTATCAAGAATGGATGGTGGGGTTATTGCAGCAAGCCAGCTTTGACTCTTGGCTAAGCTATCTTACGAGACTCCAACTTGAAATGGTTTTGCGCACTCGAGTCCACTACACACCACTTCAATACACTACCGAGGATCCACCTCCGTCATCCTAAGGATGAGCCATCCTCGACACTCACGCTTATCTTGAGGCTTTTAGTAGTATCCATTTACTTGTCTATGAACTGTATAGGCAACCAAGTAGTCCTTTACATGACGCCGCTATTGAATAGATGATGTTAACCCTGCAGGGGTGTACTTCTTCATACATGTTTCCACCACTTAGCGTCTGCACACGACATGTGCTCGGCAGACTTCAAGCGAAAACCGACATGGGTGTAGACCACGACCTACCTAAACACCTAAGTCTCTAGTCTAGGTTTATCGCCTATTCAGGTTCCATCCGCAGGGAGTTCGGCCGAGGTTTCCACATACGGCCCAAAACGATGTGTACAGGGTTCCGAGACACCTAACGGGTGGCCGGTATACCCGGCCACGTACCTACCGCATGACAGCCCACCCCGCGGGTCAGCACTGCCCACGGCCTCCAGTAAGCTACAAATACCAGAAACTACTTGCAACTCATGGACAGAAGTCGAGCGGGGTCATATTTCAGGGCCCAATGTATGGTAGTAGCTGAATCTTAAATCACACATACATATCTCAGTGCTTAAGGACGGCTTCATTGGAACAACCCACCATGTACTCCTACATGGCCTCTCATCGTTACCTTTACCAAATCGTGTTCAACACATTAGTCTCATTACCGACATGATCATTTCACTCTAGTGCATCACCCAGATGAACCAGACCTGACATGACTCTAAGCATAGTAGGCATAGCAAGGTAGGAATAACACATACACATGGCTCAATCAACTCCTACACATGCTAGTGGGTTTCATTTAGTTACTGTGGCAATGACAGGTCATGCAGAGGAAATGGGTTCAACTACCGTAGCACACATCAGTTTGAATCGCGTTTTCTTAATGCAGTAAAAGAGAGCGGGGGCGAGAACATGGGATTGTATCGATATGATCTAATGGTTGGTTGCTTGCATTGTGGGTCTGTGGACTGGTATTGCTCTTCGTTAGGGTATTCGCGATACTCCTCGGGGGCAGAACCTGCCGCAGAGAGCACGGATACACAATCATCACGAAACTATGTGCAACAATATCATGCATGCATGAGACATGGCAAGATGAGTGTATTGGGCTAATGCAACTAAGACCAGATGGGTTTGAACCCTTTTGAATCAAAGATTCAAGTTTCAAGCTCGTACATGGCCCTTAATAGTGCTTTATATTGTTCTGCACTAAACAACAGGTTAACTTGTTTAAACATGCATGAAACCAGTACAGATGTATAGATTGGATTTTTCTGATCATTTTTCATATATAACACTTTGCATTTGGAGCTACAGATTAATTTCTACGAATTTTTGAAGTTTGTAATATTTTTGGGAATTTCCTGTGTAAGAATAATTCTAGTAATTGAATTACTGCATCAGCATTGCATCAGGGTGACGCCAGTGGTCAACAGGGATGGCCCAGGTCAAACCTGACCAGTGGGTCCCACGTGTCAGTGTCATTAGTCTAACTAATTTTTAGTTAGTACTAATCCTAGTTAATTAGGAGGGCTGGGCCCCACCTGTCATTGACCCAGGGGGGTCAAACTGGGCTCACCCGTGGTCAATCGGGGTCAGCAGGGTCAAACTTGCCAGCGTTTAGCCACCGGCGAGGCCAAACGCGGCGGTGCGGTGTGGCTTTTGTGCTCTGGCGACCAAAAAGGTGGCGGAGGGCACCTAAGTGATGCTAGAGGTGAGCCGCATCCAGTGGTGGTGGTGGTTGGGCTCGGAGTCACCGGAAACGACGCCGGCGACGAGTTTGGTGGTGGCTGGAGCTCGGAAGAGCTTGGACTCGTTGCTAGGGGGCATGGCGAGGCGCGTGGAGTAGTGCGGTGAGCTCTTGGGGGTGCGGTAAGGCTAGTCGGCAAGGTGGCGTGGCCGTTGCGTGGCCAGAGCCTCGTCGGCGACAAGCTCGGTGGTGGCGCGTGTGGGGCTGCTTGTTGTGCTCGCTGTGGTGCACGAGAAAGAGAACGGAGAGGATAGGGAGGTGGCCAGGCTCACCGTGGTTGTGACAGAGCAGACGGCAAGGTCGGGGACGAGGCGGAGCAAGCGGGGTAGCGGAGGTGATCTGGCCGTTAGGAGGTTGAAGACGAGCTCGGTGGAGATGCTCGGGGGCCTCCGGCAGGGCGTGGCTCGGTGAGACGGTCGAGGAAGAAGTGGCGGAGCTTCTGGACATGGTGGAGCGGCACGTGGATGACGGTGGGCGCGGATACGGCGGCGGGACAGCGGCCGTTGCTTCGGCCATGGCGAGAGAGGGCGAAGGAGAGAGGCAGGGGGCGAGTGGACGTGTCTAGGGCCATCGGGGGTGCAACGTGGAGGTCGTCCAGCTTGTCCAGCGACAAAGCGGCAAGCAGGTGGTGCCATGGCGAGCTCACGCTCGTCAGTGTCACCTCCTGCACTGCTGGCGAGGACCAGCGGTGGGTGGGCACGGGCCAAAGATAGTCTTTGAGCGCCCGGTGGGCAGGGCGTGGGTTTAGCCAGGTAAGTGGGCTTTTCATTTATTTCAGTTTTGTTTTATTTTTGTAGGTTTGTTGCATTTCTAAAAATACCTAGGCAACTCCAAAAATCACCAAACTGCACGTGGCCGCTGCTTGGAATATATCCAGCATGGAACATTTTAGTTTGGGATTATTTGAGCATTTGAAATATTTTATATTATTTAAATGCCCTGTAACATCCCAATTTTATTAAATTCGGATGTTAATAGAATCATTCAATGCATAGCATATACTTTGCATTTTTGGAGTTTTAAAAAAAATATTCAAATAATATTTTTCACTCGAGAAAAACAAATGAGAGGGGATAAGATGACTTCCTTGAAATATAAAAGAGTGGGAAATTTTATTTTGAATATTATTTGAAGTTTTGGAGTTTATTTGGTATTTATTTTATCTGCAAAAAGTGCATTATTTGCATTAGGAAAATATTTACAAAAATGTTCTGTGCTTAATTTAATGTTCATTAGGCTCTAAATATTGCATAGTTATTTTATAAATTATTGTGGTGTTTTTATTAATTCATTTGAATTAATTATGGCCACTTTAGTGTTCTGTTTAAAAAAAAAAAAAAAACACGCATACACGCTTGCCTGGACCGAACGGGTTTGGCCCAAGGCCAGCCCAGCGCCCGCGCCCTTCGCTCGATCGTGGCCGACGCCGCCCTCGCTCGCTTCGCTGCCGCCAGCGACTGGTGGGCCCGCCCGCTTGGTCGTCCCCAACCTCCCGCTCCTCCCGCTGGATAAGCACGCCGCCGCGCTCCCGCAACCGCCGGCCGAAGCTCTCGGGATAGAGCTTATCCCGCTGCTCCCCGACGCCCTCCCCTCGCCTATATAAAGCCCTCGACCCCCTCTGTCGATCCCGCCGTCCCGCATTTTCCCACGCCGCCCATAGCCGCCGCCGTCGCCGTTCGCATCTCGCCGGAGCCGCGCCACTCCGTCGTCCGTTTCGTCGTCTGTGCCGCCCCCTAGCTCTCTTTCTTTTGTCAATTAGATCACTGCGACAACGCGCATCCATTTGACATATTTTCGTCGCCTAGGTCCCGCCGGAGACGACGCCCCGACGACGCCCGACCTCGCCGGAGCACCGAAGCCCGCCGACCTCGCCCGCCCGTCCGGCTGCCGCCGACGCCGCCGCCACCACCATCCGGACGCCCTCGGCCGCACCTCCCGTCTTCTTCACCGACGCGGGACCCCGTAGCCGCCGCCCGTTAAATCACCACGCCAGCGCCGCCGTCTTAAATCGCCGCCACCACCATCCCCACTGTGAGCCACCACCCCCACCCTCACCGTTCGATCTACCCTGGACGGCTTAGATTAGATTAGGTTTGGTTTTTTTTATTTGCGAAAGAGCAGCGGTTAACCGCGGGTTTCCTTAGACCGGCCGGTTTTATTTAAACCGAGCGTCGGTTTTCTTTAGTTTAGCCGCCGCCACTGTTTTTTTTATTTAGCGGCCGTTCGCCGTATAGCCTCCGCAGCGGACGCTGCTCGGCCAGCCACGAGCCGCCACGTGGCGAGGACTTGTTTGCGATAGTTTTTCTTCTCTGTTTAGTCCCTGTAATTAGCAGATTAGTCCCTGAACTTCGCATAGCCACAACTTTTTAACCGTAGATCCAAACTCGATGAAACCAGCGGCAAATTCTTCGTATTGTTTAGCTCTATCCAGTGGTATCCTTTTTGCAAACTTTTGACAGATTCAAATTTGAATTTATTCAGATTTGAATTTGAACTTCAAATGGCCATATCTCCCAAACCGTAGCTCCGATTAAATTGAATCTTTTTGCACTTTGTCACCGTAGTCAAACCCTATCACCTGGACCTTTGTCACAATAATTTTCACACCCTAGAATCTGCCCATTAATATTTTACTAGTATGCATAGTTCACATCACTTTTTGAACCATAGGCCTATGTTGTTTTGCACTTAGAATAATTTCGTGCTAGTTAGGTGTGATGTCTGTTCATTTGGTTTTCCGAGACTTTTGCTTTGCATGTTCTTCTTGGTTCTCTTGAACATTTGCTTATGTTTGTTTATCTCCTTTGCGATAGATTGCCCGGAGTGCGAAGCAGAATATTTTCAGTCCTTAGAATTCAACCAGCAGTACCAAGGCAAGTTGCATCTTGATCATATTTTATTACCTATGTTTTTATTATGCACTTAGTTCTTTGCGGTAGGACTGCATGGTAGAACTTGATGCCACATGACTATGCTTTTCACCCAGTAGTTCATTGAGGTAGGTCTGAACCATATGACTTTGTCGCCATCGTTTTACATTATGTTGCTTCGCTAAGTAGACGTGGATTGGGAAGTGAACATTGTAATGTATGAGTGACAATGTAGTAAGTAGGACCTAAGTTAATTAATGAACTACATGGGCGGAAACTTGAGGAATGGTGGCGAAATGCGATGGGAACGCATGGGAAATCCATGGTGGTGCACCACTAGTGGACCGTCCTTCGAGGCTCAAAGAGATCAATCGTATTCTCATGTCTAGAAGCTTACGTGTGCAGCCACAAGCCAATATGGGCTCTGGCTTAGTTGAGTAGTTAGTGTGACCCCTTAGGGATGGGCTAGCAGATGTAGAATGATGTAGGTGTACCGGCCTATCCGTGGGTTAAGGGGAACATTTTGAAAGACTATGTCTCGATCTTCCGATCATGGAGGTGGTCGAGTCTTGTGGGGAAAAGTCGCAACCTCTGCAGAGTGTCAACCTAATCGATTAGCCGTGTCCCGATTCACGGACATCTTGAGCATCTAGTAGTGAAAATGCCGGGAGATCTCCTCACCTTTAATTAAACAGTTGGGATTTAAATGAAACTTGGGAACGGATGGAGTTGGGTTGCCAACTCATCCTATGCAATTGTGTAGTAGTAGAATAACATCTTTTCTAATAGGGAAAAACTAGCTTTATGCAAAAACCTAAACTTAGAGCTTACCACCAGCCAAATTGCATGTACAAGTAGGTTCATTACACTTATGATGTGACTTGCCAAGACATTCAATGTCTTGACCTATATGGCTGCAACTTATCACGTTGCGAGATATATCCGACGAGGATTAAGGTGCGATAGGTCGATGTTCGCACTCAACCTTGCTCGTGGAGTTGGACTCATTTACTACTTTGCTTCCGCATATTTGTTATTGGCTCTATGCCCTATTTTGTAATAAATGTATTACTCTGGACTATCGATGTAATAAAGAGATGTGTGTTATTTACATTATTTCATCGAGTCTTCGTGTGCTAACAAGTCGATCGAGGACTAGCACGGTAAGCCACAGAGACTTCGACTCTTACGAGTCGGGTCGCTACTAAGATGGTATCGAGCACACGTTGATGTGTAGGGACGCGACCCTAGAAAATGGAAAAGCCATAGGATAAAAACTTTATTTTCACTTTCCCTATATATCCTTTGGTCTCGTACCTTCTTTACTACATACTAATTTCTTCCCTCTTTCAAAATGTAGATGTCGTCCGCCATTGTCGAGTTTGAGCAGCCCGATGAGACCATGCCTTTTGGGCGGCAACCGGTGAAGAATCGTGAAGCACACGAAGATTGGGCTTCCCACATTCACTTGGAACCTTCACCGCCACCCCGCCCGAGGAGACACGTTGGAGGATCGATGCCCATATCCTGGGCGCATCCTCGGAAACCGCACCAAGCCCATTGATTTCCATGTGGATCTTTGCAACATGGGGCTTGGGCGAGGCATCGCTGCTCACGTTGCTCTCGGACGCGTTCGGGAGGAGTATGGCGAAGACCTCAAGAGGACCTCCTTCGTGATGTCTGGACGCCACGACGCAAATGGAGATGTGGTGCGTACCACGGAGGGCGAGGCGATAGCATCCCATATCCGGGACATGGAGGATCACATTCGTATGATGGAGCTGGAGCTGTCGACAACATGATCGTCATCAAGAACCTCATGACTCGCAAGGCCGATCTCGAGGAGGAACTCCAAGGCGCTCGCATCGAGCATGAGGGAGAGCTGGGCGCCCTACGAGAGAAGATCGGCGATCTGAAGCTTGAGCTTGAGGAGGCCGAGGAGAAGCTGGATGAGGAGAAAACATCCGGGAGGATCACTCGTATGGTGCCTATGTCGGCCGGGACAAGGACCGGGGTGATGAGCTTGGAGCGATGACACGATACGGTGATGCAAGGTCACTGATGTCCACATGGTTGGTGGTCTTCATCCGACGAGAGTTAGATTTTATACCACCATGAGAGTTAGGAATTTGATTTACGTTATCCGATTAGTTTATTTCATTTGTGAGACCTTGTCAAATCTTGTGACATGGCTTACCTTAGGTTTGATTGTTCATGTGAACCCCTTTGAGTGAAATTGAATTGGAGTGATTTGAAGTTTTATTGCTATCATGTGCATATGGGTAGTGTGATTTTACTCCCTAGGCCTTATTCTATTCGACTTCTCATCCACTCTAAACCCATCGATGCCTCCCAGGCGTGACCTCGACTTCAACTTTCCGCGGAGCTCGCGGAGTTGATCCAGCAGCGAGAATGCTCTTATGCGAGATGGTCATTGAGCTGAACGAACAACAACAACCCACCCGCCACCCCGGTTGACAATCTTGCCCGTTTTACGAGGCGAAACCACCGTGTTCTCCAAAGAAGACGGAGCCAATCGTCGCGGATGGTGGCTCCGCAAGATAGGAAGGAGCTAACCACGGCGGGATGCAATGATGATCTTGAGAAGGTGAAGCTTGCCGCCCATCAATTTGGATGGCCCGCCGCTTGGTGGGAGAACTACACCACCACATACCCCTTGGAGGATGTGACTTGGACTCGATTCAGCGGGCATTCCGCCTTTGCTCATGTCTCGGTGGAGCCATGAGTGCGAAGAAGAGGAGTTCCGCAACTTGCGCCGGGGAGGACGACGGTACCCGATATCTTGATGAGTTGATAAGTTGGCCCGTTATGCACCGGGGGCGTGGCCACCGATGCAATAGCGAGAGAAGTTTTGGAGGGTGAGCGATGAGTTGGGAGTTCGATTGGTATGGCGACCTTTGTGAACTATCGGGAGTTGGTTGATAAGGCTACCATTCTCGAAGGCAAGCACCGGCAGATGGAGAATCGTAAGAGAAATACGGTCATGGGAAGTATAACTCGGAGTTCAGCAGAAACCCGCTACAGCCGTACTCGGAAGTTACGGATTAGGAACTAGCAAGTTTGGAGGAATCATCATAACCATGGAGGCCACATTCAGCATGGAGGAAATGGGCACAACCACCATGGTCACAAGCATGGAAATGGCAATGGAGGGAATGGCAACCAGCAGCATTTCAACCCTTCTACACCAATGAAGAAGGATCTGAGTCACATCACTTGCTTCAAATGCAAGAAGACAGGGCACTACTCCAATGAGTGTCTGAGGCGCGAATAAATGGAAATGGCAATGGGAATTACGGAGGCAAGAAGCCTAATCCTTTCACTAAGGGCATGTGAATCATGTCAATGTGGAAGAGGTCTATGAACAACTGACGCAGATGATTGGTAAGTTCTTGGTTAATTTATTTCCAGCACTCGTTCTTTTTGACACTGGTGCATCGCATTCATTCATATCAAGGGGATTAGTGGATAGACATAAGTTGCCTACCGTAGCTCTTAAGGCACCCATTCTAGTGAGTTCCCAGAGGCCGAGTCTATGGCTAGTCGGGGATGTTTCGAGTTGCCTTTGAACATAGGGGACATGTTTTCCCTACGGATATGATCATACTAGAGTCACAAGGGTTGGATGTAATCCTAGGGATGGATTGGATGTCCAAGTATGAGGGACCATCAATTGTGCTAGTAGATCGATTTTCTCACCACCCGAGAGAAGAAGAGGATCAAGTATGTATCGAGGTTAAGCCTAAGAGGACTCGGTGAACTCTCTTCGGGAGTTGTCGGGAAGAAGTACCGGTGGTGAAGGATTATCCCGATGTATTTCGGAGGAGTTACGGTATGCCGCCAGATCGGAGATTGAGTTTTGATTGAGTTGCTGCAGTCTGGACCTATCTCCAAGAGGCCGTATCGGATGCCGCTAATGATTTGGAGGAAGTCAAAAGCAGATTAAGGAGTTGCTAGAGAAAGGGTATATTCGCCCGAGTTCATCACCTTGGGGAGCCCCAGTACTCTTAGTAGAGAAGAAGGATGGAACCTTGAGGATGTGTGTGGATTACCGCTCTTTGAACGAGGTGACCATCAAGAACAAGTATCCCCTACCGATGATCAATGACTTGTTTGACCAGCTAGAAGGAGCTAGTGTTTTCTCTAAGATCGATCTTGATCGGTTATCACCAATTGAAGATCCGTGAGAAGGATATACCCAAGACAGCTTTTACCACAAGGTATGGGCTTTATGAGTATCTGATCATGTCCTTTGGTTTGACTAATGCCCCTGCCTATTTTATGAGCATGATGAACAAGGTGTTCATGGAGTTCTTGGATAAGTTCGTTGTGGTATTCATTGATGATATATTGGTTTTCTCCAAGAATGAGGAGGAACACGCTGAACATCTGCGCTTGGTTTTGGAGAAGCTCGAGAGAACATCAACTTTATGCCAAGTTCAGCAAGTGTGAGTTTTGGCTCAAGGAAGTCGGATTCCTTGGACATGTTGTGTCGGTGAAGGGATTGCGATGGACCCTACCAAGGTAGAGTCGATCCGCGAAATGGAATGCACCCACCACGGTTGGCGAGATTCGCAGATTTCCTTGGACTTGCGAGGATATTATAGGAGATTTATCGAAAATTTCTCTAAGATTGCAAGGCCCATGACAACGTTGTTGAAGAAGGACACCAAGTTCGTTTGGGTGAAGAGTGTGAAGCCAGCTTTCAAGAGTTGAAGAAGCGTTTGGTTACAGCCCAGTGCTAATCCTACAGCGTACACAAGGACTTTCGGTGTATTGTGATGCTTCACGTCGGGGACTTGGAGGTGTTCTTATGCAGGAGGAAAAGTTGTAGCTTATGCTTCACGACAACCGACCTCATGAGTTGAACTATGCCACGCATGATTTGGAGTTAGCAGCCGTTGTGCATGCACTCAAGACATGGAGACACTATCTTATTGGGAATCGTTGTGATGTTTACACGGATCACAAGAGTTTGAAGTACATTTTCACGCAGAAGGAGTTGAATCTCAGGCAAAGGAGATGGTTGGAACTTATAAAGGATTATGACATGAGTCTGCATTATCATCCAGGAAAAGCCAATGTTGTGGCAGATGCTTTGAGCCGTAAAAGTTATGTTAACACCCTTACAGCAGGAGGTTTACCTCAGGAGTTATGTGATGGGCTTAGAGACCTTCAGTTGGAAATAGTTCCAAGAGGTTATGTTGCACTTTTCGAAGTCAGATCCACCTTGTTGGGAAGAATCGAGAAGCCTGAAGTTGGACCAAGGTATTGCTGAGATAAAGGAAATGATGAGCAAAGGGAAAGCAAAAGGATTCCGTGAGGATGAAAGTGGAACCATATGGTTTGAGCAGCGGTTTGTGTACCCAATGATCCGAGAGATCGGGAAGTTGATTCTTGAGGCTCATGACTCACCATATTCGATACACCGAGCAACACCAAGATGTATTTGGACTTGAAGGAAAGTTTTTGGTGGGCGGTATGAAGAGAGATTGCAGTATGTGGCAATATGTGATGTATGTCGAGAGTAAAGGCGAGCACGAAAACCAGCGGGTTTACTTCAGCCGTTCCGATACGATTGGAAATGGGATAAACTTGGTATGGACTTTATCACGGGGTTACCGGGACCCGTTCGGTTATGATTCCATTTGGGTGATAGTGGATCGTTTGACCAAGGTTGCTCACTTCATTCCAAAGAAGACCACCTATACAAGTGCTAAGTGGCAAAGATATATATGACCGGATTGTATGTCGCATGGAGTTCCGAGGAGCATCGTGTCGGATAGAGGAACACAGTTTACCTCAAAGTTTTGGAATCGGTTGCATGAAACTTTGGGTACCGAGCTAGAGTTGATCTGCCTTCCATCCACGGTGATGGGCGCAGAGAGGTCAATCAGATTACGGAGGACATCTTTGAGCTTGTGCGCTAGACTATGGGTCTAGTTGGGATGATAACTTACCCTCTGCAGAGTTCTCGTACAACAACAGCTACCAAGCCGGTTTACAAATGGCCCTTTGAAGCATTGTATGGCGGAAATGCAGGACACCTTTGATGTGGGATGGAGTTGGAGATGCATAATTGTTTGGACCTGATTTGATCGAGGATTGAGAGGAGAAGGTCAAGTTGATTCGTGATGGACTTAAGATAGCCAGTCAAAGCGAGAAAAGTTATCTTGATGCTAAGCGCAAGGAAGTGGTCTATGAAGTGGGAGATAGAGCATATCTTGAGTGTCTCCACTTGAGGTATTAAGAGATTTGGAGTCAAAGGAAAGTTAGCACCACGATTTGTGGGACCATCTGAGTTACGAAGCAGAGGAGAGGTTGCATACCAGTTGGAATTACGGAGGCTTTGTGAGGAGTTCATGATGTGTTTCATGTTTCCCGGTGAAGAAGTGTCATGTAGAGATGGCGGATATTCCTTTGAGAGATCTGATGCCACTCGAGGCAATTCAGGTTAGAGAGCGATCGACTTATGAGGAGAAGCCTATTAAGATTCTTGAGGCTGCAGAGAGGATCACTCGAACCAAGATCATCGAGGTTACGCAAAATGCGATTGGAGTCACCACACCGAGGAGGAAGCTACAGGAAAGAGAAGAAGATCTCGGCGGGACCATCCCCACCTTTTCTTTGTGACCCGAATCTCGAGGACGAGATTCATCTTAAGGGGGGTAGGTTTGTAACATCCCAATTTTATTAAATTCGGATGTTAATAGAATCATTCAATGCATAGCATATACTTTGCATTTTTGGAGTTTTAAAAAAAATATTCAAATAATATTTTCACTCGAGAAAAACAAATGAGAGGGATAAGATGACTTCCTTGAAATATAAAAGAGTGGGAAATTTTATTTTGAATATTATTTGAAGTTTTGGAGTTTATTTGGTATTTATTTTATCGCAAAAGTGCATTATTTGCATTAGGAAAATATTTACAAAAATGTTACGTGCTTAATTTAATGTTCATTAGGCTCTAAATATTGCATAGTTATTTTATAAATTATTGTGGTGTTTTTATTAATTCATTTGAATTAATTATGGCCACTTTAGTGTTCTTTAAAAAAAAAAAAACACACACGACGCACTTTGCAGCTTTGACCGAAACGGGGTTCGGCCCAGAGCGCCTCAACCGCCCAGATCGGCCATTTGGCCCAAAGCCCAGCCCAGCGCCCGCCCCTTCCGCTCGGTCGACCGACGCGCCGCGCCCGCTCGCTTCGCTCGCCGCCGCCAGCGACCGGTGGCCCGCCCCAGTCATCCCAACCTCCCGCTCCTCGCTGGATAAGCACGCCGCCTCCCATAACCGCCCGGCGAAGCTCTCGGGATAGAGCTTATCCGCTGCTCCCGGCGCCCTCCTCGCCTATATAAAGCCCTCGACCCCTCTGTCGATCCCGCCGTCCGCATTTTCCCACGCCGCCCATAGCCGCCCGCCGTGCCGTTCGCATCTCGCCGAGCGCGCCACTCCGTCGTCCGTTTAAGTAAATGCATGCGCCCCTAGCTCTCTTTCTTTTGTCAATTAGATCACTGCGACAACGCGCATCCATTTGACATATTTTACGTCGCCTAGGTCGCGGGAAGCAGCGCCCGACGACGCCTCGACCTCGCCGAGCACAAGCCCGCCGACCTCGCCCGCCCGTCCGGTCGTCGCCGACGCCGCGCCGCCACCACCATCCGGACGCCCTCGGCCGCGCACCTCCCGTCTTCTTCACCGCGCCGGACCCGCCAGAGCCGCCGCCCGTTAAATCGCCGACGCGCGCCGCCCGTCTTAAATCGCCGCCACCACCACCATCACTGTGAGCCACCACCCCACCCTCACCGTTCGATCTACCTGGGCGGCTTAGATTAGATTAGGTTTGGTTTTTTATTTGCGAAGAGTGCACGGTTAACATGGTTTCCTTAACCCGTAGGTTTTATTTAAACCGGCGTCGGTTTTCTTTAGTTTAGCCGCCGCCACTGTTTTTTTTTATTTAGCGGCCGTTCGCCGTATAGCCTCCGCAGCGGACGCTGCTCGGCCAGCCACAAGCCGCCACGTGGCCAGGGACTTGTTTGCGATAGTTTTCTTCTCTGTTTAGTCCCTGTAATTAGCAGATTAGTCCACGAACTTAGCATAGCCACAACTTTTTAACCGTAGATCCAAACTCGATGAAACCAGCGGCAAATTCTTCGTATTGTTTAGCTCTATCCAGTGGTATCCTTTTGCAAACTTTTGACAGATTCAAATTTGAATTTATTCAGATTTGAATTTGAACTTCAAATAGCCATATCTCCCAAACCGTAGCTCGATTAAATTGAATCTTTTGCACTTTGTCACCGTAGTCAAACCCTATCACCTGGACCTTTGTCACAATAATTTTCACACCCTAGAATCTGCCCATTAATATTTTACTAGTATGCATAGTTCACATCACTTTTTGAACCATAGGCCTATGTTGTTTTGCACTTAGAATAATTTCATGCTAGTTAGGTGTGATGTCTGTTCATTTGGTTTTCCGAGACTTTTGCTTTGCATGTTCTTCTTGGTTCTCTTGAACATTTGCTTATGTTTGTTTATCTCCTTTGCGATAGATTGCGGTCTGGCGCGAATATTTTCGATCCTTAGAATTCAACCAAAGAAGCATTCAAGGCAAGTTGCATCTTGATCATATTTTATTACCTATGTTTTTATTATGCACTTAGTTCTTTGCGGTAGGACTGCATGGTAGAACTTGATGCCACATGACTATGCTTTTCACCCGATAGTTCATTGAGGTAGAGTCTGAACCATATGACTTTATCGCCATCGTTTTACATTATGTTGCTTAGCTAAGTAGGCGTGGATTGGGAAGTGAACATTGTAATGTATGAGTGACAATGTAGTAAGTAGGACCTAAGTTAATTAATGAACTACCCGGCGGAAACTTGAGGAATGGTGGCGAAATGCGATGGAGAACGCATGGGAAATCCATGGTGGTGCACCACTAGTGGACCGTCGCTCGAGCTCAAAGAGATCAATCGTATTCTCATGTCTAGAAGCTTACGTGTGCAGCCACAAGCCAATATGGGCTCTGGCTTAGTTGAGTAGTTAGTGTGACCCCTTAGGGATGGGCTAGCGGATGTAGAATGATGTAGGTGTACCGGCCTATCCGTGGGTTAAGGGGAACATTTTGAAAGACTATGTCTCGATCTTCCGATCATGGAGGTGGTCGAGTCTTGTGGGGAAAAGTCGCAACCTCTGCAGTGTCAACCTAATCGATTAGCCGTGTCCCCGGTTACGGACATCTTGAGCATCTAGTAGTGAAAATGCCGGGAGATCTCCTCACCTTTAATTAAACAGTTGGGATTTAAATGAAACTTGGGAACGGATGGAGTTGGGTTGCCAACTCATCCTATGCAATTGTGTAGTAGTAGAATAACATCTTTTCTAATAGGGAAAAACTAGCTTTATGCAAAAACCTAAACTTAGAGCTTACCACCAGCCAAATTGCATGTACAAGTAGGTTCATTACACTTATGATGTGACTTGCCAGTACATTCAATGTACTGACCTATATGGCTGCAACTTATCACGTTGCAGATATATCCGACGAGGATTAAGGTGCGATAGGTCGATGTTCTGCACTCAACCTTGCTCGTGGAGTTGGACTATTTACTACTTTGCTTCCGCAGTATTTGTTATTGGCTCTATGCCCTATTTTGTAATAAATGTATTACTCTGGACTATCGATGTAATAAAGAGATGTGTGTTATTTACATTATTTCATCGAGTCTTGTGTGTGCTAACAAGTCGATCGAGGGACTAGCACGGTAAGCACAGAGACTTCGACTCTTACCGAGTCGGGTCGCTACATGCCCAAACTCAAATAACTAATGATTTAATCCAGTGACCTTAGGATGACCTAGAAATTTGTGCATCACTTTTGGCGTGGGTTTAAGACCAAGGCGGGTGATGAACATTTTAGAAGGGCATTTCAGGTTCATTGAAAATATTTTTAGTAAACCCTCGTTGGTTTCAAGGGGTGCTGGGGGTTCTGTCATCCCCATTTAAAGTTTCTGATGAATGAAATAAACATGATGCAACACTCTAATGCATGAACTAGCTAGGGTGTGACAACTTACCCCCACTCAAAAAAATCTCGACCCGAGATTTAGGTTCCTCCGGAAAGAATGCGGGATACTCAAGTGGAAGACGGTCCTCCCTTTCCTAGGTTGCTTCTTTCTCAGAATGGTGCGACCATTGAACCTTGAGAAACATGATATTATGACGTCGAGTGGTACGCTCGGCTTGATCGAGGATAGGAACGGGGTACTCTCGATACTTGAGATTATCTTGAAGATCAAGCGTTTCGTGGTCCACTCCACGGATAGGATCCGAGAAGCAATGTTTGAGTTGAGAAACGTGGAAGACTTCGTGGACTCTGGAGAGATGCGGAGGTAGTTCCAATTGGTAGGCAACTTCTCCTCATTTGGCAAGAATGCGAAAGGGTCCAATGTAGAGAGGAGCCAATTTTCCTTTGATACCGAAACGATGGGTTCCCTTCAGAGGAGTAACCCGTAGGTAAGCCTTCTCGTCAACCTCAAAAGTCATAGCCTTCTGTTTTTGGTCATATTGGCTCCTCTGCCTTTTGACGAGATTGGGCTATTTTCCACTTTTCACGAACGATGTGAACTTTCTCTTCTGCTTCCTGGATCATATCCGAGCCAAAGAATTGTCTTTCCCCGGTTTCTGGCCAGTTAAGAGGTGTTCGACACCTTCATCCATAGAGAACTTCAAAAGGGGCTTTACCCAAGATAGATTGATAGCTGTTGTTATAAGCAAATTCGGCAAATGGAAGGCATTTCTCCCAATCCATTCCGAATGAGATAACAGAAGCTCGAAGCATGTCTTCTAAAATCTGGTTGGCGCGTTCTACTTGACCAGTAGATTGAGGGTGGAAGGCGGTTGTCGGTGTCAAAACCGGCGGATCTCGGGTAGGGGGTCCCGAACTGTGCGTCTAGGCGGATGGTAACAGGAGACAAGGGACGATGTTTTACCCGTGTTGGGCCCTCTCGATGGAGGTAAAACCCTACTCCTGCTTGATTGATATTGATGATATGGGTATTACAAGAGTTGATCTACCACGAGATCAAGGAGGCTAAACCCTAGAAGCTAGCCTATGGTATGATTGTTGTATTGGTTGTTGTCCTACGGACTAAAAGCCTTCCGGTTTATATAGACACCGGAGAGGGCTAGGGTTACATAGAGTCGGTTACAATGGTAGGAGATCTACATATCCGCATCGCCAAGCTTGCCTTCCACGCCAAGGAAAGTCCCATCTGGACACGGGACGGAGTCTTCAATCTTGTATCTTCGTAGTCTTGGAGTCCGGCGGACGATGATAGTCCGGCTGTCCGGACACCCCCTAGTCCAGGACTCCCTCGGTAGCCCCTGAACCTGGCTTCAATGACGATGAGTCCGGCGCGCATAATGTTCGGCATTGCAAGGCGGGTTCCTCCTCCGAATAATCCATAGAAGATTGTGAACTCCAGGATAGTGTCCGGCTCTGCAAAATAATTTCCACATTCCACCATAGAGAGAATATCATGTACACAGGTTCGATCTGCTGACGTATCTTGTAGCGTGACGTCACGCCACTACCAAGCCTTTACTTGAACCGTTTTTTTATTACACCACCTCAGCGCGTTTAGCGGAGCGGTTTCCTTGGCACGTCTTTTCGAAGCAGAGATCGTGTTCCCCTTATCCCAGGATTCTCATCAATACGGACGTGGGTAACCCAACCGCGCCATTGATGGTGGCGCTTGGGAGATAAGCGAGTTTTACTAGGCCGGTGGGGACGCATAGTCTTCGTCCGCCTAAGGGGATAAGGATCCACCTTTTCACCTACGCCTTCTTCCTCCTTTGCTTATCCATCTTCGCGCACTCTCGAGCTCCAGCACCCAAGTCCGTGCGTCTCGTCTCAACCTTCTCCGACCATGTCCGGAGCGGGAGGTAAATGGTTGGCCTCCACCGTTAAGGAGGAGCACATCGCCAAACTGCGCAGCGCCGGATACCTTTCCGGCGACATTCCGCACCGGCTGCCCGACAAGGAGCAGCTCATCCCCACCCCCAGGCCCCATGAGAGGGTCGTATTTCTCCCCCACTTCCTCCGCGGACTGGGCTTTCCACTTCACCCCTTTGTCCGGGGGCTCATGTTCTACTACGGCTTGGATTTCCATGATCTGGCGCCGAACTTCATCCTCAACATCTCGGCGTTCATCGTCATGTGCGAGGCCTTCCTCTGCATCCAGCCCCACTTCGGCTTGTGGCTCAAGACCTTCAATGTAAAGCCGAAGGTAGTGAAGGGCACGCAGGCGGAGTGCGGAGGCACCATGTTGGGCAAGATGCCCAACATCCTCTGGTTCGAAGGGGACTTCATGGAGTCCGTCAAGGAGTGGCCATCGGGGTGGTTCTACATCACCGAGTCGCGTGACCCTACGTGGGAGGCGGCCCCCGAGTTCAGATCTGGTATCCCTGTGCAGCTCACCTCCTGGAAAGAGAAGGGCTTGCTATGGGGTAGTTCGAAGGAGCTGACGGACTCAAGCACATATCCGTGGTGAACAAGAAGCTCGGGCTTGTTAATGTGATCCAAGTCATGCTCATCCGCCGGATTCTCCCATGCCAAGGACGGGCATTCAACCTGTGGGAGTTTGATCCGGCACGGCACCAGGCGTTGAGCGAGCTCTTCGACCTGACGTCTGGGCGCTGGAGGTGCTGTTTAAGTCTTGTTGAAGCCCCGCATCTGCGACGGAAGATCATGGATTTCACTCGCATGGCGTCCACGGCGAGGTAAGTGATTCTACCCTTTACGGGACACTTGTTGTTAATAGTTCGACCCTAAGCGGGTTTCAATCTCCCTTTTCCTTTGACAGGACTGGATGAAGAAGGCCGAGCAGCTCATCTGCCCGGCTCCCATGCCAGACAACCCAGTGGACACTGTCTAGCGGGGCTGCTAGTTCGGCACCACACGTGGTCTTTGGAGAAAAAGGCCAAGAAGGTGGCCACGGTACTCGAAAGAGTTCCGTTTTGGTGTCCGAGCGACTCGGTGGATTCCTCCCGAGACGAAAGCAGAAGCAGAGGACTCTCTCCCGAGGAGGGAGAGTGGAAGAGGAAGGCCTCCCCAGCAGGGGGGCGAAAGAATCAAGAGGGGAAGAACTATTCCCCCGGACAGCTCCGCCAACACCAACGTTGGTGAAGAAGAGTGGCCCTCGAGGGCCAGGCCTCTGGCAAGATCGTAAGTATCCTGATTCTGAATGATCTGTAATTTCTTTTGTGTCACATAGTGTCCTTCTAATGCCGCATACTGCCTGCAGTCCGGCCGACGATGATCTCCCGCTTATCGGCGGGTCGTTAGCTCCGTCGATGTGGATTCCATTCCGACGCCTCCACCCCTCGCTTGCCGAGGGCGCCGAGTGGGATCCCAGAAGGGACCGATCGGGGAGGCTCGGGCGCCGCAAGGCAACCTCCGGACTTTGCGCGGACTCCACACGGAACCCGCAGAGGTTCGGAGTCCGGCAATGCCCCCTTCGCAAGAAAGGGCAAGACCGTGACGCCGTGGCCCCGTCCAGCGGGCGCGGACAACTTGTTGGAGGCGCTCAAAGGCGCTTCCATCGAGGAACAACACCACACTATCATGAGTGCGGTGATTGAAGGTTCAGCTTCGCCAAGCGAGCTGACGAAGCTTCAGCAGACCTTCTAACGAGGCTTTGAGGTAAGAAGTTAAAATATGTAATGTAATACTGCATGACAGTAGCCCCGATGCTCGGTTCGGTGTTGGAAAGAAAAGCGGACGGAGGATCTAAAAGATATATGCAGGGTTGCTAATAAATTATGTCAATATGGGTTTGCGAGGCTGCTTATTCTTGAGCTCTGCCGCGATGGCTGCGGAGGTCGGTGCATTGAAGCAAGATCTTGGCGGTCGAGCAAGAGCTCAGCCGTGCCAAAGCAGCTCGAGGACAAAGAAGGTGAGTAGCACCACTTTGAATATTACCTTCTGAAAAGGATTTGGTTGCAAAAATAACAAGGATAACGTGGAGTGCTGCGGGGACACGAACAAGGTGGCGGCCTGAAGGAGGCCGTATCATGGCGAACATAATCTGGCCGTGGAGCAAGCGAGCGAGAGAAGCGAGGAGGCGGGTGGCGGAAGTGCGGCAAAGCTCCGGGCTCTCATGGAAAAGCATGAGAGTTTGGGCGCGACTCAAAGACTCGAGTCGAGCTTGCCTCGTCTCTTGAAAGTGCCAAAGCCGCCAAGGCCGAGGCCCATAAGGCCCTTCAGGAGGTTGAGGATGTGAAGAAAATAGCGGCGGGTAAGGCATTTTTCATGCAAAGCATGTTAATGTAAACTACGACACGTGCCGAATCAGAGCTCTCGAGGCGTTTGCAGATTTGCCTCGCGGTGTATCCGATGCCGCCACATTCTACCGTGGCGAGGAGGGCCTCAGCGGAGAAGGTCTTACGGTCTCGATCTGTTGAGGCCGGCCTTCAGTGCCCCTAGCGACCAGGTGAAGTAGCTAGTCGAGCTCCACAAGGTAGCGAGCAGGCCATGAGGGCCTCATAGTCCATTTGTGGCTGGAGAGGCCATGCACAGGAGCTACTTCAGCCTCGTCTTGGCGGCTGGTGGATCGTGCCCCGGTGGAGGTCATCAAGCGCTCCGCTTTGTATTGAAAAGGCTCTCATCGGGCCCTTGCCAGCGCAAAGGTGCATTAGGGCAGGTTGGATGCGGAGAGGCTTATCAGCGACTCGCCGCCAGTAGTAAGGAGTATCGTCGCCGAGATGTACTATAAGACTGTCTGAAGGGTGCTCGCAAGATTGCGGATGAGTGCCCCGAGATGTAATTATTGAGTAGACTCACTATGTATTATCTGTGCGCTGAAAACTTTGTTCATATCGCTGAAGCAACGCTTGTTTGATTTAAAATATTACCTTACAATGCGGCCGTTTATAAAATCGAGAGATGGCAAGTCGTCGGCTTCAGCCCCCAAGCCACAGTCTTTGGGGTGTTAGGGATAAACTTGAGCACTCTTGTTCCCATTTTGGGTCCATCTGGGGAGGCGCTCAACACAACGAACAAAGGCAACCGGACTTATAATGCTTGAACACTCTCCTTAGCCATAGAATTCTATAATTTTAAATTTGGTGAAGCCCTAGTATTCGGAAGACCGAGTTAGAGCGCTATCACGCCTTGGCGGACATTATCCGGTTCTTAAGCTTGAAGCGGCATAAGTCTTTAAGGACTCGAAAAGACCTCTCGAACAGCGACCAGTCTCTCGCCTTATCATGACAGATCAGTTTTAGCTTTCTCCGAGGCGCTCGCCCAGCTCAACCGGGCGCAATCGCGATGGTTCTCCTAGTGCCACCTTAGCCGTGAGCGGGCGTAAGGTACCAAAACGTGGGAGCAGGCAAACCCAACTATTGACCCAAGACATGATTGAGCCGATTCATATAATGCTATAAGTTAAAGGTGCCGCACTTGTGAAAGTGTTAGGACTTATCACACCATAATGCTGGGAACATAAGCCCTGGTTTATTCGGCCGTACCAAAATATCTGGTGCAAGATGTCATTAGTGAACATATATGTAAAGTAATGCAATTACAGGCAAAAAGTGCTGCATTATTTATTCAAGAAATTCTGCTATGAGTGCGGAATGATACAAATAGTCGGATAAGCAAAGGATTGGACTAATTAAACATGTCCCCCTCGGTGGGGCTGCTGATGGTGTATATAATCAAATTTAATGCTCGTAATGGAGACCACACAGTGTTAAATCGCAGCCTTTTTTCCTCCACAGGCTGTTGCATCGTGAGTTCGGCGGGTTCACCGCCGGACAGAACTTCAGTGAGCGGAGTCCTGTGTATACAAAGAAGGAAAATAAAAAATAAAAAAGAGCGACACACTTGTGAGCCCCTGGTGTGGTCGAGCCGCACTCTAGGTCTGTTGTGGTCGTGCCCCTCCCCCTAGGCCCATGATATCTCTAGAGCGTAATGATGTACGCGGAGGGTTGGTCTTGCGATCATGCGAGGGCTGGGTGAGGGAGTCCTGGACTAGGGGGTGTCCGGATAGCCGGACTATCAATATCCGTCGGACTCCCCTACTACGAAGATAGAAGATTGAAGACTCCGGCTCGTGTCCGGAAGGTACTTTCCTTGGCGTGGAAGGCAAGCATGGCAATACGGATATGTAGATCTCCTACCATTGTAACCAACTCTGTGTAACCCTAGCCTTTCCGGTGTCTATATAAACGGAGGGCTTTAGTCCGTAGGACACAACATTACATCTCAACAATCATACCATAGGCTAGCTTCTAGGGTTTAGCCTCCTTGATCTCGTGGTAGATCTACTCTTGTACTACCCATATCATCAATATTAATCAAGCGGGGCGTGGGTTTTACCTCCATCGAGAGGGCGAACACAGGTAAAAACATTGTGTCCCTCGTCTCTTGTTACCATCCGCCTAGACACACGATTCGGGACACCCTACCGAGATCCGCTGGTTTTGACACCGACATTGGTGCTTTCATTGAGAGTTCCTCTATGTGCGTCACCGATAGGCTCGATGGCATCTTCAACCATCAACGCTGCCCGGGTGAGACTTTTCTCCCGGACAGATCTTCGTGTTCGGTGGCTTTGCTGCTGCGGGCAATTCTCTTGGCCATCTGGAGCAGATCAGCTTCGCCCTGGCCGTCGAGTCGGTCGGAGCTTGAACTTCACGGCCGATGACCGCGGAGACTTGATCTTGGCGGACTCGAGCCTGACCAAATCGCCCGCCTTAGCGATGGGCATGATCTAGCTCTGCGCCGGACGGTGCTTTGGTGGCGCTTTTCGGATCGCTCCGGCCATTAGCGGGCCGATTATATATCGAGGCGGTGGATGAGGCGCCGCATACAGGGGCTTCAACATCCGGCGATGGAGCTGAATACCAATCTTGTCCCTGCGAAACTTCGTGATCGGTATTTGGACTCCTCGCCGGACTCGAGCCTCCGCGCCTACCAATTAAGCGGATTAGGCGCGGTTATGGAATTCACCGCGCGGACATCTTCGGCACTTTCGCCTTTTGGCGATATCCTGGAATCTCTGAAGTATCTCTCGCTATCGGGAGAATCTGGCGGACTATGGCGGGGCGGTTGGAGATGGACGGCGAAGAAATTCAAAGCCCACCACCACCCACTTTATAGCCAGCTGCCGAAGATTTAACCGACATGCTAGACTTGACTCGGCGACATCGGCGCTATGGAAGGCGATGCGGAGGCGAAGCGAGGACCAGCGCCCACGAGGGCCTTTGGAAAACCACCTCGTCAGCAGCGTCTACATGGTGGATACCCCAAAAGAAGGGGATGGCAAAAAAGCAGCGGAGGAAGATTCTCTAAAAGCAGCCCAAATGCGGCGTCGGTGGCGCGCTCTAAATCCGCCACAACAAGAATGGAGATTAGGCAGGGAGACAATAACACTCCGGAGAGTGCGAAGGCGATCCCCTCTGCAAGACTCAGTAGCGAGGAGGGCCTTAAAACAAGCCCTCACAATAGGGCGACAAGCGAAGGGTTGAGGATGATAACTACATGCCTCCCTCAGAAGGCAAGCAAGCCTCAGCGATGATGAATTAAGTCGTACTCGAGATCCCGTCGAACAAGAGCACTTCAAGCCTTGAGCTCATAGCCATAGCAAATAGCCTAAAAAAAAACAACAGCTCCAAGCTGATCAAGATCTGCTAACCCGATCGATGGTGAGGTCCTCGCGGCGAAGAGTATAAACTTCGAGCGCCCTCAAAAGTTACCCAAGGCGCAAGCTGCTCCCCTATTAGAGGAGGAAGCATACATACCTTCATCACGGCGCATGACATGGCTGACCGACCACCCGTGGTCGCGACGAAGAAGCATTGAGCCCCAGCCAAGACCGTACCCGGCATCGATCCAGAAGTCTGAAACCAAAGGGAGCAGCGGGACTTGCGATACATATTGGAGGACAAAGCAAGACAATCGAGATCCATCTATGGATCACGTGGGCGCCCGACCCACGGCGAATACCGTCGCGCGGACATAACGCCCGGCCGGGCGAACATAGCGACAGCGCTCCCTCGAGCTGCGTCGCGATATTGCTCAATCTGGCGCCGCACACCCGTTATGCTTCAGCGGCGAAGTAATGGATCATCGGATCCCGAAGGTTCAAACCCGTAAATATCGAATCTTACGATGGCACAGCAGACCCAGCGGTGTGGATCGAAGATTATCTTCTCCACATCCATATGGCCCGCGGCATCTCCATGCCATCAAATATCTCCCTCAAGCTTAAGGACCAGCTCGGCATTGGCTTAACAGCACGCCCTTGAGAGTCAATTGGGTGTTGGGAAGACACGGAGGCGCGTTCCTTGATAATTTCAAAGGTACATATGTGCGACCACAGGGCGCCGATGACCTAAGCCACATTATTCAGCAGCCAAGCGAATCGGCGGACAATTACGGACAAGAAAAATCAAATCGTCATTGTCGGGATCACGGAGGCCCATGCAGCCTTCAAACATAACATCCGGGACGAATGACTAGCCCGGCACATGGGGCAGGAGAATCCGAAATCCATGGCAGCCCTCACATTGTTAATGACCCACTTTTGTGCGGGAGAGGACAGGTGGCTAGCCGCAGCAACAATCTCATAAAAATTCGGCAGTCCGGACACTAAGGACAACAACGGCGAGTCATGTCGAATAAAAACAAAGCGCCGCGTGCTGGCGGCGACAAAGAGGATCTGGCGGTCAATGCGGATTAGAGAGCTCAAACCGGTCAGCGGAAGAAGCCATTTAAAGAACAACTCGGGTCCGTCAATCGGACGAATACTCAACCGCTCATGCGGATACATGGCACCCGAAAAACCAGCTAATCACACCAATAGAGATTGTTGGGTGTTCAAGCAGGCTAACAAGTTAATTGCGAACACAATGACAAGGGGCTAAATAAGCGGCTGACGAGGAAGAGACCGACCGCCCGAACAATAGAGACGAAGGGTTTCCCCACAAGTGCGGACGGTGAATATGATTCTGCGACCCATATACCCAAGAGGGAGAGGAAGCGCGCTCTGGGGCGTCTATGCGATGGAGCGATCGCCCGAAGTTCAATCCATGGTCCTCTGTCGATCACTTTCGATCGGCGAGACCATCCGACCAGCATCGCCATGGCGGATTCGCGCGTGGTCTTAGACCCAATCGTTGATGGATTTCACCTCACAAGAGTCACGATGGGCGGGCGGCAACTGAACCTGGTTTATCGGGACACGGTCGCAAAATGGGCATAGACCATCCGAGGATCAAACCTACTAAGACAACCTTTAAAGGTGTCATCGAAGTGAAGCCAAGCATGCGAGGCTCAATCTGCTGGAAGTGGTCTTGGATCCGGATAATTTCGAGCGAAGAGTTAATCTTCGATATAGTCACGTTCTGTGGCGGCTATCATGCCTGCTCGGACGAACAGCGTTTGCAAAATTCAGCGGTGCCGCATTATGCATACCTAAAGCTCAAAATGCCACTACTCTTGGAAGGTATATGCGGCATTTTGAGCTTTAAATATGCATAATCACGGCACAGCGTTTACAAAGCGGTTTGTCGGCAGGAATGATAGCTTCACAGCAGGACTATATCGATCTCTTCCGGGGTGGGGAAGACCACTCGACGGTGAGCAGGTTGGCTTCCTCCACGGGATGACACCTTTAAAGGTTGTCTTAGTAGGTTTGATCTGGATGGGTCTATGCCCATCTTACGCGCTGATGGCTTCAGCCGTCCATAAAGGTCATAGTGCGCTTCGCTCCCTCTTGGGTATATGGGCGATATATCATGTTTACGAAATCGCACTTGAAACCATACTCTTCTTGTTGGTTGGGTCTCTTCCTCGCGGTCATGATTTGGTTTCGGCCCGATTAACTTGCACGAATCTCTGTTGGTGGGTTAGCTGGCGGAGATGTATCTGGCATGAGCGGTATTCGGCAAATTAGACACCGCCATTGTGGTCCTTAGTATCCGCACTACCAACATTTTTGCCGAGGTTGTTGCTCCTTAGTAGCTAGCCAGCTATCCTCTCCGCATGTAAGCGGGTCATTAATGATGTGAGGGCTGCCATGGATTTCGGCTTTCTGTCCTAGGTGCGGGCTAGCCACTCGTCGTGGATGTTATGTTTGAAGGCTGCGAGGGCCTCTGCATCCCGACACGATGATTTGATTTTTATTTGTTAAGAACCGTGTCGAATTGCTGGCGATTAAATCTGCTAGATTATGTGTCTTAGGTCATCGGCGCTCTTCGGTCGCATATATGTGCCCCGAAGTTGTCGAGAATGCGGCTTCAGTGTCCTCCCAACACCCAATTGATTCTACGGGCAGGCTGTTAAGCCAATGCCGAGCTGGTCCTTTAACCTTGAGCGGGAGGTATTTGATGGTGTGGAGATCGTCGCCGCAGGCCATATGGATGTGAAGGAGATAATCTTCGATCCAAACCGCGGGTCCGTCGTACCATCGTGAGGATTCAATGTTTACGGTTTAAACCTCGTGGATTTGATGATCCATTACTTCGCCGATGAAGCATAGCGGTGTGCGGCGCCTCAGATTGGGCAATATCACGACGTAGCTCAAGGAGCGTTGTGCGATGTGTTCGCCCGGCCGAGTTGTTGTATCCGCTCGACGGTATTCGCCGTGGGTCGTGGCGCCCACGTGATCCATAGATAGATCTGGATTGTCTTGCCTTATCCTCCAATATATCCCGCAAGTCGACATCGCCTCCCGGGCTTCGTACTCTTCGAGCGATGCCGGGTACGGTCTTGATGGAAGGCCCGGATGCCTTCTGTCGCGACCACGGGTGGTCGGTCGGCCGACAGCGCTGGGTGATGAAGGTATGTATGCTTCCTCTTCTAATCGGGGAGCAACTTGCGCTTTGGGTAGCTCTTGGAGGCGCCCAGTTCATACTCTTGTCAGCGAGGACCTCGGTCCATCCGTCGGCCAAGAGGTCTTGATCAGCTTGAAGTCTGCCGCTTTTTCTTTAGGCTATTTGTTGTGGCCATTAGCTGCGCTTGAAACGCTCTTGTTCGACGGGATCCTCGAGCACGCATTTAATTCGGCTGTCGTTGAGGCTTGCCTCGCCTCCGGAGGAAGGTATGTAATTATCATCCTCGACCTCTTCGCCGCCGCTCTCGTGAGGGCTTGCTTCGCATCCTCCCGTGCTGAATCTTGCCGGAGGAGGTTGTCTTCGCACTTTCTCGGGTGTTATTATCTCCATGCGGAATCTCCATTCTTGCTGTGGCGGGATTTAGAGCGGCGCGCCGACGCCAAGCGCTTGGGCTGTTTCTTTGAGGAATCTGCCTCCGCCTTTTCGCCGTCCCCATCTTTTAGGATGTCCACCATGTATATATCGTATGACGAGGTGGTCTTCCAAAGGCCCTCAGAGGCGCTGGTTCTTGATCGCTCTCGACAGATCGCCGTCCATACCGTCGATGTCCTCGAAGTCGAAGTCTAGCATGTCGGTTTGATCGTCGACAGTGGCTACAAAGTGGGTGGTGGGTGGGGTTTGAATTTCTTCGTCGTCCGCATCCCAACCATCCTGGCCATAGTCCGGCCAGGGCTCTCCGGATAGCAAGAGATGCTTTTAGCGAATTTAGGATGTCGCCAAAGGGTGAGTGCTGAAAGATGTCCGCAGCGGTGAACTCCATGATCGGCGCCCAATCGGATTCGATTGGCAGGGGCGCAGGAGGTTCGGAGTCCGGCAGGGAGTCCGGCACCTCAGAGTCACGAGCTTTATAGGGGACAAGGTCAGTGTTCGGCTCCATCGCCGCGGATGTTGCAGCTCCCGAGGCGGTGTCCAGCCACTCGTCCTCGATCTGCGTGATCGGCTCCGAACTATGGGTCGGAGCGGATTCATGTGCGGCCTCCAAGGCACTGTCCGGCGGCAGAGCTAGATCGTGCCCATCGCAACATTGCGGCACGCTCGGCTGCGGATCGGATCCATCGAAGATCAAGTCTCCGCGGATGTCCGCCGTGAAGTTTAGGCTTCCAAATCTGACTTGACGGCTAGGTGTAGCTTCGATCGCTCGGATGGCCAAGTGAATTAGCCCATGCAAGCCGCCGCCGATCTGAAGATCTGTCCGGGAGAAAAGTCTCACCACACGGCGTTGTTGTTGATTGAAGAAGCCATCGAGCCTATCGGTGGCGACGCAGGAACTCTCAATGAAAGCACCAATGTCGTGTCAAACCGCGGATCTCGGGTAGGGGGTCCCGAATGTGCGTCTAGGCGGATGGTAACGAGGAGACAAGGACACGATGTTTTTACCCAGTTCGGGCCCTCTCGATGGAGGTAAACCCTACTCCCGCTTGATTGATATTGATGATATGGGTAGTACAAGAGTGGATCTACCACGAGATCAAGGAGGCTAAACCCTAGAAGCTAGCCTATGGTATGATTGTTGTAATGGTTGTTGTCCTACGGACTAAAAGCCTTCCGGTTTATATAGACACCGGAGAGGGCTAGGGTTACAAGGAGTCGGTTACAATGGTAGGAGATCTACATATCCGCATCGCCAAGCTTGCCTTCCACGCCAAGGAAAGTCCCATCCGGACACGGGACGGAGTCTTCAATCTTGTATCTTCGTAGTCTTGGAGTCCGGCGGACGATGATAGTCCGGCTGTCCGGACACCCCCTAGTCCGGGACTCCCTCAGCGGTGCTAAAGGAAAGACGGGTTCCCATAGCATTTTAGAAACTTTCCCAAAATCGAGAGGTGAAGATACTTCCTCGATCTGAGTTAATTTCCAAAGGAACGCCATGGAGGGACACTATTCGGGAGATATATAAATCTTCTAGCTGACTAGCGGTTATACTCTCATGAACAGGCAAGAAATGGGCCACTTTGGAAAGATGATCGATAACGATGAAGATAGCATTATTCCCTCTCTTGGTCCTGGGAAAACCGGTGATGAAATCCATACCAATTTTATCCCTTTTCCATTCAGGAATAGCTAAAGGTTGAAGGGTGCCAGCAGGCCGTTGATGCTCTGCCTTAACGCGACGACAGATGTCGCAATTAGCAATAAATTGAGCAATGTCTCTGTTCATCCTAGTCCACCAGAACCTATGGCGTAGGTCCTGATACATTTTGGTACTTCCGGGATGAATGATGAGAAGAGATTCATGAGCCTTCTTAAGGATCAACTGCCGTAGATTCTGGATCTTGGGAACCACTAGACAGTTCTCAAAGTACACAACACCATGATCATTTGTAGAGAAACATTAGCATCTCCGCTAGCAACGTTCTCCTTGATCCGGGATATCCATTTATCCCGCTTTTGGGCAGCGATGATTTGATCCGTAAGAGTAGGTTGCGCCTCCAAGGTGGAAAGGAATCCTTGAGGAACGGTGTGAAGGTTAAGCTTCTGAAATTCCTCATGGAGAAGTGGTTGACTTTTTCTAACATCAGATTGTTACAATAAGATTTATGACTTAGTGCATCGGCCATGACATTGGCTTTTCCTGGGGTGTAAGTTATCCCTAAGTCAAAATATGTGATCAACTCGACCCAACGTCTTTGCCTGAGATTCAAATCCGGTTGGGTGAATATATACTTCAGACTTTGGTGATCGGTGAAGATTTCACTATGATTACCGAGGAGGTAATGTCGCCAGGTTTTAAGTGCATGGACTACAGCTGCAAGCTCTAGATCATGAGTAGGATAATTTTCCTCATGCGGGTGCAATTGCCGTGAAGCATAAGCAATTACGTGATGATCTTTCATGAGAATGCAACCTAGTCCTTGTCGCGAGGCGTCTCAATAGATAACAAAGTCCTTAGAGAAGTCTAGTGGTACCAGTACGGGAGCGGATATCAGGCGTCCTTTTAGGTTTTGAAAGTTGTGCTCACATAGTGGGGTCCACTCGAACTTTTTATCTTTCTTGAGGAGTTCAGTTAGAGGTTTAGCAACTTTGGAGAAGTTCTTGACAAAGCGGCGACAATAGCTCGCTAAGCCAAGGAAACTCTGAACTTGATTGACCGATTCAGGTGGAGTCCAGTTAAGAACGGCTTGAACTCGCACGGGATTGACGGCAATACCGTTACCAGAGATTACATGGCCCAGATAGGTCACTTCTGGCAACCAAAATTCACACTTAGAAAATTTGGCATAAAGGCGATGCTCTGGAAGTTTCATCAACACAAGCCTTAGATGCTCGGCATGTTCCTCCTCATTCTTGAAGTAGATGAGTATATCATCGAGGTAAACCACGATGAATTTATCCAAATACTCCATGAAGATAGAGTTCATTAACCGAGAGAAAGTGGCTGGGGCGTTGGTTAAACCCAAGGACATGACAGTGCACTCGTATTGGCCGTAACGAGTAACAAAGGCCATTTTTGGAATGTCCTCGTTCTTGATTTTGATTTGATGGTAGCCCAACCTCAAATCCATCTTAGAGAAGACTGAGGATCCAGCGAGCTGATCATACAGGTCGTCGATCCAGGGGAGCGGATACTTGTTCTTTGTTGTGACCAAGTTGACGGGTCGATCATCTACAACCATCTGATCCGTACCATCCTTCTTCTTGACGAAGAGGACGGGACAAGCCTATGGAGATGAACTAGGACAGATGAAACCCTTTTTCAAGGACTCATCGAGTTGTTTCTTAAGCTCGGCTAGTTCTAGTGGTGCCATCTTATAGGGTCTTCTAGAGATTGGGACAGTTCCTGGAATGAGATCTATCATGAACTCGACATCTCTGTCAGGTGGAACACCTAGCAATTCTTCTGGAAAGACATCCGGAAAGTCACGGACTACCGGAACGTCTTCGAGGTCTGGCAAAGGACTGTCATTAAGAGAATATAGCTGTCGCTTGGCTACTCAGGTCAAGACATTGACTGTCTTTCCCGAAGGATGTGTAAGTTGAATAGTCCTAGAGAAACAATCAATCTTGGCATGATGGGCTGACATCCAGTCCATACCCAAGATGATATTATTATCCGAAGATTTGAGAGCTATCAAAGACGCAAGAAAGCAAGTCTGTCGACTTGAATTTCATTTCCATGGCTCACTCTAGAGGTTTGCCATCTAGAACCAGGAGTAGAAATTTCCATGGTGGAAGGCATGTCACATAATGCGGTGTTATGCAAACGAGCATAGTTTTCGGATATGAATGAATGAGATGCTCGAAGATCAAAAGAACGGATGCTTGGGATGGCAATTAACAAGGCGTACCAAGAACGGCGTTAGGATCCTCTGAGCCTCTTGGTGAGACCACAGTTCACATGGCCACGTCAGCGTGATTTGCGGCTTGGCATAGTACACCTTCCCTGTTGGCTTGCCACGACCAACAGCCTTTCCAGACTGGTTGGGGTTGGACTGGGCACACTCTCGCATGTAGTGGCCCGGTTCTCCACACTTGAAACACGTCGCACAGCTGGTGCATGGAGGAGCATTATTGGTTGGTCCACCATAGGGCTTGGCTGGGGCATACTGCTGAGCTGGGTGAGGCGCCTGATAGGATGGCCTCGGTGTGAACCTGAGTGGCAGGGCAGTGTTAGGCACCCACACCCGGTGCTTCTGAGCACCAGAACCGGATGAGGAACCCGTGTCACGACCATTCTTGCGTGTTGCTTCGAAATCAGTCTGACCTGTCTCAGCACTGATGGCCTTGTTCACAAGCTTCTGGAAGGAATTGCACTCGTGCAGATGGAGATCACGGCGAAGCTCGGGGCTAAGTCCCTTGCGGAACCTTGCCTGCTTCTTGGCATCGGTGGAAACTTCCTCAGTTGCATAGCGT
Source organism: Aegilops speltoides (assembly GCA_021437245.1). Taxonomy (NCBI): domain Eukaryota; kingdom Viridiplantae; phylum Streptophyta; class Magnoliopsida; order Poales; family Poaceae; genus Aegilops; species Aegilops speltoides. The sequence goes on from CM038144.1 coordinate 186,958,730, forward strand.
GTTAGGTTACCGAACTCCCTGCTGTATGCATCCATAGAGAGTCTACCTTGGGTGAAACTGCAGAACTCCTCATGCTTACGGTCCATAAGACCCTCCGGAATGTGATGTTCACGGAAAGCCTCACTCAATTCTGCCCAGGTAGTGACATGGCCAGCTGGGCGCATGGCCTCATAATTCTCCCACCAGAGACTGGCGGGGCCTTCAAGATGATAGGCAGCAAAAGTGACCTTATCAGCCTCAGCGACGAGTGCAGGACGTAGCTTGTGGGTAATGCTGCGAAGCCAATCATCGGCGTCGAGAGGCTCGACGGAGTGATGGAAGGTGGGTGGATGTAACTTGATGAAGTCACTGAGCGACACCAAGTTATTCCTCTGATGCAGAGTTGTGTTCTGTTCGATGCGCTCCAACAAACGGTTGGTCTCCCGCTTGTTTCTCTTAGGCTCCAGCATGACCTCGGCCAGAGAAGGGGGATGAGGCAGGTTTGCATCCCCAGCTCTACTGCCTTCGGCCTGCTCCGGGGGAGCAGGGTTGTTGTGGGTGTTGACCATCCTAGGAAAACAAGACAATGGTTTAGTCCACAATGATAAGATTCTGACATAGAAATGCAGAATGTAAGGGATACCTCGGAATGCAAGATGATCATCTGTATGACATGGTAAATACAGAAACTGCTACATTTATTCCATCATCATACACACCATACAGGGTTTAGTACAAGACCAAATGGAGTACAAATGCGGTGAAAGGAAGATTACATCTCATCGGAGGCATCCCAAGCTCCTATGCATTATTTTTCTACACCTCCAGAAAGTGGTACACACTAAGTCATATCCCACGAGTCACGCAGGACGGTGGATGATATAACTGTTACAATACTAGTGGTGCTACTATCAGCTCAGACATTTCCGTAGTAATCCTCATAGAGATTACCCCCATGTCCTGGGAGTTGAACGTGATCATCTGGAAACAGTCGATCTTGTGGAGCCTGTGGTCCATAAGGACTCGGATGTGGCCTGGGTCCATCATACGGCGGCAGAAGAGGTCCACGGGGAGGAGTGATGCCCCCTACATCATGCCAATCCATACGGTCCGGCAGAGTAGACCGCATGGGGTACAGATCCCGCATATCCATATACCCTGCCTGCACAACAGGTGCAAACCGGGTCAAAGTGGCCCAGTGATCAGACCGGGAGTTGAAGGCTCCAACCGTAAGGCAAGATTTTCACGGTCCTTGTCCTCAGGAATCTGTGCGGTAGTGCAGAGCAGCGAATCCTCATGATAAGAGTCGGCCAGCGGTATACCCGGCCACGTACCTACCGTATCACAGCCCACCTCGCGGGTCAGCGCTGCCCACAGCCTCCAGTAAGCTACAAACACCAGAAACTACTTGCAACTCCTAGACAGAGGACTGGGGTGGATAAGAAGTTGAGCGGGGTCATATTTCAGGGCCCAATGTATGGTAGTAGCTGAATCTTAATTCACACATACAGATCTCAGCGCTTAAGGATGGCTTCAATGAAACCACCCACCATGTACTCCTACATGGCCTCTCATCGATACCTTTACCAAATCGTGTTCAACACATTACTCTCATTACAGACATGATCAATTTACTCTAGCCCATCACCCAGATGAACCAGACCTGACACGACTCTAAGCATAGCAGGCATAGCAAGGTAGGAATAACACATACACATCGCTCAATCGACTCCTACACATGCTAGTGGGTTTCATCTAGTTATTGTGGCAATGACAGGTCATGCAGAGGAAATGGGTTCAACTACCATAGCACACAGCAGTTTGAATCGCGTTGTCTTAATGTAGTAAAAGAGAGCAGGGGCGAGAACATGGGATTGTATCGATATGATGAAATGGTTGGTTGCATGCCTTGCGGGTTCGTGGACTGGTATTGCTCTTCGTTAGGGTATTCGCGATAATCCTCGGGGGCAGAACCTGCCGCAGAGAGCATCAATATACAATCATCACCAAACAATGTGCAACAATATGATGCATGCATGAGACATGGCAAGATGAGTGTATTGGGCTAATGCAACTAAGACCAAATGGGTTTGAACACTTTTGATTCAAAGATTCAAGTTTCAAGCTCATACATGGCCCTTAATAGTGTTTTATCTTGTTCTGCACTAAACAGTAGGTTAACTTATTTAAACATGCATGAAACCAGTACAGATGGATAGATTCGATTTTTCTGATCATTTTTCATATATAACACTTTGCATTTGGAGCTACAGATTAATTTTTATGAATTTTTGAAGTTTGTAATATTTTCTGGAATTTCCTGTATAAGAATAATTCCAGTAATTGAAGTACTGCATCAGCATTCCGTCAGGGTGACGTCAGTGGTCAACGGGGACGGCCCAGGTCAAACCTGACCAGTGGGTCCCATGTGTCATAGTCATTAGTCTAACTAATTTTTAGGTAGTACTAATCCTAGTTAATTAGCGGGGCTGGGCCCCACCTGTCATTGACCTTGGGAGGGTCAAACTGGGCCCACCCATGGTCAAACAGGGTCAGCGGGGTCAAACTCGCTGGCGTTTAGCCACCGGCGAGGCCAAATGCGGCGGTGCGGTGCGGGTTTTGTGCTCCGGCGACCAAAAAGGCGGCGGAGGGTACCTACGTGATGCTGGAGGAGAGCCGCATCCAGTGGTGGTGGTGGTTGGGCTCGGAGTCGCCGGAAACGATGTCGGCGACGAGTTTGGCGGTGGCTGGAGCTCGGACGAGCTTGGACTGGTCGCTAGGGAGCACAGCGAGGCGCGTGGATTAGTGTGGAGAGCTCCTGGGGGTGCGATAAGGCTAGTGGGCAAGGTGGAGTGGCCGTTGCATGGACGGAGACTCGTCGGCGACGAGCTCGGCGGCGGCGCGTGTGGGGCTGCTTGGTGTGCTCGCTGTGGTCCACAAGAAAGAAAACGGAGAGGATAGGAACGTGGCCAGGCTCACCGTGGTTGTGACGGAGCAAGCGGGGCGGCGGAGGCGATCTGGCCGTCAGGAGGTTGAAGACGAGCTCGTTGGAGACGCTCGGGGGCCTCCGGCAGGGCGTGGCTCGGTGAGACGGTCAAGGAAGAAGTGGCGGAGCTTTTGGACATGATGGAGCAGCGCGTGGACAACGGTGGGTGCGGCGACGGCGGCGGCTGCTTTGGCCATAGCGAGAGAGGACGAAGGAGAGAGGCAGGGGGCGAGTGGACATGTCCAGGGGGTCGGGGGTGCGACGTGCAGGTCGTCCAAATTGTCGGTGTCCAAGCGTCAGCGAGTGGCGCCGTGGCTGGCTCGCGCTTAGTCGGCGTCACCTCCCCTGCTGGCGAGGATTAAGCAATGGTCGGCACGGGCCAAAGATAGTCTTTGAGTCGCCAGGTGGGCCGGGGCGTGGGTTTTGCCAGGTAAGTGGGTTTTTCATTTATTTCAGTTTTGTTTTATTTCTGTAGGTTTTGTGCATTTCTAAAAATACCTAGGCAACTCCAAAAATCACGAAACTGCACATGGCCACTGCTTGGAATATATCCAGCATGGAACATTTTAGTTTGGGATTATTTGAGCATTTGAAATATTTTATATTATTTAAATGCCCAAACTCAAATAACTAATGATTTAATCCAGTGACCTTACGATGACCTAGAAATTTGTGCATCACTTTTGGCAGTGGTTTAAGACCAAGGCAGAGGTGATGAACATTTTAGAAGGGCATTTCAGGTTCATTGAAAAAAAATTAGTAAACCCTAGTTGGTTTCAGGGGGTGCTGGGGATTCTGTCATCCCCATTTCAAGTTTCTGATGAATGAAATAAAAATGATGCAACACTCTAATGCATGAACTAGCTAGGGTGTGACACGAGCTCCACCAAATTATTTACTTGTGTAGGTGTGAGAATTGACAAGATCTGGTACCAATTGTCCTATTTCCTTATTACATTGTTGAGTGATCATTGATCCATCTTCAACATTGGTTAAGGTACATTTGGTCTAGTTCTTCTCTTTCTACCACTCACATTTGCTCGAGTCTTGTGATGCACAGGCAAGGCATTTTACCTTCAGTCCACAACAACAATGACGAGTTCGATGCCACGAAAAACTCCACCGACGCCAAGATGCAAGCTCAAATGGAGAAGATCAAAGCCCTCATCAAGTCCTACAAGAGATCTTCCTCATCTTCGTGAAGACGCTCAACTGCACATGCTTCTGAACTACCATCTCCGGCAAGGTCCTCTCGGCATCGACACCAACAAAGACAAGAACGTGAAGGTCAAGAGCTCAACACCAACAACCGCTCAATGAATTCACCATCTCCCTTGGCATATTCGCCAAACAACTTCAAGGTATCTTCTCCTACGGACAAACGACGTCCTCGTGAACAAGCACCTCAAGACTACGCTCAGGTGAAGCTCCCCAAGCTCAAGTCCGCGACTTCCACGAGCTACTATGACCTCAACACCGACCACACGATTATTTTTTATGGGACTCAAGAATCCAGGGAGTATCTCTAGTGGCAGTGCTTGATGGATGACTACGTCAAGCGACATCAAGTTCCTCCCGAAGATCAAGTGAATTGCGCCACAACGAACTTCCGCAACTACGCGTCGACATGGTAGCTTCCACACCTTCGGAGAGCTACGACATGAGTTGGCCCAAGATGAAGAGAACTTTGCGGTGAGAGTTCGTGCCTCCCACCTACATGGAACAATTTCTACGCCAATTGGAGAACACCATCCAAGGATACTAAGGGAGTCCTAGATTAGGGGGTCCTCGAACAGCCGTACTATATGCTTATGCCGGACTGTTGGACTATGAAGATACAAGATCGAAGACTTTGTCCTTTGTCCGGGTGGGACTCTCCTTTGCGTGGAAGGCAAGCTTGGCAATCCAGATATGTAGATTTCCTTCTCTGCAACCGACTCTGTGTAACCCTAGCCGACGGTGTCCTGGACTAGGGGGTACTCACCACGTCGTCTCCCAATCAGTTGGATTGGGCCGAGGACCCCCATGGCCGTATACTCATGGGCCAGTTCAGACAACCCCTGCCGCATACAAGGAAGACTCCACAAGACTTGGCGCCCAAGACAAGGACTCTCCTAAACCCTAGGCCTCCGGTGTCTTACATAAACCAAGGCCAGGCTAGTCAATGGACAATCTCGTATTCATTACTATCATCTCGTGGTAGATACATGTACTCTGTACTATACCCCATATGAATACAATCAAAAGCAGGACGTAGGGTTTTACCTCCATCAAGAGGGCCCGAACCTAGGTAAAATCCCGTGTCCATGTTACCATCACTCCAAGACGCCTAGCTTAGGACCCCTACTACGAGATATGCCGGATTTGACACCGACATTGGTGCTTTCATTGAGAGCATGTTAGGCAATCGTCGCGGATCGATGGGGGATCAGGTGATATTTTTCTAGTTAAATCTGTTCCACATGAAATAATTTCTTTGAGAGCTGTTCTCAGATCGCTATTTTATTCCACAGGTTTCTCCGATGTCTTTTTCGATCTCAGACCGAATCAGGAGAATTTATGCACCGGCCACCGCCGATCATCAAAACGTTTGCGTGGCCGAGGACCGTGTGGAGGCAGCATCCAAACTAGAGCATGACGAGCTGTCCTCGAGCCACGTTCAATCCCCCGTCTCGAACAATCGTAAAGCACGAACTGCCTTGTTCGGGTGTAGGATCGGAAGTATGTCTAGAGGGGGGGTGATTAGACTACTTGACAACTTAAAAGTTTAGCCTTTTGATTAGGGCAAGTTTTTAGCAAGTTCACAATGATGACCAAGTCAAGTATCACCCTACACATGCAATTCTAGAGTTATGGCAGCGGAAAGTAAATTGCACATGTAGTAAATAAGAGGTGGAGAAGAGCAAACGCAATTTGGAGACACGGAGATTTTTCTCGTGGTTCCGATAGGTGGTGCTATCGTCAATCCACGTTGATGGAGACTTCAACCCACGGAGGGTAACGGCCATGAGAGTCCACGGAGGGCTCCACCCACGAAGGGTCCACGAAGAAGCAACCTTGTCTATGCCATCATGGCTTACGCCCACGGAGGACTAGCCTTACTCGGGGTAGATCTTCACGAAGTAGGCGATCTCCTTGCCCTTACAAACTTCTTGGTTCAACTCCACATCTTGACGGAGGCTCCCAAGCGACACCTAACCAATCTAGGAGGCACCACCCTCCAAAAGGTAATAGATGGTGTTGGTGATGATGAACTCCTTGCTCTTGTGCTTCAAATGATAATCTCCCCAACACTCAACTCTCCTCACTGATTTGGCTGTGGTGGAAGAAGGATTGAGTGGAAAGCAACTTGGGAAGGCTAGAAATCAAGTTTCATATGGTGGGAGTGGAGCAACTTGATCTCAACACAAGGGTAGGTAGTTTTCTTCTCGAAATGTAAGGTAGGAGTGGTAGTTCTTTCGATGGCTCTCTCCACGAATGAAGAGGAGGTGGAGGGTATTTATAGCCTCCACACAAAATCCAACTGTTACACACATTTGACCAATCTCGGTCGGACCGAAGTTGACAACTCCGTGAGACCGAAAGTTCAAATCTTGTGAGCGTTGGGATTTTCGTGGGACCGAAAATACAATCTCGGTTAGTCCGATTCTTCCAAAGTCTAGGGTTTGCCAATCTCGGTGGGACCGACTTTCTCATCTCGGTGACACCGATTTGAGTCTGAAGGTTCTGAAGGTTAGCAACACCAATTTCGTATGACCGAGTTTGGAATCGGAAAATCCGAAATTCTTAGGGTTTGGGTATATGGTGAGGTGGTTCATCTCGGTGTGGTGAGTTTGGAATCGGTGGGACCGAGATTACTTATGGGTTTATGTTGAAATGAAAGATTGCGATAGTTTGAGAGATAAATCACTAAGCACTTAGAGCAACCAGATCATCATCATAACCTCATCCCTTTTAATAGTATTGGCTTTCCTATGGACTCAATGTGATCTTGGATCACTAAACCAAAAATAGAGTCTTGAGCTTTTGCCAATGTTTTCCTTAGCATTTTGAGGGTCCACATCATCGGTCATTGCCATACCCATATCAATGAACTTTCGAAATATTCTCAAGAAATGATTAGTTCAATGATATATATGTTGTTATTAATTACCAAAACCACCCGGGATTAGTTGCACTTTCAATCTCCCCTTTTGGTAATTGATGACAACATATAGATCAAAGCTTCGACAAATGATATAATCAATGAATAACATCGTCGCTTTGAGAAGTATGTGATAAGCAAGAGCTCCCCCTAAATTTGTGCATTATTTAAGATTTGCGTTTGAATGCAAATGCACAATCGATTAGGATCATGGGTCACTCTTCCATGTCACATACATCTTGGTGGAGCGCACAAAATGATAAGAATGAATAGCATGCACCCAATCACCAAGACATGAGTAAGTGATCATACAAGATATGAATGGAATATGATAAGCATTAAGCACACATTAAGCATAGTATGATCAAGCACTCATCAAGATAGAAACAAACGTAGTATCAAACACACGAAATGTCTCAAGAACTCAAAAGTATCTCAAGGAAAACCGCAAACGAAAGAGCAAAAACGAGCACTCTCTCTCTCGAAGTCCTATGATCTATACAATTTCTCCCCTTTGGCAACAAGTTACCAAAAGTTCGAAGGTATAGAGCTAATCGTCACTAGGGACTCTGCTGGCAACTCTGTCTGCGTCGATGGAGTGGAGATAGCTGCATCTGCAAAAGCTTCTGAAGTCTGTGGAGCTGGAGGAGTGAAGCTGGAGCTGGTCTTTGGGCCGATGGAGCTGTAGGAGGTCTTGATGTAGTAGCCTTGGGTTACATCACAGGAATAGCAGTGATCTGGGCTTTGTGGGCACTTGAGCAGGCTGCTCATAGTCATCTGGACCATATCACCTTCCATCTCCTTCATGAGCTCTGCCTTCTCCCTCTTCGCTTCCTCAATGTCGCCTCAAGCTTGTTGACGGTGACTGCACTTCATCGACTTGACATCCAGAGCATGGAACTTATCTTCAACTATCCTCTCAAGGCTCTCCCGAGATCGCACTATGCTGGCCAGGCGTAGTTCAATTCTCTGAGTGGCTTCAAGAAGTTGTTCTCCAACGCTCTTGGGCTTTCTTCTTCTTCTTCTTCCTTCCTTCTCAGCTTTAGCTTGTTTGGCAGCCTCGGACTTAGCATGTCCTTCAACAGATGTGGGAGCATCCTCGGTCATCACAACTTCATTATCTTCATGTTCAGGGCTGCGGTGACAAGTGGGGTCTATCCAACGGTAGGTGTCCGTGCCAAACTTGGCATTAATGAGCATCTGAATGTGCGGAGCAAACCCACACGACCTCTTCAGTCTGCTGCTTGTCCTCTTGATAGTCTCAACTATCGGGTCCATCACCTTAAAAGGTGTCTTCGATCCGAATGTGCAGCATGTTGATAGAATACCCTCTTATCATGCGGTGGTCTCTGACTTAGGCATCAAAGTATGCCTCGTAATGGTGTTAGTGGTTGGGAGACCTGCTCAAGATGATAAACTGATCCAAGCTTCCATATCTCAACATCCTTTTCTGGTACCTCATTGTACATGTTCTTCATAGACTCGTGATTCTTCTTTGGAATGCCATAGACATCAACATCATCATCCCTTGATATGGTGCATTCAGCAACGCTCTCCATTCCTCAACAGTTGAAGAGAATCTACGTCATCTCATCATCCATACAATTCGCCATCCGGATAGAAGTGTGCGGTGGCATAGAACCGCATGATCATCTCATCATTCCAAGCGATCGATTTCGACCAACGAACTCTGCAACTCCACATGCAGTGAAGCTCTCATGCACATGTGGGAAGTAGTCTCTGTGCTCTTCACTGTCGATGTATTCCCAGTCAACGTATCTGGTGTCAGCAACAATTGGCTTCTTATCCATGAGCACTGTCTCATAAAAGTCTTGTTGCTCTCTGGTGTGGAACCTTGAGTCAACAGCAGTCCTTCTCCTGGTGGCATATGGATCAACTTGCCTCCATAGCCTGAGACCTTTGTCCTTCCTTTCCTTCATATTTTCTGCTCGAGGATGAGCATCATTATGAACTGGCAATTTCATGCGAGCTTGACAAAACATGAGCCTCATCATCGATTCTGCAGGTGGCACATTGTCCTTCTTCTTCTCTGAAGCGGTATATTTCTCACAGTTTTCTTAGGCTTGGCAAGCAGGTTTGGCTTGGGCTGCCTTTCTTTGGAGCTGATGGCTTAGATTTTGTGGGTGCTCCTGCCCTGATGGCATCTCCCATCAACTTTTGCTTCTGAGGAGGCTGGGGTGCTTCCTCTTCAGAGTCATCATCATCAGCTTCTTCATGAACTAGCCTCTTCCTCTTGGAAGTTTTCTTGATCTTGCTGGAGGTTTCTTCTTCCATGCTCAGCTTCTTTGCAACTGTGGATTTCTTTACCTTGCTGGTGCCTTTCTTGGTATGTTGCCCTTGATAGTCCTTGGCAACCACTTTCCTCTTTGGCTTTAAAGTTATCTCCTCATCTGCAACAAAGTCAGAATCTTCCTCATCAGAATTCCTCTTCTTCCTGGCCCTGGTGGCAGCAGGAGGCAATCCACTTGGAGTGCTCCTCTCTCCATCATCTGAAAAACTGCTTGCTTCAGGGACTTGTAATCGCCTCGGAATCTCAACTGGTGATTCAGACCTGTTCAGCTGTCACTTGCATCGATACATGACCGACAACCTGAAAAGAATAGGTATAGGCGAATAGAAGAGTTATCACAAACTGCAGAGGTTTTTGCAAAAGAATGAGTTCAAACTTTAGTTTTAGGTTTTCACAGAATACATTTCGATCGACCGAGTCTAAAATTCGTGAATCCAAGTGTCTAAACAGACCATACACACCACTTTCGGTTGGACGAAATGGGTTTCGTCTAGCCGAGAGCACTAGGGTTTCACTAAATCCTCACTTCGGTCTTACCGATTTGCACAACTCGGTTTAACCGAAAAGTGCAGTCACAATGGCCAGAGGCCAAATCGGTCGATCCGAGAATGTAGAATCGGTCACACCGAGATGTGTTCGGAAACCTAACCCTAAAATTTTCACTCGAATTTTGTTCTAAGATCTAATCTGCTGGATAGGAAGATTTCAAACTTGGCAAGAAGCTAGGCAAAACCTATCGTGCATAGAATCGAGAGGTTGAAGCACGAGAGGATGAAACTCACCCAATCTGGTGGAGCTTCACTTGGCGGCAACGGCGCGACAAGATTGACCGCTGACGGCGATGGAGACCATGGCGAGGGCGCATGAAAGCGACGGCGGAGACGATCCAAGACCACGGCGACGGCGAGCGAAGGGTTTGAGGGCGAGGCGTTTTGAAGAAGTAATCAACGCGCTGTCCTCGGGTATATATACCCTTGGTTGTCGGTGGGACCGAGTTGGAAAACTTCGGTGGGACCGAGATGGTTAATCTGCGTGCGATTACTCACTTCGATCACGCCGAAATTTGTAACTCGGTTTCACCGAGGTGAAAACCTAGATCAATCCAAGTGATTTGATCCGTCCGATTTGAGTATATTGGTTTGACCGAAAATACTTAGAAGGTTTTGGAAGTTAGGCTTTTGACGGATCGGTGGCTCGAGTGCTCCTCACTCGGTCTGTCCAAAAAGTCTTGTTCAAAGTTTGTGATATAAGCATGAATAGAGTTTGAGACAAGAAAGCATAGATAGCTAGGGGAGGAACTTAGGCATTCTTGTCCATCCATTTGGTCAAAAGAAAATCCAAAAGACCAAAGCAACAAATGGATGTCCTCGAATGAATAAAATCATGCATCCAACATGCTCACACAATAAGATAGCAAATAAAATATGTGTCAAACATGCACAAACAAAACACTAGCTACTAGCACACAATTTGGCGATGACTAGGTCATCTATATATGAGTATATTGACTTAGGAGTCAAATGAGAACATTTGATCATAGGTCATACTCATCGTTTAAGCACAAGTGGGGTTACCACTTTTACATAAAGCATTAATGTGTTCACATCTTTAGAAGATGCTTTAGCTCATTTCTTTAGAGCAAAGCTCCCCCTTGATGTGAGAACCCCTTTTAAAGGGTCAAACTAACCTTGGGTTGTCGTTGAAGACTTCATGTAGATGTTGAAGATGTGGATGCTCAATGTTGATGAAGATCATCAAGAGTTGGGAGCAATCCTTTGGATTCGGCACTTTCAATACCTACATGGGTTAGTCCCACAAGGAACAAACAAGGATATCCATGGACATAGATTGAAGTACACAATAGATGATGTCCATGAAAGCAATGATTACCTTGTCCCTTGACTTACCAACATGAGGGTTTGTGACTCCATGAACAAGTGCAAGATGTGGAAGTTGATTGCACAAGTTCTTGCCAAAACGAATGTGAGTGAAGTATATTTGGTGGAGTCACCCTCAAGAACTCTCTAGTTCTTCTTCTTCGGGATCCACATCATCTCGATGGGAATCCTTGGGGTAGTAATTGAGCTTGTCGAAGTAGAACTTGACGTTGCCTTGGGAACCCACTTGACCATGGCCTTGGGTGCTTCAATGAATGCATCAATCTCCTCTTGAAGCTTGTCCTTGCCTTTTAGCTTGTGGTCTTGTGGTGGAAGATCATCTTGAGCTTGTTCCTTGTTGGAAGAAGTAGGATCATACTTCTCCTCTTGAGAAACAAACTTTGGAGTGGGATATTGACCTTCTTCCCATTCAACACCCTCGGCGTTGAACTTACGCTCAAAACCAATTCCTTGATTCTTCCGGTGTCTTCCTTGTTTGCGAACAATTTCCTCGAAGCTCTTGCTTCCGGCAAGACTCTTGTAGACACCTTTCTCTATAATCCCTTTCAATAGACTATTTTCTTGCTCAAGTGAAACTTGGCTTGAAACATTGTTAGTGGAATCAAGAGAATTACTAGAAGTAACAACATTTGATTTAGCATGATTATTGTTACTACTAGATGAAGAATTTTTCTTATGCTTGTCATGCTTAGTTTTAATAGGTGGCAAGAAATTTGACAAGAGAAGTCGTTTGGCAAGATATGAAGAACTCTTCTTTCGAAGATCGTCATTGATAGCTTTTAGGAACTCATGTTCTTGCTCTAGATTGAGCTTCTCGAAGCGTAGCTTCTCATGAGATCTTAGGAGCGCTCTATGATCTTCTTGAGTTGTTTCATGAGCTAACTTAAGAGTGTTTAGTTCTTTAGTTAGACGCTCAATCTCCTTCATAGCATTGTCATTCGACTCTTCTCGACTATAAAGACTATTAGCATGTTCATCATTACTAAGCTCGCTAGATTTGTCATGTAAAAGCTCATCTTCACCAAGCAAATCATCCTCATCACTATCAAAGTCAATAAACTTAGGGTGTGATACCTTGGGGCCTTTAGCCATGAAGCATCTTCCAATTCCCTCATTTGGTGAATCAACTAAGTCATAGGAGTTGGAGTTGGAGGACACGAGAGCAAGACCGGCAACACCTTCATCTTGACTGTATTCGGAGTTGGATTGATAGCTTCTTTCGGAGTGATTGTCGGAGTCGGAGCGGAAACCCATTCACCAACATGAGCTTGATGTTTTCTTCTTGTGTAGCTCCTTGATGACTTGTCTTTCCTTTCCGAATCCTTGCTTCTCCGAGAGGATCTTCGCTTCATAACGATCATCTCTACTCCTTCTCTCTTTTGAGGCGACTCTTCTCTTGAGCTTCTTCTTCTTGGAGATTCTTCTCTTCTCTTGTGGGGAGTCGAACACTCATTTGAGTAGTGTCCGGTCTTCCACAATTGTAGCAGTTTCGATCACGACTAGAAGATCTCTTTTCATCATATGATCTAGACTTTGAGCTTCTTTCCTTGCTTCTACTCTTGTAGAATTTGTTGAAGTTCTTCACCATTAGGCTTATCTCTTCATTGGAAACTAGCTTGTCACTTGAGGTTGTGGGAGCTTCAACTGCAGCTTTGTAAGCACCACTTGACTTGTTGTGAAGCTCTTCCTTATCTTTAAGTGTCATCTCATGAGCAACAATTCTTCCAATGACTTCGTAGGCTTGAGATCTTTGTAGTTTGGCATCATTTGGATCAAAGTGCACACGGTGTCATACTTTCCATCCAAAGCTCTGAGAATCTTCTTGATGATGAATCGGTCGGTCATTTCTTCGCTTCCTAAGCCTGCCATCTCATTGGTGATGAGAGCAAGCCTAGAGTACATTTCAGCGACTCCTTCACCTTCCTTCATCTTGAACTTGTCAAGCTGACCTTGAAGAACATCTAGCTTTGATTCCTTCACGGACTCGGTACCTTCGTGCATTTCGACCAAAGTATCCCAAATCTCTTTTGCATTCTCAAGACGGCTGATCTTGTTGAACTCCTCGGGACACAAAGCATTGAAGAGAATGTCACAAGCTTGAGCATTGTTCTGTAACATCCGCAACTCATCCGCAGTAGCTTCGTGATCCGGAACTTTTCCTTCCTCGAAGAACTCACCTTGCAAGCCAACACAAATAATGCCCCACGTGGGAGATATACCCTCACTAGACGCCATACTCTCCTAGGTTGTGAAACCAAGCTTATGGAGTCCAATGCAATGGAAACCAATCCAATGGAGACCAAAGCTCTGATACCACTTGTAGGATCGGAAGTATGTCTAGAGGGGGGGTGATTAGACTACTTGACAACTTAAAAGTTTAGCCTTTTGATTAGGGCAAGTTTTTAGCAAGTTCACAATGATGACCAAGTCAAGTATCACCCTACACATGCAATTCTAGAGTTATGGCAGCGGAAAGTAAATTGCACATGTAGTAAATAAGAGGTGGAGAAGAGCAAACGCAATTTGGAGACACGGAGATTTTTCTCGTGGTTCCGATAGGTGGTGCTATCGTCAATCCACGTTGATGGAGACTTCAACCCACGGAGGGTAACGGCTGCGAGAGTCCACGGAGGGCTCCACCCACGAAGGGTCCACGAAGAAGCAACCTTGTCTATGCCATCATGGCTTATGCCCACGGAGGACTAGCCTTACTCGGGATAGATCTTCACGAAGTAGGCGATCTCCTTGCCCTTACAAACATCTTGGTTCAACTCCACATCTTGACGGAGGCTCCCAAGCGACACCTAACCAATCTAGGAGGCACCACCCTCCAAAAGGTAATAGATGGTGTTGGTGGTTGATGAACTCCTTGCTCTTGTGCTTCAAATGATAATCTCCCCAACACTCAACTCTCCTCACTGATTTGGCTGTGGTGGAAGAAGGATTGAGTGGAAAGCAACTTGGGAAGACTAGAAATCAAGTTTCATATGGTGGGAGTGGAGCAACTTGATCTCAACACAAGGGTAGGTAGTTTTCTTCTCGAAATGTAAGGTAGGAGTGGTAGTTCTTTCGATGGCTCTCTCCACGAATGAAGAGGAGGTGGAGGGTATTTATAGCCTCCACACAAAATCCAACTGTTACACACATTTGACCAATCTCGGTCGGACCGAAGTTGACAACTCGGTGAGACCGAAAGTTCAAATCTTGTGAACGTTGGGATTTTCGTGGGACCGAAAATACAATCTCGGTTAGTCCGATTCTTCCAAAGTCTAGGGTTTGCCAATCTCGGTGGGACCGACTTTCTCATCTCGGTGACACCGATTTGAGTCTGAAGGTTCTGAAGGTTGGCAACACCAATTTCGTATGACCGAGTTTGGAATCGGAAAATCCGAAATTCTTAGGGTTTGGGTATATGGTGAGGTGGTTCATCTCGGTGTGGTGAGTTTGGAATCGGTGGGACCGAGATTACTTATGGGTTTATGTTGAAATGAAAGATTGCTAATAGTTTGAGAGATAAATCACTAAGCACTTAGAGCAACCAGATCATCATCATAACCTCATCCCCTTTTAATAGTATTGGCTTTCCTATGGACTCAATGTGATCTTGGATCACTAAACCAAAAATAGAGTCTTGAGCTTTTGCCAATGTTTTCCTTAGCATTTTGAGGGGTCCACATCATCAGTCATTGCCATACCCATATCACTGAACTTTCTGAAATATTCTCAAGAAATGATTAGTTCAATGATATATATGTTGTTATTAATTACCAAAACCACCCGGGGATTAGTTGCACTTTCATCGGGCAGCAAGCATGCAGGGATAGTCCTCTGCCTTATCTTTTTTTATTCAAGTAGCGGTGTTGCCCGCTGGCCGGTTGTTACCTTGTGCATAGGAGAATATTACTAATAAATGAATGCTAGTCTACAGCAATGTTCAATTAGTCCAAGGCCGCTACCTTCAATCTGGGCTAGCACATGAAGCACTAAAATGCTTCAGAGAGCTGAAGATACATGTACACTGCTACTAGTGCTCCTACAATTCCACAAGGAAATAGACGCGGAGGACTCCATCCAAAAATACAAATTGATTATCACGTCTTTCGGAGACTGATTGGTCTTCGTACATGGTGACACTTGTTCTGGCTTTTTACCTTGGATTTTAACGCCTCATCGTCCGAGCAAAGATCAGGTTTTATTTTTCTAATTTCCTGTACTGTATATGTGAAATACACACAAGATATTTTTCTGCTGGTTTGCATGAGTTTTTCTTTGTAGATTTCCCTACCAGTTACAATTCGGTCCGTCGAGCGCATCAACATGGTGGTCCGTATAGTTTTCTACAAACCAGCTTCGTCCATAGTACGGCGGACACCATGTCTGTAGCCCAGCTCGCGAGATGAACAGCAGCAACAAATAATTTTTTGCTCCTATGATTATCCCGGTTCAGGTGCAATTTTTCCATTTATTTGCTTTGTACAATTTCAAACATCAAGAAATCCTTTACTTCGGATTTGCATTGTTTGTGTGCGCAGGCCGACATCGTTTTTAGGCCACCATCAAGCCGCGTCGACGCGTTCCCGGAACAAATTCGGATTGCGCTGTGCTGGCGTAACCTCCCCGCATATTGGGACATGCGTTGGCACCTACATGATGTTACTTCGCCGAGTGAACCTCGGCATCCAGGCTTTTGGCGCAGGAAAACACACCTTTTTGTCTGCATCCCTGCACCATCACTTCCCAACCTACTCCGGGGACTTCGGCATTACCCCGCCGACCTGCTCCATCACATCGGCTAGACTGGGGGCTCCACCTCTTCGGATTGCCGAGCTCTTCGCTCGGCCACCTCGGGACCGGTTTGGAGGCTGGAACCTCGTCCCGTCGTAAGCTCGGGCCACATCATCTACGCTGAACACATTAACCAGCTAAGTTGCTTTTATGCTCAGTCTTTTCAATTTTTTACTCTTGTTCGGTTCGACCAAGCATTATACTTTTTGGCAAAAAGTTGTTTGCGAAAAAATTCCTTGTCATAACTTTGTTTGTGGCACACAAATTCAAATACCCCGTTTACTTGGGGGCTCCCTTGCTGGAGCTTTTCCTCTTGCATATGATTATACTTGTACGGCTTCGTTCCTTGTTCGTGTATTACACCACAATATGCACCATATTGACCTAAGTGATTTGCAAGCTGGGTTTCCTTGCTCCTGTGTTTACCCCTACGTTCCCGATTGTTCGGCTAGGGATTAAAGGGAGAACCTCTGCGATTGTCACGATCGGGTCACCCGAGCTGGACCACAGACTGGGTGAAGCCGAAAGCTAGCGCTCTTACTATTTTCAATAATGGTCGGCACACAATGGAACTCATGAGTACAAAAAATCTATTGCACAAGTCTCATAGTGAGCAACCAAAGAAAGGTATCGGTGGGGGTACTATTTTCTTCGAATATGCTTCTTACAGTTTGTTGGTAATACAGCATAAGTTCCCTGAGCGCGCTTTGTCTGTTACAGCCTTATGGCCTGATTGCCTGGTTATTGGAAACACCGTCGATATTCTCGACAGGTGGAGTACATAACACTTTTTGGTCCTTGACCGAAGAGGGAGAAGCCGACGGTCGGTTAAGACACGTATAAAGTTCGGGTGAACATAGATATGATATAAGTACTTCAGTACATACAATCATTATACATAAAATTCTTTTACCCAAGTCACTCGGGGGCTCTTAAATTTATGTGAGTTGTTTTATAATAAGTGTTCTTCTTATTAGTCGTTGCAAAGTATTTTTCTATCACTCCTTTTTTCGACACGAGTGTGCGGTCAATAGCCAAGGAGCCTAATTTCTCTCTCAAAACCGCTAAAGTTTGCTAAACTGGCCTAGTGAGAAAAACTCCGCCTTCGGGATAGGAGGTTGAAGTCGTAGGCTGACCCGCTTGAAGTCTCGAGATAGGATGTGTCATGTTAAAGCATGACAGAAGCACCTTTTTTTCTAAGACCAATTTTTGATTTGGCGCTGAACACTTGATCTAGTTCGGACGTCTAGTTTTTACGGACGTTTTTCGGTTTTCCAAGCCTATGGCACTTTTAAACTATTTGTGCGTTTCCAGCATTAGTCTCGCAGTGCAACGTCAGACACCTTTAGAGATTCGGCAAAAACTCTCGGATATTGCTATATATGCATTAGTTTCGAATTGTGTCTTCGGTCAATAGTTGGGTTGCCCGGCTCATGTGCTTGCCTCCTACATTCCGCTTTGTTCGGCTAGGTGTGCAAAGGGAGAACCACTGCGATTGTGCTTCCAGCTCGCATGGTTAAGCACCTCAGTGGAGAAAGCCGAAAACTGACCGTCACAATAAGCGTAAACTGGTCAGCGGTCCGATGACTGTATTAAAAGACGGGCCATTCATCACATTGGCCGAACTGTTTACGGCTTGACCTCGGCGGTCGCCGAACACTAACCAAGGGGCTACTTGCTGGCCTCCCAACTTTAAGCTCCTATGACTAAGTGAAAGTTATAAAACCCACATATCTAATTGCCTTGTTTCTGCCAACACAACCGCCTTCGGGCACTGAGACGTCGGCTAAGGGTTGTTTTGTTAGTGCGGAAACACCCTGTGTAGTATCTACCAAGGGGTAGAAGCCGACGATGGGCCACTTTCAACTGATAAACGGTCACAATGGAGTCAAAATAATGATGTAAAGTACTTCTATACATAGAATCATTACACATAATATGTGATTTTACTCTGGATATCGATCCTTAATTCGGCCACCCGTGCCCACATTAAGGCTCGAGGGCTACTGGGCTTCGGGCTTATTATTTACAAATATTAAAAGGGCACATCGATCCCGGTGTTGCCACCCGACCAGTGTCTCGGGGGCTACTGCATTGACAATCCAATACAGAAAACTTAAAGTGCAATATAGTTTTCGAGGAGATTATTATCTTCAGGTTGGTCAGCCGCACCCAACCTGAGTCTCGAGGACTTTGCACACCGCGTTTCTATTCCTAAGTATGCTGCCGAGCTGGGAATTGATCCTCATGCTGATTTCATGAATCGACCTAGGTCTCAGGGGCTACTAGGGTCAGTGGTTTGATTTTTCCTTCAGGTGCATCCCGGATATTAGGCCAACACACACCTTAAGGGCTGCTGGCTATACTTCTCGGCAGAGATTACATTGCATAATTCGGAATTAAATTCATAAAATTCGGCCCATAGACGAGGTGGTGCACCACCTCGGATACAGTCCGGCGTTGGTGCTCGACTGCAATAGACACCCTGGAAGAAGTCCGGCACAAAGCTCGGACGCTAGTGGCTGGCTCCGTAGAGGGCATTTCCGGCATTAAGCTCAGCTAAACTCCTTCAACTTTTCTGAACCTGGGTGATCTATGACACCTTGGACATAGTCCCGCGGTGGAGCTCGGATACATTCCAGCGTTGGAACTTGGACATAGTCCGGCGGTGGAGCTCGGATACATTCCGGCGGTGGAGCTCGGATACATTCCGGCGTTGGAGCTCGGAAGCAGTCCGGCGTTGGTGCTTGGCTGCAAAAGATACCTCGAATGTAGTCCGACGTTGGAGCTCGGATGCAAGAGGACACTGCCGCCCGGGAACAACTCCAAACCCGAGGCGTGGCATAAAAATAACAAGGCATTGATAAAGGCCGGAAACTTAAAGGGGCTCCTCGGATACCCGATGTGTAAACTCTTCGGATTCATTTTGGCAATCCTCAAGATCGAAGATGGAAAGATTTGTTGAACCAGTTTTCAAGACCGACGACCGAAGGTGAATAACAGTTCAGAAGAACCGAGGAGCGTCCCCAACTTGAACACCGGTTCAGGGGGCTACTGACAGTGTCCTGGACTAGGCCACCGAACACAGGAGGGCAAAAGAAATTTCCCCCGCAAATCAATATGGTGAACATGATAAAACGCCACCCATATTCCCAAGCTGGAACGGATGTGCACTCTTAGGGATGTCGACGCAATGGAGCCAGTCGCCCCAAAATATAACCTATGGCCGATCACCTTTGACCTTACGGATTGTCCGGCCAATACTAGCTGCACTAGTTCTTGACCCAATAATTGACGGATTCCACCTCACATGAGTCCTTATTGACAGGTGGCAGCAGTCTGAACCTACTGTATCAGGACACAGCGCGCAAGATGGGTATCGGTCCTTCAATGATCAAACCCACTAAAACCACATTTAAAGGTGTTATACCAGGTGTGGAGGCCCGTTGTACATGCTCCATCACTCTGGAGGTAGTCTTCGGACCACCGGATAACTACCGCAATGAAGAATTAATCTTTGACATCGTCCCTTTTCGCAGCAGCTATCATGCATTGCTCAGACGAACCGCGTTTGCTCGATTCAACCCGGTGCCACATTATGCCTACCTTAAGCTCAAGATGTCCGGTCCGCGCGGTATCATAACAGTTAATGGCAACGCTGAACGCTCCCTTCGTGCCG
Organism: Aegilops speltoides; assembly: GCA_021437245.1. Lineage (NCBI taxonomy): Eukaryota > Viridiplantae > Streptophyta > Magnoliopsida > Poales > Poaceae > Aegilops > Aegilops speltoides. Next base: position 186,978,512 of record CM038144.1, read on the forward strand.
AAGAATTCACCGTCGTCTTAACAGTAGAAGCATAGAGTGGCATCTTTCAATCGAACCTTGAGTCGACAGCCATGCTTCCGGACACCATCAAAGGAGTCCGAACTACTTCGCGGCATGAAAGCCCGGCTCGTCAAGAGCTCAATTGAACACTCCGGCAGTAAACGGAGGCAAAGCCAAGATAAATCATACAATGCGGCTTAACCGCTCTGTGGCACACCAACGTTTTTTGCATTTTCTTTGCAGGTCAACTTTTGTGTAGGCCATGACTGGCGACATGGCGACCAGAACCGTGAGGGGACGAATATACCAAGGGGGGAAACAGCTTGAGCGCGTATGGGAATCCTTAGATATTCCCCACGATGACCATCCGATTACAACCCGGATCCGCACACAGCCGCCCCCGCCTGGTCTCAACAGGTTCTGAAGTCATATTTCTTTTTATCACATTACCTGTACTCATAAGCATCGACGTATTACTCAATTACAACATGTGGCTTTATATGACGCTTATTTGCTGTTGTTTCTTATGAACACTCTTTCTTAAATGTCATCAGTACACTACGATATGCCTTAATATGCCAGGGGCCTCGTTGTACCCATAAACGGCAATAAAGTATGAACATATTCACGGTCGTTCGGCACCCCGAACTTATAGCATTATATGCATCGGCTCCGAATCATGTCTTGGGTCAACAGTTGGGTTGCCCGACTCCTGTGCTTGCTACCCTACGTTCCGCTATATCGGATAGGGTAGTAAAGGGAGAACTACTGCGATTGTGTCCCGGTTCTTCCGGATGGGCACCTCAATAGAGAAAGCCGAAAACTGACTGTCATGATACGGCGAGAGCTGGTCAGCTGTTCGAGAGGTTACAAAATCTTTAAGGATTTCTTCCGCGTTATGCGATAACTAACGAAGCGTGCGACGGATCAGCTTTTCTTCCGATCAGGTGCCTATAGAGCCCCTAGTGCGGTCTTCCAAACACCAGGGGCTGCGCCTGCCTTTCTTTTGTCAAACTCCTATGGCTAAGTGAGGGTGATAAAGCCTTATAGTCCGATTGCCTGGTTCGTTGCGCTGAACACCTCCTTCAGGGACCCAAAATTGCGGTAAAGAGTGTTCAGGTTTATCCCAACACCCCTGCACTTCCTACGTAAAGGCGAAGCCGACGACTGGCCAACTCTCAGGATTAATATAAAAAACGGCCGCACAGGAGGAAAAACTTTCAAATAACAGCCAATAAATAATAGAAATGACCTTGTTCAACATTACATAGGACAACATGAACATATTCATTGGAATATAATGTCCTTGGCGCATTGCTCTGCCACAAGGCAGGATCCTTTCAGGACACTATCATAATATATCTCGGGCTTGCGGTGCTCCTTCCCCTCCGGTGGTCCTTTGGTCATCAGCTTTTCAACATCCATCTTCGCCCAGTGGACCTTCGCGCGGGCGAAGGCAATTCACGCATCTTCCATACAGACCAACTGCTTGATGACTTCAAGTCGAGGGCAGGCACTAACAAGCCGCTTCACGAGCCCGAAGTAGCTGCTGGGAATCGGCTCGGTGGGCCATGGCCGGATAATTAAGTCCTTCATGGCTAGTTTGGCCGCCTTATGCACTTCGATTAGCTGCTTCAGTTGATCGGCAAAGGGCACTGGATACTCCGGTGCCAGATACTGCGACCAGAAGAGCTTCTTCGAAGTCCTCCTTTCTTCGGCTCGATAGAATTGTGCGACATCAGATATGCTGCATGGTAGCTCCGCAAATACCCCTGGAGAAATCCGAATTCAAATTAGTAACATGATTTTCTCCTCAAATACTTGCTTTGCATAGAAAGAGCCTTACCCGCCGCGATCTTCCTCGCCTCCTGGATTTCCTGCAGGGTGCCTTGGGCTTCTCCCCGGGCATCGCGTGCGGCTTGACGAGCCTTGGTTAGTTCGAATTCTTTCTCCATTAAACCTTGCTCCAAGGTCTCGCATTTCTTCACGACCTCTTGAAGCTCTTGCTCAGCTTCAATAACCCTGGCCTCGTGCTTCTCACGAAGAGCCTGCTCTGCGGCTGCCTTTTTCTCGGCCTCGGCCACAGCCTTCTTAAGAGCCGCGACTTTGCTCATCGCCCCTAGAGAACACCATGAAAATATTTTCATCATACTAAATTATTCATTTGCGCTGAACGCGAGCAAGGTTTTTTGCATACCTTGGTTATCCTCCAACTTCTTTTTCAATTGGCCAAGTTCTTCTTCGGCCCGCTCCAGACTCTGCTTCAGTCTGGAGACTTCCGCAGTATGAGAGGCGGTAGTCGCTACAGACGCCTTCTTATAAAAGAGGGAGAGGTGCCATAATGTGAGTCTCCAGCGAACATATATTTGATCCTCTGTCCGGTTCTTTGTTTCACCAAAAAGTGTATCAGGGGCTACTACCTATACTATAACACTCTTTGAAACCTCACAAAACATACCTCAAAGCCCGTTATAAGGCTGATGCAAGCTTCATTCAGCCCACTCTCAGCGGACTGAATCTTCTCAATCACCGCACACATAAGGGCACGGTGTTCTTCAACGATAGAGGCGTTCTTCATCGCCGCCAATAAGGTATCCGGCACCTCTGTTGGGCAGAGGTTGTCGGTGGAACAGGCGCACCCCCTCCTGTCGAGGGAGGCTGCCTGCCTGATTCCGGAGTCGTATTGGTCTCCGGAATTGTGTCCGGCTGGGGGCCGAATTTGAGATAGCCCCCACCGTCGATGTCCATGGGAGCCTTTTCTCCTGTGTGTTCGGTCACTGAAGTTTGACCCCCTGGCGCCGCCTTGATGGTATTTTCACCCCCTCCTTCGCCTGGGTCCCTCTGGAACGATGCCTCGGTGTCGTTCATGTGTTTTGGGGAGGGGGCCTTTCGGGGTGTCCCGCTGTCCATAGCATCCGAGCCCAGTAAATCCTCCGATGAGGATTGTTCAGTGCGGGACCTCGCCGGACTACAAAAAAAGGGAGGTGTGGCTCAATGATTAAACGTCATACAATAGTAAGTCTGGATGCGCAAACTTGTCCGGATTCTATATACTCATGATTTCACCAGGGGCTGGACCCTGGGATCCCACTCTGGGCTGCTGTCAGTGGCGGTGGCGGATTCCTCCAAAAGTGGAGTTTTTCCCTTCTTAGGCGACTCAGCCTCCAATTGTGTGGAGGTCGTCCTTTTCTTTCTTACCCTCGCTGGGGGGGATTGGTTTTCCTCCTCTTCCTCGTCCTCTCCGGAGGAAGAGCAGGCATCAGAGTCTTCGGATATTGTGTCCGAAGCGCCGCGCCGATGAAGGCCTCCCCTGGTCTCTTTGGCCTCCTTCTCGGCTTTCTTCTTCGGTGCCTTATAAGGCGCCGGGACCAGCATCTTCGTCAGAAGTGGGCCGGCTGGTTCTTCTGGCAGTGGGGCCAGACAGTAGATCCGCCCCGCCTTATTCGTCCAGCCCTAGGAGAGTTGTGGAAAAACACAATAAGAATTTCCCTTGGATTATGCAAATAAAACGTATGACTTGCCAACATATGATGACTTATGGAACTTGCAAAGCGGGACAGTTGATACCCGCGGTCCTCGGCTGAGTCCGGCCATGATTTGCCGGACTTAAAGAGCACCTTCGAGATGTCTTTGTGTGATGAGCCAAAGAACTGTAGCAGGGTCTGGTGCTTGGCCGGGTCGAATTCCCATAAATTGCAGGCCCTGTGTTGACAAGGGAGAATCCGGCGAACTAATATCACCTGGACTACATTGACAAGTTTGATATTCTTGTCTTCCATATCCTTGTCGCGCATCTGGAGCACCGACAACTCATCAGGTGAAGACTAGTTCAGGCCCTTCTTGTGCCAGGGCGTAAGCCGCAGGGGAGCTCCGGATTGGAATTCGGGAGCTGCGGCCCATTTTGTGTCGCATGGCTCGGTAACATAGAACCACTGCTGTTGCCACGCTTTGACGGAATCATTGAAAGTACCTGATGGCCACTTGACATTGGGCATCTTGCTCGCCATGGCACCTCCGCACTCAGCATGCTCGCCGCTCACTACCTTGGGCTTCACATTGAAAATCTTCAGCCATAAGCCAAAGTGTGGCGAGGTGCGGAGAAAGGCCTCGCACACGACGATGAGTGTCGAGATGTTGAGGAAGGAATTGGGGGATAGATCATGGAAATCAATCCCGTAGTAATACATAATGCCGCGAATGAATGGGTGGAGGGGAAACCCTAGCCCGTGGACAAAATGAGGGAGGAATACAACCCTCTCATGGGGTTCCAGAGTAGGGACGATCTGTCCCGCCGTCGGGAGATGATGGCTGATTTTCTTGGCCAGATACCCAGCCTCCCGAAGCTTCTTAATATCCTTCTCCCATACGGTAGAGGCCATCCACTTGCCTCTTTCTCCAGATCCGGACATTTTTGGAGGGCCTTGGTGGGCGGAGAAGGAGAATGCTTGGGCGCTAGAGCTCGAGCGAGAGAGAATAGATGAGCAGAGAAAGAAGAAGGCGTGGGTGAAAAGGGGGAGTCCTTATCTCCTTATAAAAGCGGCAGGAATCCTGCATCTCCCCACTTGCCCTGGAAACTCGCTTATCCCCCAAGCGCCGTGATTAATGGCGCGGTTGGGTTACCCACACCCGTATTGATGAGAATCCCGTGATAAGGGGACACGATCTCTGCTTCGACAAGACGTGCCAATAAAACCGCCTCGCAAGATGTGCAGCAGCAGGTTGAGAAAAATGGTTCGAATAATGACCGGGCCGTGGCGTGATGTCACGTTATGAAAAAAAATTCGGCAGATTAGATTTGTGGAATATTGTGCTCTCTACGGTGGTATGTAGAATTTGTTTTGCAGAGCCGGACACGATCCTTGTGTTCAAGATCTTCTATGGAGTATTCGGAGAAGGAACCCGCCTTGCAATGCCGAAGACAATCTGTGTGCCGGACTCATTGTCATTGAAGCCTGGTTGAGGGGCTACTGAGGGAGTCCTTAATTAGGGGGTCCTCGGACAGCTGGACTATATGCTTATGCGGGACTGTTGGACTATGAAGATACAAGAACGAAGACTTCGTCTCGTGTCCGGTGGGACTCTCCTTTGTGTGGAAGGCAAGCTTGGCAATCCGGATATGTAGATTTCCCTCTCTGTAACCGACTCTGCGTAACCCTAGCCCCCTCAGGTGTCTATATATACCGGATGGTTTAGTCTGTAGGACAAGAACAATCATAATCATAGGCTAGCTTCTAGGGTTTAGCCTCTACGATCTCGTGGTCGATCAACTCTTGTAATATTCATACCATCAAGATCAATCAAGCAGGAAGTAGGGTATTACCTCCATAGAGAGGTCCCGAACCTGGGTAAACATTGTGTCCCTCGCCTCCTATTACCATTAGCCCTAGACGCACAGTTCCGGACCCCCCTGCCCGAGATCCGCCGGTTTTGACACCGACAGATACAAGTCCATCGATGCATACTTCAAGGAGATGAAGAATGCCTTGCGACGATCCGATGTGGATGACCCCATTTGGATGAAGTTCGACTTCATGATGGTATTGAACTATGACATCTCCAAGACAACTTCCTCGAGAATTTCAAGTCCCTCGATGACCTCTACATTGGTGCTCTCAAGGCGCAACAAGAACTCATGAAGGCCAAGGCTTCTCCACTGCAAGCACACTTCGCAACAACCAAGCTCCACGACAACGAGCATGAGGACAGTACCACCAAAATGTCCAAGTCTGACGAGCTCCAAGACGATGCTCCCAAGTTCTACTTCACCGCCATCCCTCTTTGTGCCATTGATGATGCCGAGTCTACTTTGAATCTTTTTCAAGACGGTGCAGTGACGACTATGACTACAGAGACCTTCAAGGATCAAGCTTTGGAGGCGAGCGACATGGTGACGAGCAAGGATGATGCTTCCATCTTTGGAGGCGAGAGCCGTGATGTGCCATCTTAGGCCTTCATCCATGACGTCGATGATGGGATTTTCCCTCCGACCACGGCGATGTATGATGAATTGAGTGACATGAGCACCCATAATGAGACTGATGGTGACTTCACAACTAGCCGCATATATCATGAGTTGCCCCAATTCCCATGTGAGGAGAGCCACAACCACTTGAGTGAGATGAGCGACTCTGCCATATGTGCCTTTGAGTGCACCTACCTTGAGGGAGTGAGTGACCCACCACATAGAGAGAGTGAGATAGTTGATAGGTCTTGTGAGGCCATTTATATTTCTAACAACTTGACCTCTACCTCTATTGTGTCTTCTCATTTGGTGCTAGGTACCATATATGACGATGCGCCGATTCGCGATCACTACGTCCTTCCTTTGGACAAGACGATGGCCATGGTGGAATATGATGCACCCTCCACATGGTTCCATCAAGTTGATGATGATTACCACCATTTGGTCTTTGCCACCTCACCTACACCACATGAGTGGAATGGAAAAGGTAACCTAGGAGAAGGTGATGCTCTAGTCCCACTAGTGGACATTCTTGACATTTGCTTGCATGATGTTGATCAACCTATTGCCATGCTTCAAGCTAGTGCGACTTCCCCATGCGATGATTTACCCATTTATGATGAGTTTGATGATTGCCATGTGGAGTCTATTAGTTGTGACACCATGTTACATAGGATATCTTGTGATAATTCTCTAGGTCACATCATGTTTGATAATCCACTTGACTTGTCATATGCTATGCATGAGATCAACATTATGTCATATTTGCAATCTCTTCATAGTAACTATGCATATGCCATTAAAATAAACCCAATTTGCACATATGGCATAGATGACAAGTCCATGGTTATTGTCATTTTTTATTCTTGTGATGATATTGATATGCTCCCTTTGCATCATTTATCTCATATTCCATGCCATGACCACCTAGCTTCGGATATGCATTGTTTTGGATATTGCCCATTTTCTCCATATAATACTTCCGCTATTGATCATGAGGAGACCCCCATAGTTTCCTCATACATATTAGGAGATTTTGATCCATCCCATCCATTTCATGATCCCAATAATTATGTGCACAATATGCTCCCCATGAATGAAAATGCCATTGATGTGCCATATAATTGCATGCTCAATTTGTTCCCCCATCGTGTCATACATAACAACTATTCATTCATGATGGATGACATGTTCATACCATGCATCGAATTTCTTTGAGCATTGCTTATCTTGTGCTAACTCACACGTGCACATACACATCATGATTGATGATGTGTACATTTACCATGCAGACACATTGTTTCGTTTGCCTATTTGTTGTGTAGGTATTGTCAATCTCACAATCCCACGAGTTGACAAAACGAGCTCTAGAGAGCAAAGATGACTTGGGATCCCGTGGATTGGCTTTCACACTGTTCCCATCGCACAAAGACTTTGCGCATTTCTTCTACATGGCCCTCACATGGTTATGGGTTATTGTCCATTACATATTCTAATCCCATCTTGCCTTGTTCACCTTGCATGATATGCTTATTCCTATGCCTTTAGCATGCATTTGTGACCCATGCTTTGCAGTACACATGATGATTGATTCTAGTACTTGTATGTGTCTTTGCAAGCTTGGTGGAGATATTGTTTGTTATTGTCATGTTCCATTTATGACCAATTCCTATGATGATACTATGATCATGATCTGTATTTGTGCTTGCGATTTTTCATGTGCATTGCATATATCTACTATTTGCTCACATGATATGATTTCCATGATTTCTTATAGTGTGTTGCATCTTTGCTCCACTAGTTTAACGACATGATTACTATGTTTTCTTTGTGTAGTGCATCACCCATGATTCATATGTGCTCATTTCATGCCGTTGATAGCCACTATTTCCATGCTTTGCACATGTTTGCTATTACATGTTGTCATGTGTCTCCATATGTTGCCTCTCTCATGCTACATAATTTGCAACGTATTGAGTGCAACAATGCTTTTAGTCTTGCTAATGAGAATGCCCCCATAGCATTTTCACATATACTTGGAGATTTTGACAAATTCCTTCTGAAGCATGCTTGTCTTCCTTCTTTGCACCATATGCCTAGTGCCATTAACATAACGATTGTTGCGTCATATTATTCATGCACTTTCGCTTCTAATGGTTATGTTCAAGAGAACAGAACCATCATGATGGATGATGTGTTTATCTACCATGCGTGATGCAGAGCATCCTATGGTCATCCCCAAGGACCTGCCATCGTCTCACCAAGTGCGAATAGAACCTATGACACGAGCACGAGCACGAGCTCTCGATACCGAGGTGACATCTCTCCTTAGTGATATTCCATATGATCCACTCGAGACACGGTACTACCTAAGTCCGGAATGTTGTGCATGATCAGGTACTGAGAAGGCACTCTCGGAGATGCACGTGAATACGGACAAGTCCGCAAGTTCATGGATGAAGAGGAACAACGAAAGGAACCAGATAAGTCCCCAGGACCCGAACATCCGGCCCCTGGAGCTTTCCACCTCAGCCAACACCCACCAGCCAAAGCTACTGGACCCGAACATCTGGCCTAACGCCCGGAAATCTGGCTTCTCCTATCCCGAGAGCAACCATATCGGCCAAGTCATCCTGGAGTTTCGTCCCTTCCCAAGCCGCTGGACATCCAACCTCTAGCCCGGTTATCTGGACCCCGTCTATCCAGAGAGCACCAAGACCAGCCCCGACCGACCGGACATCCCGCACTTCAGGAAGGCCCTGACATCCGACCCGACGCCCGGACATCTGGCCTCCCCTGTCTGCGCACAGTGTAAGGGCCTGAGGCCCATGTAAGCCTTTGCCCACCTAGACAATATATACTCCTCATCCTCCCTCTTTCTAGGGTTAGCAAAGTTGTAGCTCATTTGAGAAGCTTTGCTCTCCACTTGATCACTTGTCCATCGGAGTTCACGACCTCTATGGAGAAGATCCCCCAAGTGGATTCAGGCCCCCATCACAGGAAGACCCCCCAAGACCTCCTCACAGAGAAGAACTACCGCTACTTGTATCATCCTTTGTCGGATTTGGACCGTGTACCTGTATGTTTCGAGGATCTAGCACATGTGTAATCGAATCTTGTTGGTTTGAGTGTTTCCTCTTGTGTTTCCCCTCATGTTTCCCTTATGCTGTTGGTAGTATCTGCTCCAATCGTGAAAGATCAGCCCTAGGGTGTCCACCCTACATCATCTTGGTATCATGGGCCTTGGTTGATCACGATTTTGGAGCCCCTACCTTTGTTTTCTAGCCTTGTTTTGTTGTTTTGTCCCAAATTTGAAAATCCCCACAAAAATAGCCATCCCAAATTTTTTTGTGATTTGTTGGTGTGATGAAGTTTTGTTGGATTTGATCCTCGGTTTTCATGTATAGCAGGTAGATCTAGCTTTCCCACATCTTTTCCCAAATTTCCATCCACAAAATCTATCGAATTTTGCCCCGAAATTCCGATTTACCCATGAGATCCATCGAGTTCGTCCACGAAGCCAGGACCCGGACATCCGTCCCGTGACCCTGGACATCCGGCGTCCCGGACATCCGGCCCCTGGCACCAGTAGCTCCATCCACTCGCGCCTATTTTGCCAGGCATACCACCATCTCTTCCGTCTACCACCTCCACTCTCTGCAGCCACCTCCGCTTACCCGTTTCGCACTCCGACAAATTTTGACACATTTGGTCTTTGAGATTTGAGTTGCAGTTCTATTTCCTAACGTGTTTCGGCTACTTAAGGATGGTTCGACGACATCATCGCCGCTCATATTCTTCATCGACATCGACCACTTCACAATTTTGACACCTCGATCGTAAGCAAGAACGGTAACCTCTATATCATCTTGGTATCGTGGTATCCTTTCATTGCACATTCTCGCCATTACATTGATAACCACATATACCATTTTGCGTACCCTTCCTATCGAGACTAGACTTTAAATATTGCCGGCAACGTCACTTGTGCACATTAGTGATCATTCCATATATCATCATCTTGGTGTCAATATTTTAATATCATCTCCTGTGTCACAAGGTTTTCATAGCATATACACAATTTCTAGCTTGGTTCGTGAAGATTTGCATAAGTGGCCATCAAAAGAGCTCAAAAGAGAAAGATCCAAGCAAGCTTTTAAGCAAAAGAGGAAGATAAGCAAAGAGCTTTTAAGCAAGAACCATAGCATCATACTACTTTAAGATTTTCATACTCGATCATCTTGGACCATAGCATATGGATACCATACGTATAACATACTTGGGATAGAAGTCGTTGCATTTTTGCTTAGTAGGTTGTGCACAAGTCTCATATCCACCTATGGTGCAATCGTGCTAGCGTCTGTGTAGTGTTGTGCAACAAGAGCATTTTCCATGGATCCCACATTTTAAGCTTATTTTTGGTTGCACAACCCCATTTATCGAATTGGGAGTGTGTTTCTGTGTGCCACATATTGCTATTGGTCTACTTGTTGCATTTGCAAATTTGCAAATCTTTTTCAACATCATTTAGTCTTACTAACATTGGCATCAAATTTTGTGCCACCATCCTCACCGAGCTCCACCATAAGCTTTTACTCGTGTAGGTGTTAGAACCAACAAGAATTGGTACCAATTGTGCTATTTCCTTGATACACATTTGAGTGATCATTGATCCATCTTTAACATCAGTCCAGGTAAATTTGGTATAAGTTCTTCTCTTTCTTGCACTCACGTATTTGCCTGGAAGGATGGAGAGGCCAAGTTCTTCTACCAACCCACTCTTCATCGAGAAATACGACGACATGTCCTCCTACGTCATCAAGAGCCACCTCGTTGGTGCACAACGAGCTTTACATCAAGAACGACAATCAATGAGTGACTGCATCGACAATCTCGCCACCGACTTGCGACTCTCCGAGCAACGTACAAGGGACTACTTCAACAACAACCTCGGCAAACACAAACAAGAGAATGATGCAAGAATGGACGAGATTCGTGCCTTGTTGGTCAACTGCTCTTCTACCACTTTGTCCTACTCGAGACGGAGCCGCTCGAGTCGACACTCCGAGGACACCATCTCCGACTCAAGTACACCGACATCAAACACTCTACGTCGAGCCATGCGCCAAGACCGTCAAGCAAACTGCAATTCTCTACACGAAACCGATCCTCAGGAGCAACGTCTAGTGCAATAATACTAACATTGTCAAAATCAAGCTACCTTCGCGCAAGAACAAGAAAGGCAACATCAACGCCAACAAGAGGAAGAATGTGCACGCCAACACCAAGATGAGCAAGACACCGAAGCTGCCCGTCTACGACAACAATGGCGTGAAGCCCAAGCACTTGAGGCCGCAACGTGCCCTCTATGACGCGAGTCGCACCGTCACCGACCGCAACCGACAAATGCAGGAACAACAAGAAGCACTTCGCGAAGAAGACCAAGAGAGGAACTATCAAGCAAGAGTACATTGACAAGTCCCACAAGCTCAACAAGAACCTCACATTCGCCAAGAGCAACAAGAGGTTGACAATCCTCCACGCCAAGAGAAACATGAGGTTGATAACCATCCACGTCAAGGGCGACATCATCACCCTTGACCCCAACACAATGAAGCGCAATGCTACGACACGCTCAAGTTCACCATGCCTAAGTTCACTGGAAGCAATGATCCCGAAGAGTACCTTTCATGGGCATTGAAGGTCGACAAGGTCTTCTATTCGCAAAACTATGAGGAAGAGAAGATCACCATGGCATCCCTTGAGTTCCAAGACTACATACTCATTTGGTGGGAACAAGTCATTGAGCGCCGAGAGGCAAGAGGAGAGCCACCCATCACAACATGGGGTCAAATGAAGGATGTCATTCGAGCAGGCTTCATCCCAACATACTAGAACCGAGACCTCTTCAAGAAGCTCCAACTCCTCATGCAAGGAACAAAGAGCGTTGAAGAATACTACAAAGAAATGGAGATTGCCATGATATGAGCTAGTGTCACGGAAGATGATGAGAAAACTATGGCACATTTCTTGAATGGACTCAATAATCCTATCAAGAAGATCGCCGACTTCCAACCTTACTCCAACCTCATTGAGCTAGTGCATCAAGCTACGAAAGCGGAACGTCAAGTGCAAGATGACTTCAAGTATGCCAAGTTCGCTTCCTAGACTCTTACAACCAAGCCTCAACGACTACAACGACCCCTACCTTGACTAAAGCTTCAACAAGCACCGACGACAAGTCCAATTACAAGAAGACTTCAACAACTTCAGGTCGTCCTCATACTACAAGCAACTTCAAATAGAGAATGTCATCATCATCTACTCCAACCGATGAGACCATCAAGACAAGCTCCAACAAGTGGTTCACATGCGGAGGCCGAGGCCACAAGTCCTTCGAGTGCACCAACATGCGCACCATGATCTTCAACAACGACAGAACCTATGACTCCATGAGTGAAGAGGAAATGGAAGCCCTTGAGCAAGTGGTCGGGCACCGGCAAGTGAACGAAGATGAAGATGATCAAGTCTTTTGTGACGAAGATTCGAGCCCCACTCTTGTTGTCTCCAAGGTTTTACTCTTCAACATCAACAAGACAATGACCAAAGATGCCATATCTTCCACACCAAGGTCGGTGTCACCGGAAGGTCCGTGAAAGTCATCATCGATGGAGGGAGTTGCCTGTGATGCCCCCGATTCAGTCGTACACTAATCATACACGCAAATGTGTCCGATCAAGATCAAGGACTCATGGGAAGATATCACAAAACAACTCTAGACACAAATTAAAATAATACAAGCTTTATATTACAAGCCAGGGGTCTCGAGGGCTCGAATACATCAGCCCGAATACAAACGAGTCAGCGGTAGCAACATTAACTCAATACAGACATGAGTTAAGCAAGTTTGCCTGAACAAGGCTAGCACTAAAATAGCAATGATCGAAAAGGCAAGGCCTCCTGCCTGGGAGCCTCCTAACTACTCCTGGTCGTCGGTGTCCGTCACGTAGTAGTAGGCACCCTCAGTGTAGTAGCAGTCATCGTCGAAGGTGGCGTCTGAATCCTGGGCTCCACCATCTGGTTGCAGCATCCGAGAAGAATGGAAAGAGGTGGAAAAAGGGGGAGCAAAGAAACTGTGAGTACTCATCCAAAGTACTCGCAAGCAAGGATCTGCACTACATATCCATCGGTATCAGTGAAATGGGTAGCATCTGTGGACTCAACTCGAGAATGCCAGAAAAGAAGGGGAAAGCCTAGCCTATCAAAAACTAGCATCTTCAAGCAGCTCCAAGGATCTAGCAGCATTCAGAAGAGTATAGAATAGCAGTTTATATTTAGCAAACATGTTGTAACATTAGCGCCCAGAGATCATTCCTCGACTCCCTGCGAGGAAACAATCCCGGAGCCATCATTTCCATTGCATGACTCAGCATTCAGTATCCAGTTCTAGTCGTGTCGATCGGGATACAACTCCGAGTGTCCGTTACCATAGGACAGGCTATCGATAGATGTTTTCTTCCCTGCAGGGGTGCACCAACTTACCCACCACGCTCGATTAACTCCGGTCGTACACACTTTTCTGGGTCATGCCCGGCCTCGGTCAGACGATACGCTACAACCCGACCTAGGCCTAATAGAGAGGTCAACACACCGGTCTACATCCTAAGCACACAGGGGTCTCGAGCCCATCGCCCTTTGCACTCCTGCATGTTACGAACGTGGCCGATGAGCGGACCTATCCCCCTCATACAAGGCGAGGTGTTCTAGTCCGACCCGGCGCGCGCCGCTCATTCACTGACATCTAATAAGCTTCGGCTGATGCATACGATGCAAAACGCCCATACTATGCCCACGTGATGGTTAGTGCTATCAGGCCAGAGGCCCCTCGGATCAAATATCCAAACCGTTAGTGTGTTGGTAGTGCGGTCACGAACAGAGACTCATTTAAGATGTGACGCCATCACGACTTGCGGCAAGGGCTAAGAATGCCTGGCCACGCCTTGTATTCAAGTCTCAGGTACCCTCCAGGTCAACCCGTCTCCACATCACTTGCGGGTACCCCGCAAGGTCGACTCGCCTCTCCAAGTAATAGTTGTAAAGTCCAAGTATCCGTGTGTCCAAACACTAGGGGGAAACCCCGAGGAATCACCCTCGATGGATTCCACGCAATGTAATCATCAAGGTGAACGTAGGAGTGTTGGTGGGAAATGACACCTATGGGATCACAAAAATCCCTAGTACGATTGCGGGGCGCAGAGTTGTGAGAAGAGCAGGATTAGTAACCAGCACAAGGATCGTTTACCCAGGTTCGGGCTGCGAGGATGCGTAAAACCCTAGTCCTGCTTTGGTGGATGTATTGAGTGTTCTTGAGCTCTCGAACTAGCTACGGGCGTTGCGTCTTTCCAAAGAGCTGAATCCCTCTCCAGTACGCCATGGGCCTCCTTTTATAGTCGAAAGGGGATGCCACAGTGGCACATAGGAGGTGGAAAGGTCTATAGTGCTACGAGCTTATCGCTCGTATTACAGGACATGACGCATTTAATGCGTGGCTTAGGTGTCCCATAGCTTTATCAGGGACGGGGGAGAGGCCCATCCCGTCCATCGCTGCTCCTCCTCGCTTTGACACGCGCCCTGGCCAGCGATGCATGCGGCGCCATGTAGGCAGACAAGCAGCTGAGGTGGCGCGGTGGTGGAGCCTCCACGAAGATCTGCATGTCGCCACGCAGGTGTGTGCTGAGTTGGCCTGGAAGCTGCATGTTGCCACGTAGGTGCCTGCCCAGCTGGTTGGGCTGGCAGCTGCATGTGAACGACGGTGGAGATTTGGTTGGTGCGGGACTGGCAGTGGCTCCGCTGACGCCCTTGGCAAGGGTCTTGCCGGGTGGCCCGGCAAGGGTCTTGCCATGGCGCGCTGTCATCCCCGGCAAGGATCTTGCCGGGGGTCTTGTGGATTTCCTCGGTAAGAATCTTGTCGAGGGTTGTTGCCTTCTAATCCTCATCCAATCTTGAATATTCTTTGTCTTCACAAAGATCTGCATGACACCATGGAGGTGCCTCCCGAGCCCTGGCCCAACGTAGTTGATGGTGTTGGAAACCGTGGGCTCAAGGGTGGCTCACTCCGCTGGTGTGGGCGAGCCGCCCCGGCAAGGGTCTTGCCGGGAAAACCTGCTTCGTCCATCTGCACTTTGTGGCGTGGATCCTTGATGTTGCTTTGTTTGTCTTCTGCCCTCGGCTTCTCTCCGGCTCCCCTCCTTTGCCCTGCTATGTGCGGTCATGGCGCGTGGCTCCGACTGCCCTTGCACAAGTAAAGCGGTCAAAAGGAGAGCCCCTACTTTTGTACACCGATAGGAGCCCCCGGGCTTGGGCCACACATAAGTGCAACACATTTGTTGGGCCAGGCCCAGAACGATGCACGGGCAGGCGGGGAGGATTTCACCACGGTATTCCATCCACTGCGCTTCCCCACGACCCGTGTTGAGTGCACGACGTGGGGGTCGCGCGCGCGTGCATGACTGAAGCACACTGGCGTCATCTTGCGGTGGACAGTAAAGAGGCGGCTTGCGTGTCTCTTCGAGACCACAGGGCCACTGCTCATTTATTGCCCTTACTTGGGAACCGTCGCTCCACGCGTCCCACTGCGCCCATCTCTCGCGCCACGTTTGCTGCATGCATGGGTCGATTCCCAAGCGCCTTCAATTGAGCGGGGAGGGCGGTCGATGGCCCCGCCCGTTGTCACTTCAATGGGCTGGATTGGCCAAGAGGGGCGGCCGAGCCTTGCCCCCGCCCCTTTATAAAGGGGGGAGCATGGGGAACGGTGCCTCTCAATCCTTCGTCATTCGCTTCTCCCCATTCCTGCTTCCTCTTTCCTTCTTCCATGGCGAGGGGACGTGGCGACGCTTCATCGGTGGCGGCGAGGGTCTCAGCTAGACAATGCATTGCTCCTCCCCAAGAGCTCGTGGCGGCGGAGCCGGCTGTTAGAGGGAGGGGGAGGGGGCGAGGTCGAGGCCGTCGCGGCGCTCGAGGGAGAGGAGGATGGGGTGGTAGATCAGCCTCGCCTCCGCCAGCGGCCCCTCCCCCGGTGGAGGGCCACATCAGGGATAACCCTTATGAGTTCTTCATCAGGCTGCGCCAGCTGCCGCGTCGTCGTCTTTGCCTCCCGACCCCATTTGCACGGGAGATGGAGTTGGATCCACCGCAGGTGCTGCGGCTGCATACGAGGGGTTGTGGGAACAGCGGCATATGGGCCGACGTCGAGTTCCCCGCCCCTCACGTCATGTATCTTTGCCGATGGTGGAAGACTTTTGCCCGTGTCCATAGCTTGACGGTGGGGCTTGTTCTTTACTTCAAATTAATGGAGAATGGCCTGCTCTCCGTCAAGGTCTTTGGAGATCTTGGAACTCGCCTGAAGTGTTGTGTGGAGTGCTCCTCCGACAACGGAAACAATTCCTCAAGCGAGAGTGATGAGGAGGACAGCGGGGCAGATGACGGGGATGAGTCCGACTAGGCGTCGGACGCCCTGCGCCTGGGCGGGTGCGGCAACAGCAGCATCTGTCCCTGGCCGCTCCTCTGGCGGGATCTACCGGAGGAGGGGCCATCACCTTGAACTTCTCGGGGCGTCTCCTCGGGCGGCCAGCGTAGCGAGGCTGGAGAAGGCGAAGAAGGTGCCTGGCTGGCCGTCTTGTCGGAGTACGCGGGCACCGACACCTTCATAGCGTATTGACGGACCGCTGCCTCATCTTCCAGCTCTTCCTCTAGTGCCACAACCGCCGACCCTCTCCTATGCGACCGCCGGCATGTTCTCTTGGCGCCTTCTTCTGCTCGTACCTCACCTAGGCGCCCCATTTGCCCTTCTGCTTTCTTGTTTCATTTCCTGAGGAGAGGGACAAGAAAGGGATTACGGGCAACTTATCTCTTTTTTTTGTTTTTAAGCCTTCGGGCCTTCGTTAAGTTTAGAACTTGTAATCCCCTTATTCATGTTTTTCATTTCGTATGAACTGTACCTGTGCGGGATGTTTTTAATGAAAAAGGGATGTTTGCCAGGTTTTTCGTTCGTGGGTCAAATCCGCAACAAGGAGCGAATCCTCGTTACTATTGAAGATAAACGTTTTTTTCCCGACAACAGGCCTTGCCTTCCCCCCACTTTGCTTGACCTTTCTCAAGCCCATGGCAGAGGTAGGGATGAAGTGGGCTTAGGCTCCTCGTTCCATTTCCTTGCTGCCGCGACTAAAACCAAATTTGGACCCAGGAGATAATCCTTGGGTATGGAAAAAGGGGAGCACGGTAGCCTAGAAATAAAACGAGGTTTCACATATCCCAGTCCATAACAAAATGCATGATAGAGGATAAAAGACTTATCTGGATCTGCAGCCCCCGACAACCTTGGCTTGCCGTGGGTGGATCCTTGTACTTGCAGCCCCCGGCAACTTTGGTTTGCCAGGGTCAGGATGCCGATCCGTTCCCTTTCTTCCAAACAGCTCGGCAGAAGTGCTTATGTGCCATGCAAACCAAATAGGACAGAAAAGAACAGAGAGACGCGCACTTGTCCTCTAAGCTAGGGGTTAGCCGCCGCCAAGCACTATCAACTCTAACCGAGGAAGAGACTCGACCTCGCATGCATGTTATAACTTAGGGCGCCAGCGCTTCGTTTATTTATGCTCAGGGTCTGCACCTGGCTTTGTACAAAGGGTTACATGCCTTGCCGGCAAGGCTTGTAAAAAAGGTGGCTTGCCAGGAGGCCCGGCAGCTGCGCCTTATGGGTAAAACTTGCGAAGATGCTCGATGTTCCAGAGTTACTTACTGGAATGGCATCTTCGGTCTCTAGGTGGACTACGTCGGGTCTGGTGACTCGTGTTACCCGATAAGGGCCTTCCCACTTCAGCGTCAACTTGTTGGAATTCTTGGCCGACTGAACGTGCCAAAGAACAAGGTCGCCTTCCTCAAAGCTCCGGGCATGAACCTTGTGGCTATGGTAGCGGCGCAAGGTTTGCTGATAACGTGCTGCTCTTACAGCCGCCTGGAGATGATCTTCCTGAAGGAGCGTTGCATCATCTTGCCGCAATCGCTCTTGCTCAAGCTCATCATAAGCGAGCACTCGAGGTGACCCGTATATGAGTTCCATGGGGAGAACTGCTT
Source organism: Aegilops speltoides (assembly GCA_021437245.1). Classification (NCBI taxonomy): domain Eukaryota; kingdom Viridiplantae; phylum Streptophyta; class Magnoliopsida; order Poales; family Poaceae; genus Aegilops; species Aegilops speltoides. Next base: position 186,996,603 of record CM038144.1, read on the forward strand.
CTGCCCCGTAGATCAGGGCAAAGGGTGTCTGGCCGGTGGCTCGATTTCGCGTCGTTCTGATCGACCAAAGAACCGCCGGCAATTCGTCAATCCAGCGTCTTCTGCTCTTGTGCAGCCTGTCAAAAGTCTTCGTTCTCAAGCCTCGCAGAACTTCAGCATTTGCTCTTTCTGCTTGGCCGTTGTTTCGTGGGTGTGCCATGGAAGCAAAGCAGACCTTGCTACCGAGATCCTCAATGTATTACATGAAGGCATGGCTTGTGAACTGTGTGCCGTTGTTGGTGATGATCCTTTTGGGTACCCCAAAATGGCAAACTAGTCCCTTGAAGAACTTGATGGCTGATCGCTAGCTTTGTCACTTTCTCATCGCTTCCACCTCTGGCCACTTTGTGAACTTGTCGATTGCAACGTACAAGTACTCAAAGCTCCCGACGGCACGAGGGAAAGGGCCCAATATGTCGAGCCACCAGACCGAGAAGGGCCAGGAGAGAGGGATGGTTCGAAGGGCTTGAGCTGGTTGATGAAGCTTCTTTGAATGGAACTGGCACGCTTCACATTTGGTTACTAGCGCTGTCGCATCCTGGAGGGCAGTGGGCCAGAAGAAACCTTGCCGGAAAGCCTTGCCGGCAAGGGCCCTCGACCCTATGTGGGAGCCACATATGCCTCCATGTATATCTGCCAACAGCTCTAGTCCTTCCTCCTGGGAGATACACTTCAATTTCACCCCATTCGGTCTTTTTTGTGCAAGACGTTGTCAATGAATTGGTACAGAACAGACCGGCGGGCTACTCTCTCTGCTTCTTCCTGCTCCTCAGGAAGCTCCCATTTTTGGAGGAATCAGACAGTGTGCTGCGCCCATGCCGGAGCCTGTGGCTCTACGACAAGGACCAAAGGCATCTCGTCTGCCATGGGAGCGGCCATCTCTATGGCCATGGCCTGAGGCCATACCGGAGTCGGTCGCCCCGCGGCAGGATCGGCATCCACGACAACATCTTCGCCAGCGGCTCCGGGGAGCTCGGTGGGGAAGTACTTGCCGGGGCCTAGCTTCCTCCGCTTGCTCTTCCCGGTTGATGGTTCGACGGAAGGTTGAGTTAACCGAAGCACAAAAGTACCTGAATCCACAGGTAGCTTGAGGGCAGCGCGCTTTGACCAGAAGTCTGAGATGTCATTTTCCGTCCGAGGGACGTGCTCTGCTTATACCGTCAAAGCGCTCCTCTAGTTTCGTCACTTCATCGACGTAAGCTTCCATCAACGGGATTTGGTAATCTTTGTTGATCTGCCTGAAGACGAGCTCCGAGTCGCCCCTGGCGATGAGCTTCTTGACTCCAAGGTCCGCCGCGATCCTGAGACCGGCAAGCAAACCCTCGTACTCGGCGGTGTTCTTAGTTGACATCTCCCGGGGAAATTGCATTTGGATGACATATTTGAGGTGCTCTCCGGTGGGTGTGACAAGCAGCACACCAGCACTAGCGCCTTGCAGCTAAAAATCCCCATCAAAGTACATGATCCAGTTGAGGCTCATTTCCTTGCTGGGGAGAGTGGTCTCCTGTACCTCTTCGTCGGGCGTCAAGGTCCATTCTGAAACAAACTCCGCCAAGACTCTGCTCTGAATCGTCAAGGTACTTTCGAACTTTAAACCGAAACTCGACAGCTCCAGGGCCCATTCCACGATCCTCCCTATTGCATCTGGGTTATGCAGTATCCGTTGCAACGGGAGACGGGTGACTACGGTGATCTCGTGCACTTGGAAGTAATGACATGGCTTCCTCAAGGCCATAAGGAGGCCGAAGAGCAAATTTTGCACACCTGAGTACCTCGACCCAGCCCCCTGCAACAGGGAGCTGATGAAGTAAACTAGGTGCTGCACCATTTTCTTCTTCTGCGGCACTTCACCCGATCGTGCGGGCCCTGTCGTACTGGCGTCAGCTTCTGCCGGGTACTTAGTCTTGCCGGGACCGAGCCCTGCCGGGGAGGGTTCCGGCTCACCATCCGTTGACTCTGCCACTGCTTCTGCCTCTTCGTGGACCTCTCTCTGCACCACTAGTGCTGCGCTAACCACCTGATTCGTTGCCGCTAGATAAAGTAGCAACGGTTCTTGTGGTTTGGGCGCAACCAGCACTAGGGTAGAGGAGAGGTACTTCTTCAAATCTTGCAGCGCTGCCTCAGCCTCCGGGGTCCACTCCATTGGTCCCGTGCAACACCTCGGATACAACTTTCCATATTCGTAACTCCAATTCTTGCCTTTTCCGGAGATGCGATATGACATTTCCTTCGTGGTTGGGTTTTGTTCTTTTGGTTTTGCATTTTGTTCATGTCATGCATTTCTTCTCATGTCATCATTCGCATTGCATCCATATGTTTTCATAAAACCCGTAACCGTTCGCAGTTGCCCTTTCTTTCTTTGCCTACGTTGGCATTTTGTCGGGCCCTTGTCCTCGTTGACCTCCTCGGACCGCTTTGCCTTTGTTAACCTTCTCGCAGATTTGGACCCCTCTCTTCTCTCTTTCTCCGAGACCAACAAAACCCCTTGACCCCGTGGCCTTTTGTCAGACCCCATTGTCTTTGTTTTCCCCCTCTCATCTAAATGCCTACCCTCTCAACACAGTGCATATACCCCTCTCGTGTGTCCAAAAACTCCCCTTGACCCAAACCGGACTGTCGCTACCGTTGTGTCCGGATCATCCCCTAACGTCTACAAAACATCTCCGTTTTGTTAATTGGGCTCCCTAACTATTTTATTCGCGACCGTCCTTTTTCGATCAGAGGGACCGAGATAGCCCCTAACCTAATCTGTGAGGTATATATAGTCCACCTTTAGTCATTTTGGACAAACCCTAAAATCTAGGGACTTTGTCCCGTCGAGCCGCCGCCACCTACCGTATCTTCCTCGGGATCCAGATCCATCCCTTCCTCGTGTTCACCACCACACCAACCCGGGCCAGCCCCTTCCTCGCCTCGATCCACACGTCTGCGTCCTCTCCATCCCGCGCAGGAGCTCCGCTCCCGAGCTCACGCCCGAACCCCGCCGTCCTCGTCCGTCACGCCGCCGGCGACCAAGCCGCTGGAGCGCTGCCAGCTCCTTCCGCCGCCGTCAAGGGCCACCAGTGAGCACTTCCTGAAGCCCCGACCTCCTCATCGACCCAAGGAAATGAACTCCTCCTGAGGCCAGCCACCGCATTCGACCGACCTCGCCGGAGATCTGCGCCGCTCCACCTCATCTCCAGCTTCTCGTTCATGCCGGGCCGGCGAGATGCTAAGGTCACACCGCCGTTCCTCTGCGCCTTCACCTTCCTTTTTCCCATCACGCTGCTCCTCCCTGACCATCCCCCTCGTCTTGTTCCTTTTTCTCACAGTGAACCAGCGCCATGGCCGTCGAAGGAACTCCGTCGCCTCGCAGAATCCACGCCTCCACCCCGCTGCATCTAGGTCCCCCGCGACCTCTGCCTCACCTCGTCCCGATCGGGAGAACCCGGACGCCAAGATCTTGCCGCCCCGGATCTCCTCCGCCCTCGCTGTTCACGCGCCAAGCCTGCCGCTGTTGACCTGCTTCCTCTGCTTCGAGGATGAGGCCCGCGCCAAGTCCCCTACCACGCCGGAGCAGATGCAGCTCCGTCCCCGCCGCCGTTTTGCCTCGCCGCCGCCCAGGGCCCCGGCGACCTCACCGTCCGGGCCTCCTCCGTCGCGCGCCGTCCTGCAAGTCCCACCGCCGCCGTCTCCTGCATCGCCATGGGTGTGCTGCGTTTCTTTTCTTCAGAAACGAGCAGAGCAGCTCGCCCGACCCCCGCTCGCCTGGAGCGTTGACCTGTCGCCTCGCCACATCCCGCATCCCGCGCCAAGCCCAGCCAGTACGCTGCCTTGCTTCAAATGCCACCACGAACGGGCCGAGGCCCAGGGTGAGCAGCCCCCTCCAGATCCCTCTCCTCTGTTCAGCCCAGCATGCACCAGTTTCGGCCCGATAGCATTTTTTTCCTGACCTGCGATTTTGCGATTTATCCAGTGATTTCAGTTTTACAGAAAAACCCTCCTAGTTCATGCATTTAATTACTCACAAACCATGCATCTTTTGTAAATAATTTATATATGTAAAATGCTCATAAATTTGTGTAGTTTAATAATATCCAACTTTCAACCATGTTAAAAATGTTTAAAATGCTGTTTGTTTAAATTTGCTCACATGTCATGTTAAAATGATTTATTTCCTAACTAAATAACCGTAACTCGGATTTTAAATAAACTTTATATGTAAATGGGGTGGAAAAATGCCTAGTTTAACATGGTCCACTTTATTTTCCTGTTTAACAACCTTAAAATATGTTATAGGGCAGAACAGTACCAAATACATAATTTGCATATGAGGATTTTCCTGGAATTGTTGTTTGTTGTTCCGGCCTCATTTAAACTTGTCTAGATAGGTAGTTTTTCATATGCTTCACCCCTTGCCATGTTTATAACAACATGTAATATTGTTGGGTACATAAACGGGAGAGAACTAAATAATTGAATGTGGTGTTTTGTCAATATGCAACTCGTTGCATATTGAGCTCCACTTAATATGTATTGTTGTTTGTTGCACTTTGCCATGCCATGCCTCATTAAACCGGACATGCATCATACTTGTTTGTGCATCATGCCATGTTTATGCTTGTACATTTACCATGTTGTTTGTTTCTTTCCGGTGTTGCTTCTTAGTTCCGGTAATGTTGTGATTGTGAGGATTCGTTCGACTACTCCCGTTAGTCTTCTTCATGGACTCTTTCTTCTTCCTAGCGGGATTTCAGGCAAGATGACCGCTACCCTGGATCTCACTACTATCATTGCTATGCTAGTTGCTTTGTTCTATCACTATGCCGCGTTACCCATCATTTGATCTTCAAGCCTCCAAAATTGCCATGAACCTCTAACCTTTGACACCATTCCTAGCAAACCATTGATTGGCTATGTTACCGCTTTGCTCAGCCCCTCTTATAGCGTTGCTAGTTGCAGGTGAAGTTGAAGATTTCTCCATGGTGGACAAGATTTTGGTTGGGATATCACAATATATCTTATATTATTAATTCATCTATATATTTGGTAAAGGGTGGAAGGCTCGGCCTTATGCCTGGTGTTTTGTTCCACTCTTGCCGCCCTAGTTTCCGTCATACCGGTGTTATGTTCCCGGATTTTGTGTTCCTAACGCGGACGGGTGATTTATGGGACCCCCCTGACAGTTCGCTTTGAATAAAACTCCTTCAGCAAGGCCCAACATTGGTTTTACCATTTGCCTCACCTATTACCTTTTTCCCTTGGGAGTCGCGCATCCCAAGGGTCATCTTTATTTCAGCCCCCCGGGCCAATGCTTGTCTAAGTGTTGGTCCAAACTAGAGCCACTTGCGCGCCACCTCGGGAAACTTGAGGGCTGGTTCTAGTTGTACGTCTTGCTCATCCGGTCGTGGCTCGAGACGAGATACACGCGGCTACTATCGGGATGTCGGACGCCGGAGGTCTTGCTGGTCTTGTTTTACCATTGTCGAAATGTCTTGTAAACCGGATTCCGAGACTGATCGGGTCTTCCGGGAGAAGGTCTATTCCTTCGTTGATCGCGAGAGCTTGTCATGGGCTGTTGGGACACCCCGCAGGTATAAACTTTCGAGAGCCGTGCCCGGGTTATGTGGCAGATGGGAATTTGTTAATGTCCGGTTGTAGATAACTTGACACCAGATCCGAATTAAAATGCATCAACCGCGTGTGTAGCCGTGATGGTCTCTTCTTGGCGGAGTCCGGGAAGTGAACACGGTTTCTGGGTTATGTTTGACGTAAGTAGGTGTTCAGGATCACCTCTTGATCATTGCTAGCTTCACGACCATTCCTTTGTTTCTCTTCTCGCTCTCATTTGCGTATGTTAGCCACCATACATGCTTAGTCGCTGCTGCAACCTCACCACTTTACCCCTTCCTTTCCCATTAAGCTTTGCTAGTCTTGATACCCATGGTAATGGGATTGCTGAGTCCTCGTGGCTCACCAGATACTTCCAAAACCAGTTTGCAGGTGCCTATGTTACCGAGAAGGTGACACAACTAAGCTCAAGGAGGAGCTCGATGAAGATCTTGCCCTTTGTGTTGTTTTGTTCTAGTTGATCAGTAGTGGAGCCCAGTTGGGGTCGATCGGGGACCTTTGTCGCATTTGGGGTTCTTCTTTTATTTTGGTTCCGTAGTCGGACCTTGATTGTATCTGGATGATGTAATGCTTTATTCATGTAATTGTGTGAAGTGGCGATTGTAAGCCAACTATGTATCTCTTCCCTTATGTATTACATGAGTTGTGTGAAGATTACCTCACTTGCGACATTGCTTTCAATGCGGTTATGCCTCTAAGTCGTGCTTCGACACGTGGAGATATAGCCGCATCGAGGGCGCTATGTTGGTAATCGAGCCATCCCGACCTTAGGAGCCCCACCGCTTGATCGCTTTTAGCGGCCGAGTTGTGTCTAGAAAAATGTTTTGAGTCATTTAGGATTATATATCGGAGAGTTAGGAATTCTTTTACTCCCAGCCTCTTCATCGCTCGGTAAGGTATCCCGACGAGAGTTTGACTCTTCTCTTCTCAAATTTCACTAATTTTTTTTTGGATCACGCTGGTATCTTAGAATCGTTCGATGGTTTTATGATGAGAACATTGTCTTGGTGCCTCCCCGTCGGGGTTTAGTGGAAGTGTCCCGGAGTTGAGCTCGAGGTGTTGTCGCCATAATTTTATCATTGTAGTTCGAATACCTGAGTTTAGTACCGACATCGAAAATCTCTTTTATGCGCTTGTTGGTGAGATAACCCCGATAACCCAAAGATCGAGGTGAGTACGGGAGTATTGCCATGACTCGTATAACGGATGCTTTTCGAAGGTTGAGGTACACGATTTCCGAAGGTTTCTTGGTTATGTGTTGACGGATGGATACAGCTTGGATGTAGGTATTGTTAGTTTGGGTGAGATATATTGCTTCCCCTATATCCCCAACACCAGATTGCATAACCAGAAAGTTTCGGGAGTTTTATAGGTGGGAATTCAAGTAGCTCCTAGAATATCTTTTCGACAAATGCATGATATGGGATTGGGTAAATCTCTATCATATGTATTTGTTCCGGCTTATTCTGCAAGCTAAATCCTTTGTTTTGTTTTATTTGTGGTATTCGAGTTGCTTCAATGTCAAGTGTTGATTCCATACCTTTCCTAAATGGTGTTCTCATACTCCGATGTGAATACCAATCCTTCTCGACAATCGAGATTGTCATGTCAATCCTTTTCAACCGGCGTGTTTCTCTTCAAGTGGATCCGATCACTTCAACATCAGCAAGACCAATTATCATTTCTTCTCAACGGTGTTTGTTTCATCCGCTCCAAGTTGCCTTTGTTTTTCCCCCCCACCCACACTTTTTTCCTCAAGGACTAAGATTTCTTTACCAAGTATCCTTTTATTTTTGTGAAGTTTCTCCATTCTTTTCCATCAATGTTCTTACCCGTGGTTCTCAAGAAGATGTTCTACTAGTTCGTCATTCCTCATTCCTTTCTCTTCTCCGTGGATCAAGTCAAGTTTTGTTGATCATACCTTTTCCTCATTTCAATGTCTTCTCATACCGTGCACCTCATTATCATTCTACTTCTCGCTATTTGTTATTCTCGAGTGCTCAAGATATCTCAAGATTCGTGTTTCCACTCTGCATTCGTTCAAGCTCTTTCGAGATTGGTATCTCATTCAAGTCATTTAATTCAACCGTGCAACATCTCTTTAAATCTTTTCAACGGTGTTCTTTTGAGTGGCCCTAACCCACGTGTCTTTTCCTAGGATCTTACCCGACTCTTCTATTTTCCCGAGCTATCCTAAATTCTTCTCCAAGTTTGACGTAAGAATGAGTTATCATCACCAAATGCTTTTCTCCAAGATCTTTCAAATTCTTTTCATAGTTGGCTCAACCTCTTCGCTTTTGATTCTTCCGTGTGCCTCAATAATTTTGGTGGTGTTTCTCGTTGTCATTCTCATCATTTGAAGACCGAAGAAGAGTTTCTCTTTAATCTTGCTCTATTCTCTTCAAGATTCATGGTTCTAGCTTGTTGCCATCCTCTCATAATTGTATTCGATTGTGAGAATCTTTTTCACCCATCCGGAGCATTTTAGGAGTCTTTTCAGTTTCATTCTCCGGAGCCAATCATCTCAGAATTATTCATTCTTAGCTTTCAGCTCTCGTTCTCAAATTCTTCCGGTGCATCGTTCAAATACCCTCTAATCAGTTCATGATTTCTTCGTTCTCATGTATCTAAATCCCCTCAAGTATCTTCATTCATTTTTCAATTCTTCCCGGTGAATTGTGCCTTTGCTATGTTCATTTTCAATTCTTATGGTGGTTCGTTCAAGATTTCTCTTCCTTCGTCATCGTGTCAATTCATTCATTCGTTGTTTCCAAATCCCACCGGTGGTTCCATCAATACCTTCTCAAGTTTGCGCTATCTCTATCCTTAATCCCTCAAGAAGAATAAGTAGTATGCCAAATCCATTGCTTGTCATCAATTTAATTTGATGAAGGATAAGCATATAATAAATCTTATTTTTATTTCCTCGAGGTGATTCAATTCCTTTTTCCGGAGTTCGTAGTGATATCAATTTCTCGGTTCTAGTGTTTCATCCTTTCCTTTTCCGGAGTTCCAAGTTTTCACGGTTATATCGTCGTGAAGCTCCATCTAAATCATTGCAAGGCTTCACCTTGTGTTTTCAACTTCTCTTTCTTTCTATCATCCTTTTTTTTACCGGAGTTGTCCATGGAGGCTCTACATGGTGGTTCGTCAAGGATTCCTTTCATTCTTCAACTGTTCTTCAAGATTTTTCTTGAAGTTATGATCCGCCAAGCTTTACTCAAAATTAAACAGGGTGCCCAACACTTGTTTTGTTTTGAGAAGTTCAAGTATTCTTCTTCTTGCATTTCGAAGTGCAATTCTTCCTACCTTATCTTTTCAGATGGTGATATGTCATTCTTGATAATTTCCATTCATGTTTCATGATTCACATGTTGTCAAGAATGAGGTATTTTAAATCCATCAATCTCTTTGTTGGAGTTATCTTGGTAAAGATTTCACCTAAAGCATTCCCTAAGGAATGTTGCTATTATGGTGTTTATCAATGATCCAAGTTATCTCTCTATCATCTTGGTGGAAGAAGTTTTTCATCTCTTTGGTGCTCTCAATCAAATCAATGGTTTCCATTAGTGGCCGGTTGTCACCTCATAATTTTGAGATGTTTCCATAAGCCCGCTACAAGCTTATTCTTACCGTTGTTGTTTTTCAACAACTTCGTTCAATCCTACTTCGTAAGGATGCTCTTTTAAATTCATTTATGGTAGGAGATGTTGGTTTCATTCTTCGTTCTATTCATTCCAACTATCTAACTTTTATGCATTGTTTCCGGAGGCATTGTGATGTTGATCTCTTCACCCATCACCTCGTTTTGTAAAGGTCATGTTCTTTTTCTTGCTTACCCATTTAACCGAAGTGGTTTTGAATTCTATCTTGTCCATTAAACTCTTGATTCATGTCTTTGCAACCTTCAAGTTCCCATAATGTTCCTTGTTCCTTTTTTTCTAACGGATTGTTTGCAATCTCGTTCATCTCTGTTGTACTCTTTCTTTTAAACTTTTTAACCTCTCAAGGTTCATGGTTTCACTCATTTCTTAAAGAAGCAATTTAGTTTTACCTCTTCTCTTCCCTTCCGTTTCTCTCCGGTGCCATCCTAGATCTAGGGACGAGATCCTCTTGTAGTGGTGGAGTGTTGCAACACCCCGGATACAACTTTCCATATTCGTAACTCCAATTCTTGCCTTTTCCGGAGATGCGATATGATATTTCCTTCGTGGTTGGGTTTTGTTCTTTTGTTTTTTGCATTTTGTTCATGTCATGCATTTCTTCTCATGTCATCATTCGCATTGCATCCGTATGTTTTCATAAAACTCAGAACTGCTCATAGATTGCCCTTTCTTTCTTTGCCTGCATTGGCATTTTGTCGGGCCCTTGTCCTCGTTGACCTCCTCGGACCGCTTTTCCTTTGTTGACCTTCTCGCAGATTTGAACCCCTCTCTTCTCTCTTTCTCCGAGACCAACAAAACCCCTTGACCCCGTGGCCTTTTGTCAGACCCCATTGTCTTTGTTTTCCCCCTCTCATCTAAATGCCTACCCTCTCAACACAGTGCATAGACCCCTCTCGTGCGTCCAAAAACTCCCCTAGACCCAAACCGGACTGTCGCTACCGTTGTGTCCGGATCATCCCATAACGTCTACAAAACATCTCCGTTTTGTTAATTGGGCTCCCTAACTATTTTATTCGCGACCGTCCTTTTTCGATCAGAGGGACCGAGATAGCCCCTAACCTAATCTATGAGGTATATATAGTCCACCTTTAGTCATTTTGGATAAACCCTAAAATCTAGGGACTTTGTCCCGTCGAGCCGCCGCCACCTACCGTATCTTCCTCGGGATCCAGATCCATCCCTTCCTCGTGTTCACCACCACACCAACCCGGCCAGCCCTTCCTCCCTCGATCCACCCGTCTCAAGGTCCTCTCCATCCCGCAGCAGAGCTCCGCCCCGAGCTCACGCCCAACCCCGCTGTCCTCGTCTGTGTGTCGGTAGACTAAGGTAGGGTACCTCAAGACTTAACTTGTGCACGGGCAGTCGCAGCTCCCCGCGGCTGGATTTACCACATGCTTGCCGGAGACCATTCCTGCTCCATATCAAGCCATTCAAGAACAAGGTATACAAGACAGAAGATCGAGACCCCGGCAAGAGGAGCTTGCCGGGAAGGCCGTCCCAGGCTCAAGAGTTACATCACTCACGCAAGGCCCTGGCGAGAGGAGCTCGCCGGGGAGACTAGAAGACTACATCAGAGAAGACACGCCTCGGCGCTATACGCGTCCCGGCGAGGGCCCGGGGAGCGACAAGTTACAAAGCCCGACAAGCTTCCGGGTCCGGCAAGATCAAGACCCCGGCAAGGTACTTGCCGGGGAGAGCTGCACTGTGCTCCGACTCCAGCTCATCTGCCCACGCCGCCTTGAGCCCTCTCCAGAGACGCGTGGCGGATGGGCTGTGCAGCCTAGGGGGTGCGGTGGCACTCCACGGTGGTGGATCCATCGCCGTGGCAGACGGAGACGCAAGGGCGGGAGCTTTTGGGGTCGACGGCGACGGGCATTAAATGCTCTTGTCCCCCACTGTCAAAGTAGGTAGAAACCACTGTTCAAGCACTGTAGCTGCACTGTTCCCGCACTATTCCAACTACCACCTCTTTTACATTTTTACCCCTTTCTCCTACGTTGACACCTGTTGGTGACCCTTTGCTCTATAAAAGGAGGCCCATGCACAACGAGGGGGGTTGAATCTTTGCAACTCCCACGCTTGGTGTAGCTGCATCGTAGCTCTTCAAGCTCCCGAGCACAATACAACACAAAGCAGCAGAGGGTTTTACGCGTCCATCGCGTCCGGCTGGTAAAAATCCGCCTGCGTGCATCGCCTCGATCTGCTCTCTGGCCTCCTCCGCCTCGCATCAAGACTTCACGAAGGGCCCGGCCCCATAGGTGCTCGCGGCGGCGGGCCTCCCATCCTCCGTCCGCCCGACATCTTTGGCGCGCCCGTAGGGCGCGAGGTTGTGCGGACCTGATCCAGCGTTCGCGGCGCGTTTCTTCACCAACCTCTCCGACTTCATCGACAACCGTGCCATATGGCCTCAAGACGAGGGCTTCAAGGGTTGCAGACCGCTCATGCGTCTCACCCGCCGCCACCGGAGCCGGGTGGGCGGAGGAGACGCCAATGAAGGGTGGACACCGGCGAGGGTACTCGCGGGCGCCACCAGATCTGTGGATGACGGATGACCGCGCCTCGGTCTCCATGGATCCACGCCCATCTCAGCGCCACGACGACCCAAAGCAGCGCCGCGTGCCACGGAGGTGGTGCTCGTCGATGCTGGGGCAAGAACATGCTGGAGGTTCGTGGGATGCTCCGGACCGCTGTCCATGCATGAGCAAGGCGAAGTGCCGGGCAGGACCTCGCCCTCCTATCGCTACTAGGAGTCCGAGCATATCTCGCTCGCGCGCGCCGCCTCGCCTCCTCCACTCCGCAAGCACATCTCCTCGAGCGCTTGCTGTCGCCGAGGACGCGCCATCGAGCTCCAAGTCCGACTAGGACAGCTCTGGTGCTCACTCCGACAAGCGCCGCTCCTCGGAGCGCTCTAAGCCCGGCGAGGGCAGCTCTGGTGCTCGTTCCGGCAAGCACACCTCCCCGGAGTGCTGCGCTGCCGTCTAGGACTCGCCATCGAGCTCCACCGGCAAGTGCAAGGAAACAAGAAAAAGAAAAGCTAAGTTGCTCGAGCTTTGGTGCAGAGCACTCCTTAATTCCATGCTTTTGTTTGTTATATCCCTCGTGCGTTCGTCCTTTGTGCGCAAAACCTGTGCGCGGAGGAGCCTGCCTGTGAATAGCCGCACCCTTATCTTGCTTCGAGCACACTCAACGAGTTAAAAGTGAGCCGCGACAAGCTTCGCGCCCTTGTTTCGTTTCCGAGTCTGCTCAGCAGGTTAAGCGCGTCGCGACTGGACACGGCAAGGTTGCTTGCCGGAAGCGACACCAGCCAGCGGGCTGCTGATGTTCCGCACTCAGCAAGTGTGTTAAGCACCGGCAAGTTCCCTAGAAGCGTAGGGTAAAAGCGCACAAAGGGTGTAATGCAGAGGGTATAACGTGGCAAGCCTTGCCGTAAGATGTCCTTCGTATGAGAGACTTGAGCGCGAGAGGAGCTAAGTCGTGGTCCAGCTGCGCCTTTGCCTTGTTTCCGAGTCCGCTCGGCAAACACAAGCGCTGCTGCACTGCCCGCAAGGTTGCTTGTCGGAAGCAACACCAGCCAGCGGGCTGCTGATGTTCCGACTCAAGAAGCGTGTTCGCGACCGACAAGCTCCCGAAAGCGTGAGTACAAACATACGAAGGGCGAGCGCTGCATCGTATTGCAAAGCCACATAGAAAGAATTTATACGCATATGCATGTAAATGATGAAGATGTTGCAGATCTGTCTCAGCTGTTTTCATGGCGAAATTGCAGCAACAAGGAGAAACCGGAAAGAGCGCGCCAAGACTGGCCCCGCAAGCCGTGGTTGCTTTGGGGCTGCGAGCGCCAAGTTTCGCTCTCCGGCAAGCCAGCCTCGCTGGGGCTGCGAGTACCAAGATCCGCTCTCCGCAAGCCGTGAGTTGCCGGGGCTGCGGTATCGATAAGTTTTCATCCTCGTCATGCATCCTCCTATGGACCGGAAAGGCGGGCTGCGCTTTGAACGAAGCGTGTCTTGTGAAACCCAGACGCGGAGGAGCCAAGTCGTGGCCTGGCTTGTGTACTTGGTTTGTTTCCGAGTCCGCTCAACAAACACAAGTGTGCTGCTGCACCCTTACCTTGCTTTCGAGCCTGCTCAGCAAGTTAAGCGTCGCAACTGGCCCGGCAAGGTTGTTTGCCGGGAGCAACACCGCCAACGGGCTGTCCCGCACTCGGCAAACGTGTTCGCCCCGGCAAACTCCCCGATAGCGTAAGAACATACAAGACACGAAATCAAGTAAAAGACTCAGTCCGGCAAGCTTTCCCCTCTTTTTCGTTAAAAACATCCCAGTTTAATACAAGTCCATAGAGGATGAAAAACATGATAGAGAGGATTACAAGTTTTTAAATGCAACTAAGGCCCGAGGGCTTACAAATTAAAAAGATAAGGTGCCCGTGATCCCTCTCCTGTTTCTCTGTTCAGGAGTTCAGGAGGTAGGTCAAGGAGCCCCCGGCAAGAGAAGCTTGCCGGGGAGGGCGAAAGGAGCGCCTAGGAGAGCATGGCGGTGAGCGCCCACTGCGGCCTGCGGGTGGCGTGCCCTCAGGAGCTGCGCAAGGTGACGGGCATGGAGGAGCGCGCCCCCGGAGAGCTACGGCGCCAAGACACCAAGAGAACTTCCGGGGCCGCCAGAGCTTGGCGGAGACGCAGGCGCCGGAGGCGAGCTTGAAGACGGGTAGTGGGACGTCAAGACGCTTTCAAGGGCTCTCGCCTCGATTCGGCGAACGGCCTTGCCGCCACTCCCCCTCTTCCTCTTCTGCTGCCTCTCTACGCCAGCCACCCAAGGAGACGGCCCCGGGGAGTTCAGAAGGCCGGCGACCCGGATTACGGGGTCGCCGGTGGCGCGCGAGGCAGCGGTGTCCGACGCCTAGTCGGACCCGCCATCCCCGCGTCGTCGCTGCCGCCCTCCTCGTCACTCTCGCCGAGGAGGGACCTTCGCTATCCGAGGAGCTGTCCACACAAGATCTCACCCGGTCCCGTAGTCCCGAAGACCTTGACGGCGAGAAGGTCGCCTCCATTAACTTAAAATGGAGGGTAAACCCGCCGCCAAGCTGTGGATCCGCGAACGCCTTCCACCCTCGGTCGAAGAACATCACGCCGGGGCTGGGGACACGACACTCACTCGAAAGTGCCGCTGATCCCGCAGCCCCTCATGCGCAACTCCATCACGCCGGGTGGATCCGGTCCCATCGCGTCCGCAAACGGGCCGGCAGCCGAGGCGGCGACGAGGCGCCGGCGGCTTGATGAAGAACTCCTGTGGGTCATCTCCAGTGGACCGCGATCGTGGACGGGAGACGTCGGGGAGACGGGGAGGCACATCGCCACGACCGCCTCTCCCCAACCGCCTCGCCACGCCCTCGCCTCGTCATGCCACGCCTCCCTCTCCCTCTCGGGCCGGCTCCGCCACGGGGCAGGATAGGAGAGGTGCTGCCGAGGCGACCCTCGCTGCCACTGTCGAAGAACCGGATTTCTCCTCCATGGCGTAAAGAAGAACGGAAGATGAAGACGAAGGAGAAGAGGATGAGTGTGGCCATTGTGCTCCCCTTCCGCCTTTTTTAAAGGGGAGAGGTGGGGACTCAACCGCCTGGCGACCAATCGGGAAGCGAGGAGGCCGAGGAGCGGGCCGACTCGCCTTCTCCGCCTGTGGACGGCTCGGTCTCCCACCTTCACCGCCTCGACCCTGTGGCATGAGGGCAGCGTGGCGGCGCGGAGCCGAGCGACGGGTGAAGCGACCTCGCTCGCACCACGATCACGGGTGGATGCCTTAAAGATCTGCATGCGCCGCCCACGCCTCCCACGACGCCGCAATCGACGCGGCTGCTACGGGAAGGTGGCGGATGCAGAGCGGATTCGACGCGCCATGGGCGCGTGTGCCCGCAGACTGCTTTTGGGCCTGGCCCAACAGCCGGCACCGTGTGTGGCCCAGGCCCGGGGGCTCCTGTCGGTGTACTAAGGTAGGGGTACCTCAGTACCCCAACTTGTGCACGGGCAGTCGCAGCTCCCCGCGGCTGGATTTACCACATGCTTGCCGGAGACCATTCCTGCTCCATATCAAGCCATTCAAGAACAAGGTATACAAGACAGAAGATCGAGACCCCGGCAAGAGGAGCTTGCCGGGAAGGCCGTCCCAGGCTCAAGAGTTACATCACTCACGCAAGGCCCTGGCGAGAGGAGCTCGCCGGGGAGACTAGAAGACTACATCGAGAAGACACGCCGGGCGCTTATACGCGCCGGCGAGGGCCCGGGAGCGACAAGTTACAAAGCCCGACAAGCTTCCGGGTCCGCAAGATCAAGACCCGGCAAGGTACTTGCCGGGAGAGCTGCACTGCAGCCCGACTCCAGCTCATCGCCCACGCCGCCTTGAGCCCTCTCCGAGACGCTGTGGCGGATGGTCAGTGCAGCCTAGGGGTGCGGTGGCACTCCACGGTGGTGGATCCATCGCCGCGGCGACGGAGACGCAAGGGCGGAGCTTTGGGGTCGACGGCGACGGGCATTAAATGCTCTTGTCCCCCACCACAAAGTAGGTAGAAACCACTGCTCGCTAATCGTGAGCTGCACTATTCCCGCACTATTCCAACTACCACCTCTTTTACATTTTTACCCCTTTCTCCTACGTTGACACCTGTTGGTGACCCCTTTGCTCTATAAAAGGAGGCCCATGCGCAACGTAGAGGGGGTTGGAATCCTTTGCAACTCCCACGCTCGGTGTAGCTGCCATCAGAGCTCTTCAAGCTCCCGAGCACAATACAACACAAAGCAGCAAGAGGGTTTTACGCGTCCCATCGCGCCCGGCTGGGTAAAATCGCCGCGTGCATCGCCTCGATCTGCTCTCTGTGCCTCCTCCGCCTCGTCAAGACTCACGAAGGGGCCCCGGCCCCATAGGTGCTCGCGGCGGGCGGGCCTCCCATCCTCCGTCCGCCCCGACAGTCCGTCACGCCGCCGGCGACCAAGCCGCTGGAGCGCTGCCAGCTCCTTCCGCCGCCGTCAAGGGCCACCAGCGAGCACTTCCTGAAGCCCCGGCCTCCTCATCAACCCAAGGAAACGAACTCCTCCCGAGGCCAGCCACCGCATTCGACCAACCTCGCCGGAGATCTGCGCAGCTCCACCTCATCTCCGGCTTCTCGTTCATGCCGGGCCGGCGAGATGCTAAGGTCACGCCGCCGTTCCTCTGCGCCTTCACCTTCCTTTTTCCCATCACGTTGCTCCTCCCTGACCATCCCCCTCGTCTTGTTCCTTTTTCTCACAGTGAACCAGCGCCATGGCCGCCGAAGGAACTCCGTCGCCTCGCAGAATCCACGCCTCCACCCCCAGCATCTAGGTCCCCCGCGACCTTTGCCTCACCTCGTCCCGATCGGGAGAACCCGGACGCCAAGATCATGCCGCCCCGGATCTCCTCCGCCCTCGCTGTTCACGCGCCAAGCCTGCCGCTGTCGACCTGCTTCCTCTGCTTCGAGGATGAGGCCCGCGCCAAGTCCCCTACCACGCCGGAGCAGATGCAGCTCCGTCCCCGCCGCCGTTTTGCCTCGTCGCCGCCCAGGGCCCCGGCGACCTCACCGTCCGGGCCTCCTCCGTCGCGCGCCGTCCTGCAAGTCCCACCGCCGCCGTCTCCTGCATCGCCATGGGTGTGCTGCGTTTCTTTTCTTCAGAAACGAGCAGAGCAGCTCGCCCAACCCCCGCTCGCCTGGAGGGTTGACCTGTCGCCTCGCCACATCCCGCATCCCGCGCCAAGCCCAGCCAGCCGGCCTGCCTTGCTTCAGCCGCCACCACCGAACCGGGCCGAGGCCCAGGGTGAGCAGCCCCCTCCAGATCCCTCTCCTCTGTTCAGCCCAGCATGCACCAGTTTCGGCCCGATAGCATTTTTTTCCTAACCTGCGATTTTGCGATTTATCCAGTGATTTCAGTTTTACAGAAAAACCCTCCTAGTTCATGCATTTAATTACTCACAAACCATGCATCTTTTGTAAATAATTTATATATGTAAAATGCTCAGAAATTTGTGTAGTTTAATAATATCCAACTTTCAACCATGTTAAAAAAATTAAAATGCTGTTTGTTTAAATTTGCTCACATGTCATGTTAAAATGATTTATTTCGAAGGGAGGTGACTAGGAGAGGCGACTAGGAGACCTTGCGCCGGTGGCCACTCCGGCCCCGGCGGCCACCCTCCACGCCGGTGGCCACTCCGGCGCCGGCGTCCACCAAACTCTCCCTCTCTTGGCTCTCCTTGAGAAATCTTCATCACTGCTATGGAGACCCTGACAAGTTGGTGGCCATGTCGCCGTTCAACCTCAACTTCAACCGTGGCAAGGAATTTCAGGCAAGTGTTCGATCCAAGTTTGGGCACCCTGTGGTGTTTTCACCAGGCTTTCATCAAAAAGAGTTCATTTTGGTCGTCTCATTTGCTCGTGCATCTTTCAAGTTGGATATTCATACGGTTGGTGTGGCCCTGCTTGCTTCTTTTGGTGGCTACACGCAAGGCTTTAGAGTTTGTCACCTTAAGGATAGATCGTTCAAGTTTTCAGTGGCTTCGAAATCAGTTGGTTTTCATATTTACAATGCGGGTAGAGTGATCGAGAAGGACTTTGAGATGGTTTTCAGTCTTTGGGGTGAGGGTGGGCCTCGATGGTTGCTTGAAGAAAGATTGTTTTACAAGGAAGAAGATGCTGAATGGACTCTGGTTGGCCGTAATGGGCGACCTGTGGTCACCAGCGCACAATACGGCCGACCGGCCACCTCGTGGCCGCGATAGAGAGGTCTCTAGGCCCTCCACTAAAGCCGCACCCTGGTGTCGCTCGAAAAGTACAAAGCCATGGGGGAATGCGCCGGACTTACGAGACATATTGGAGGATAAGGCAAGACAAACAAGATTGATCTATGGATCATGTTGGCGCCCCACGATACGTGACGACAACCGTCACGTCGGATACAGCAATTCCGGCCGGGCCGAACACAGTAGACAAAGCTCGTTTGAGCTGCGTCGTGATATAGCCCAATACAGAGGCGCCGCACACCCACTATGCTTCACAGACGAAGTAATGGATCATCAAATCCCCGAGGGTTTCAAACCCGTAAACATTGAATCATACGACGGCACAACAGATCCTGCGGTTTGGATTTAGGACTATCTTCCTCACATCCACATGGCCCGCGGTGATGATCAACATGCCATCAAATACCTCCCACTCAAGCTTAAAGGACCAGCTCGGCATTGGCTCAACAGCTTGCCAGCAGAATCAATTGGGTGTTGGGAAGACTTGGAAGCCGCATTCCTTGATAACTTCCAGGGCACATATGTGCGACCACCAGACGCCGATGACCTAAGACACATAATTCAGCAGCCAGACGAATCGGCCAGACAATTCTGGACACGGTTCTTAACCAAGAAAAATCAAATGGTCGACTGTCCGGATGCAGAGGCCCTTGCAGCCTTCAAACATAACATCCGCGACGAGTGGCTTGCCCGGCACCTAGGATAGGAAAAGCCGAAATCCATGGAAGCCCTCACATCACTCATGACCCACTTCTGCGCGGGAGAGGACAGCTGGCTAGCTCGCAGTAACAACCTGACCAAAAACTCTGGTAATTCGGATATCAAGGAAAGCAATGGCAGGTCGCGTCGCAATAAGCACAAGCGCCGCATTAACGGCGATAATACTGAAGATACGACAGTCAATGCCAGATTCAGAGGCTCTAAACCCGGTCAGCGGAAAAAGCCATTCAAAAGAAATACTCCGGGCCCGTCCAATTTGGACCGAATACTCGATCGCTTGCGATACACGCACTTCGAAAGTTAGCCAATCACACCAACAGGGATTGTTGGGTGTTCAAGCTGGCAGGCAAGTTAATTGCCGAAAATAATGACAAGGGGATGCATAGCGATGACGAGGAGGAGACCCGGCCGCCGAACAACAGAGGACAAAAGGGTTTCCCCCACAAGTGCGGACGGTGAACATGATATACGCAACCCACATACCCAAAAGGGAGCGGAAGCGTGCACTTAGGGACGTATATGCGATGGAGCCAGTCGCCCCAAAGTTCAATCCGTGGTCCTCATGCCCGATCACTTTTGATCGAAGGGACCACCCCACTAGCATCCGCCATGGCGGATTCGCCGCATTGGTTCTAGACCCAATCGTCGACGGATTTCACCTCACTAGAGTCCTGATGGATGGCGGCAGCAGCCTGAACCTGCTTTATTAGGATACAGTGCGCAAGATGGGCATAGACCCGTCAAGGATTAAACCCACAAAAATGACCTTTAAAGGCGTCATACCAGGTGTAGAGGCCAATTGTACAGGCTCAGTTACACTTGAAGTGGTCTTCGGATCCCCGGATAACTTCCAAAGCGAGGAGTTAATCTTTGACATAGTCCCGCTCATAACGGCTATCATGCATCGCCGGACGAACCGCATTTGTAAAATTCAATGCGTGCCGCACTACACGCACCTCAAGCTCAAGATGACAGCCCCGAGGAGTCATTACGGTCAACGGAAACATCGAACGCTCTCTCCGAACGGAGGAGCATACTGATGCTCTCGCGGAAATACAAAGCAGCCTCTTAAGGCAATTCTCGAGTCCGGTGTTAAGCGCCGGACACCGCAAAGCGCCGGAGTAACCTACAACAAGACCACCGCACGCCCGAGCATCGCGTAGCAATGTGGCTAACCCCAGCCCTCGCGAAATCGCGAGACCAAGCACCACGCAGCACATAACTACGCCCGAGATACCATGGGCACAGGGAGGGGCACAACCACGGCATGCCCAGTGCGCGCTCAACCACACCAGGGCTCCCAATTGCGCTATTCTTCTTTTTCTTTCTTCTTACTCACAGACTCCGCTTTCAGAAGCCTGTCCGGCAGCAGACTTGCGAACTCACGATGCAACAGCCAGGAAGCGTAAAAGCTACGCCGAGTATCCAGTGGTCTCCATTACGAGCATTATACCTTTTTACATACCATTCCGTAGCCTACCCTCGGAGGGGGACATGTTAAATAGTCCCATCCCTTGCTTATCGCACTATTTGTATCGCTCGCTTTCATTGCAGTATTTTTGAATAAACAATGCATCGCTTTTGCCTATCATTGCATTCCTTTTTTATCTATATATGTTCACTTATGACATGTTGCACCCGTACGCTTTGGTACGGCCAAATACACCAGGGGCTTAAGTTCCCCAAAGTATGGTGTGATAAGTCCGAACACTTTCACAAGTGCGCAACCCAACTTATAGCATTATATGCATCGGCTCAATCATGTCTTGGGTCAATAGTTGGGTTTGCCCAGCTCCCATGTTTTGGTACCTTCGTTCCGTTATATCGGCTAAGGTAGCTGGGAGAACCACTGCGATTGTGCCCAGCTTGAGCTGGGTTGAGCACCTCGATGGAGAAAGCTAAACTGACCGTCATGATGGGGCGAGAGCCGGTCGTTGTTCGAGAGGTTTTTCGAGTCCCTAAAGACTTATGCCGCTTAGAGCAAGGAGCCGGCTTTGTCCGCCCTAGGCGTGATAGCGCCTCAATTGACCTTCCGAACACTAGGGGCTTCACCAAATTTAAAATTATAGAATTCTATGGCTAAGTGGGAGTGTTCAAGCATTATAAGTCCGGTTGCCTCATTCGTTGTGTTGAGCCTCCTCAAGGACCCAAAATGGGAAAAAGAGCGCCAAGTTTAGCCGAACACCCCATCGATCATGGCATGGGGCTGAAGCCAACGACTTGCCATCTCTCAAATTTGATAAACGGCCGCACAGAAGGTAATATTTTAAATTAACAAGCGTTGCTTAGAGCATATGAACAAGTTTTCAGCGCACAGGATAACAAAATGCGAGTCTACTAAAAAATTACATCTTTGGAGCATTCATCCGCTATAAGGCGGGCACCCTTCAAGACACCCTTATAGTACATCACGGGCGTGCGATACTCCTTGCCCGGTGGTGGCGCGTCCGTCACAAGCTTCTCGGCATCCATCTTGCCCCGGTGCACTTTAGCGCGGGCAAGGGCCCGACGGGCACCTTCAATGCGCACGGAGCGCTTGATGACTTCAATCCATGGACAGGCGTCCACCAGCCGCCGCACCAGACCGAAGTAGCTCCCAGGCACGGCCTCTTTGGGCCATAGCCGAACTATGGGGCCCTTCATGGCCTGTTCGCCACCTTAGGAGCTCGACCAGCTGCTTCACTGGTCGCTCAGGCACCGGATGTCCGCCTCAAGATATTGAGACCAGAACACTTTTTCTGTCGAGCTTCCCTCCTCGGCTCGGTAGAACGCGGCAGCATCGGACAAGCTACGGGGCAGATCTGCGAATGCTCCTGGAGAGCTCCGGATTCGGGTAAGTAACAAGTAATTCACTTTCACGTGCTTGCTTTGCATGAAGAATGCCTTACCCGCCGCTATCTTCTTTATCGCCTCAATTTCCTGGAGGGCTTTTTGGGCTTCGGCCTTGGCGGCTTTGGCACTCTCAAGAGCCGAGGCGAGCTCGGACTCTCGAGTCTTCGAATCACGCTCCAAACTCTCGTGTTTTTCCACGAGAACCTGGAGCTCTTGCCGCACCTCCGCCACCCGCGCCTCCTGCTTCTCTCGCCCGGTGTGTTTCGTGGCCGCATTTCGTTCGGCCTCAGACACCGCTTCCTTCAGGGCCGCCACCTCGTTCGTGGCCCTTGCAATACTCACGTTATTCCTGTCATTTTTTGCAACCAAATCCTTTCTATAAGGTACTACTTTAATAAGGTATTACTTACCTTCCTTATCCTCGAGCTGCTTCTTGGCACGGCCGAGCTCGTTCTCGGACCGCTCGAGGCTCGCTTCAATGCATTGACCTCCACAACAAGACGGCAAAGGTCAAGGCGGCGCCTGCATTCCCATATTGACATACTTGCATTAGACTCCTGCGATATCTTTTAGATCCTCGCCCGCTTTTCTTTCCAACACCAAACCGAGCATCGTGGGCTACTATCTATGCGGTACTACTTTTACATATCTTAAATTACTTACCTCAAAGCCTGTTAGAAGGCTGGTGCAGGCTTTAGTCAGCCCGCTCTTGGCGGACCGAACCTTCTGAATCACCGCACTCATAACACTGTGGTGCTCCTCGTCGATGGAGGCACAATTGAGCGCCTCAAAGAATTATCCGCGCCCGGTTGGGCGGAGGTCTTGGCGTCAGAGTCCCGCCTTTCTTCGAAGGGGCCAGCCACGACTCGAACCACTAAAGGTTCGATGACGGAGTCCGCCCAGGTCGAACTCGAACCCTTTGGGGGTTGACCCCCCTCGTGCCGAAAGTCCGGGAGGTTGCCCTGCGGCACCTCCGGGACCTCCTCCTCCTGGCTGGGCCCCTTCTGGGACCCCACCTCGGCGTCGTCTGCGTCACGGTGGGAGGAGGCGGTCGGAAGTGAAGTGCTATTCACATCCGACGAACCCAGAGACCCGCTCGACGACGAGAGGAGATCGTCCTTGGGCGGGCTACATGGTTGTATTCGGCGTTAGAAGGCACTATGCGACAAAAGAGAAATCATGAGTTATTATGGAATCTGGACACTTACGATCTCGCCAGGGGCTTGGCCCTCGAGGGCCACTCCTCTTCACCGTCGTCGGCTGTCACGCCCAAGATGTGACCCTATCCTAAAGAAACTGGAAGGTCCCACCAAGGATAGAAGCGCATCTTGAAGACGCTTTTGCAACGTGGATATCATTACATCAACATTACATAATACATGGGGATACAAACAAAAGGGCATACAATGCCACATGAATACAACATCATACATAAGATCAACATCCGACTATGAATGAAACACAAACAGAAGCTCAAACGACATCCACCCTGCTAGCTCAGGCTGCCGACCTGGAACCTATCCCCTGATCGAAGAAGAAGTAGAAGAACAACTCCAAAACAAGCAAACATTGCTCTCGCGTCATGATCATCGCATAACCTGTACCTGCAACTATTGTTGTAGTAATCTGTGAGCCACGAGGACTCAGCAATCCCATTACCATGGGTATCAAGACTAGCAAAGCTTAATGAGAAAGGAAGGGGTAAAGTGGTGAGGTTGTAGCAGCGACTAAGCATATTTGGTGGCTAACGTACGCAAATAAAAGCGAGAAGAGAGCAAGCGGAACGATCGTCAAGCTAGCAATGATCAAGAGGTGATCTTGAACTCCTACTTACGTCAAACATAACCCAAAACAGTGTTCACTTCCGGACTCACCGAGAAGAGACCATCACGGCTACACACACGGTTGATGCGTTTTAATTCAGATCCGTGTCAAGTTCTCTACAACCGGACGTTAACAAATTCCCATCTGCCACATAACCGCTGCACGGCTCGAAAGTTTATAACCTGCAGGGTGTCCCAACTTAGCCCATGATAAGCTCTCGCGATCAACGAAGGATATTCCTTCTCCCAGAAGACCCGATCGCCTCGAATCCCGTTTACAAGACATTTCGACAATGGTAAAACTAGACCAGCAAAGCCGCCCGATGCAATCGACAATACCGATAGGAGCTGCACATATCTCGCTCGAGGCAACACCGATGAGACATCCTACGAGTAAAACCATACCTCGAAGTTTCCCAGGGGGCCCCGAGCTACTTTCGGTTCGACCAGCACTTAGACAAGCACCGCCCGGGGCTAAAATAAAGATGACCCTCGGTTTTCCCGAGGGGCCCCGCATCTACTCGGTTCGACCAGCACTTAGACAAGCACTGGCCCGGGGCGGCTAAAATAAAGATGACCCTCGGGTTGGCCGACCCAAGGGAAGGGTATAGGTGGTGGTGAGGCAAATGGTAAAACCAAGGTTGGGCCTTGCTAGAGGAGTTTTATTCAAAGCGACTGTCAAGGGGGTCCCATAAATCACTCGACCGCGTTAGGAACACAAAATTCGGGAACATAACACCGGTATGATGGAAACTAGGGCGGCAAGAGTGGAACAAAACACCAGGCATAAGGCCAAGCCTTCCACCCTTTACCAAATATATATAGATGCATTAATAATATAAGAGATATTGTGATATCCCAACCAAAATCCTGTCCACCATGGAGCAATCTTCAACTTCACCTGCAAGTAACAACGCTATAAGAGGGGCTGAGCAAAGCGGTAACATAGCCAAGCAATGGTTTGCTAGGAAGGGTGTCAAAGGTTAGAGGTTCATGGCAATTTGGGAGGCTTGATGAGCAAAAGATAGGTAACGCAGCGAAGCGATAGAACGAAGCAACTAGCATAGCAATGATTGTAGTGAGATCCAGGGTAGCGGTCATCTTGCCTGAAATCCCGCAAGGAAGAAGAACGAGTCCATGAAGAAGACGAACGGATGAAGCCACGAAGACGAACCAAGCGTAGACGAGCGAATCCTCACGATCGCAACAAAACAGGAACTATCGAGAAGAAGCACACAACATGGTAAACACACCACACATAGACAAGACATGATGCACAACAAGCATGATGCATGACAAAGCTAGATGAGGCTAACCATGGCAAGAGATGATGCAAACAAGATCAACACATCAAGGCAAGTTTAAATGAGGCCGGGAACAACATATAACAATTCCGGTAAGTCCTCATATGCAAATTTCAAAGTTGGTCCAGATCTGAATAAACCTTATGTTCAAGTTGTTAAACAGCAAGTTAAGATGCACCAAGATGATCTACACGAGATTCTAGTCAAGTTACATATAAAGTTCATTTAATTCGGATCTACTGCCTAGAAGATATGAGCAAAACAAGTTCAACATGGCATTGATGCAAAATGCATAGAAACATCAAGCAAACACCTCAAAGCAAGGATGCAACATGATAATACGAAACTACATGCAATTCTAAGCAAGTTTCATATAGAGCACACTCAAAACGGAGCAACGGTTCAACAAATACACTCTATACAAACCATAACAATCTGTCCAAAACAGCAACTAGGCATATTACAAGCATCAAAACAACAGGCTACAGCATCCCAACATAAGAACAAAAGGCATGGGAATGAAGTACAGGTAAAGCATAACAAAACATGAACACTGAGCTTTCTCCAGAAATAACTAGAACATGCTCAAAAGGACATGGGAAGATTGCAAATAATAACAGTTTCAGAGTTATCAGGAAATAACATCAGGTTGCAATGTTTAGAGCTATCAAACAACATGTTACACGAAGCTATCATGGCAACCAAAGGCATGGCATGAACCTACTAATTGCATAGAACAAAAGTCCCTTACTGACTAAGAGCCAAAAAGGATCAGAAAATATGATGGCACCCATGTAAACATGGCAAAAGATATGACAGTTTCCTACATGGCAGGAACAACAATAAGTAGGCATGTTGGTGAGCTTGAACCACTCACTACAGAGCAATACATGGCATGGCAAGGCAACCAACAGTAAGAAGACATGTTTAAGAAGCTAAGCATGGCAAGATCAAGTTCATAGGGTGCATGGATCACTAGAAAAACACATGGCCAAAACTGAACTTCATGTTAACAGGCTGACAGCAACATTATTTAGCAAGTTTGGAGAAAGATAACAACAAGCTACAACAGGCTATAAATGCAACCAGGGGCATGAATGGATAGATCATGACATGTATAACAAATCATCCTTAGTGAACATCTCCAGATTATGCATAGAATGACTTGTAGCAGCAGGTTTACATAGCAACAAAATATAACAGAATCAGCCAGGAAAACAGCAACAACAAGTACCCTCCTTAACAAGCTTGATGCACTCAGGACACAACTCACAAAAATACATGGATTGCACCTCTGGAAAGATGGCATAGCATAGATCAAAACACATGTAGAGCTCATGTTCATAGGATGCACACATCAAACATGGCAAAAATGACAAATGAGCATGTTATAACAGCCAAAGAGATTAACAAAGAACATGCACTCTTCCAACAGCATTTCCGGCATCAAGATGAGCTCAAATGAAAATGACGCTATTGAATGAAATGAAGTACTCGTCGATACGAACAACATGTTAAGATAGCTCTAAACATTGCAACCTGATGTTATTTCCTGATAACTCTGAAACTGTTATTATTTGCAATCTTCCCATGTCCTTTTGAGCCAAAAAGGATCAGAAAATATGATGGCACCCATGTAAACATGGCAAAAGATATGACAGTTTCCTACATGGCAGGAACAACAATAAGTAGGCATGTTGGTGAGCTTGAACCACTCACTACAGAGCAATACATGGCATGGCAAGGCAACCAACAGTAAGAAGACATGTTTAAGAAGCTAAGCATGGCAAGATCAAGTTCATAGGGTGCATGGATCACTAGAAAAACACATGGCCAAAACTGAACTTCATGTTAACAGTCGACAAAGAACATTATTTAGCAAGTTTGGAGAAAGATAACAACAAGCTACAACAGGCTATAAATGCAAACTAGGCATGAATGGATAGATCATGACATGTATAACAAATCATCCTTAGTGAACATCTCCAGATTATGCATAGAATGACTTGTAGCAAAGGTTTACATAGCAACAAAATATAACAGTAATCAGCCAGAAAACAAAGAACAACAAGTACCTCCTTAACAAGCTTGATGCACTCAGGACACAACTCACAAAAATACATGGATTGCACCTCTGGAAAGATGGCATAGCATAGATCAAAACACATGTAGAGCTCATGTTCATAGGATGCACACATCAAACATGGCAAAAATGACAAATGAGCATGTTATAACAGTTTCAGCAGATTAACAGCAACATGCACTCTTCCAACAGCATTTCCGGCATCAAGATGAGCTCAAATGAAAATGACGCTATTGAATGAAATGAAGTACTCGTCGATACGAACAATCTGACATATTACACGCACGAATCGGAGCCGTATGCATAGAGTTATGATGCGATGAACATGGCAGGATTATGCAAAATTACCAGGGACTTAGTGGATTTTCGACCTCGGGGAAAAGTCAACCGCGGCGAGGATTTCGCCGGAATCTCGCTCAAGAGGAGGGAGATGGCCGGGATTGGGCGTGGGGGCGCCGGACGAGGTCGGCGGAGGCGGGGACGAGGGGCTCCCGGGCGGATTCGCCGATCCGCCTGGGCGTAGGCGCGCGCGAGGCGAACCGGAGGACGGCTGGGCGAGGCGAAGCTCGGCGAGCTCGGGCGCCGGGCAAGGCGCGCGCGCCTGGCGACGGCGGGGCCGTGCACTGGGGCGGCGCTGGCCGGAGGACGAGGGGCGATGAGCCAAGGAGATGGCGGCGGGTCGGCACGGTGCTCCGCGCAAGCGGGCCGACGAGGCGCCCGGCGGCGCGCGGAGGCGGCGCGCGCGCCAGCGGGCGAGGCGGACGGGCGCTGCCCAGACAGATCGCCCGGGCGGGCTCTGCCGGGCCGCGAAGGCGCGCGGCGGGGGAGAGAGAGGAGGCCGGCGGGGACACGTGGCATCATGCGGTTGGTCGGGGGCGGCGGAGCGGACATGTCCGGCGGTGGGAGGATGTGTCCGGCGGCGCAAGGAAGAGGAAGGCTAGGGTTTGCACCGTGAATTTCGGAGGGGAGGTGTTTATATAGGTGGAGGGAGCTAGGAGAGTCCAAATGAGGTGCGGTTTTCGCCACACGATCGTGATCGAACGACCGAGAGCATGGAGGGGAGTTTGCTGGGTTTTGGGCCACTTTGGAATGGGTGTTGGGCTGCAACAAAAGAGGCCTTTATGTTACCCGCTAACCATTGAGTATCGACGACCTCCAAATGGCACGAAACTTGACAGCGGTCACTGGTGCTATACCAAGGCCGCTTGGCAAACCTCGGGCCATTCCGAGAAAGTTTAACACCCGCTCACAACGAGAGACAAAAGGGGGACGCCGGAGGACATAGGAGTGCCGGATTGCAAAACGGACAACGGGGAAAATGCTCGGATGCATGAGACAAACACGTATGCAACATAAGATGCACATGATGACATGATATGAAATGCAGATGATGACATGGCAAAATGCAACCCACAAGCAAATGACATGGCAACAACGGCAAATAACTGGCAGACACCTGGCGCATCGAACCTGGGGCGTTACAACACTCCTCCACTAACAAGAGATCTTGTCCCGAGATCTTAGGACCGATACGGAGGGGAAAAGGGATGAGGTGAAACAAGAACTCAAGAGAAGAAGCAAAGAATCGAGAGCACTCGAGAAGAAGAGAGGAACGACGAGAAGGAAGAGAATGGAAAGCTCACGGAATCAGATAGACTATGAAACTACCCCGGTTAGAACGAGATAAGAAACGAATAAGACTGAAAGGATTTAGACAGCACTCCGACTGAACATGGTAGAATAGAACACGAGCTTGAGAGGACGGAATGATACTTGATGAAGACATGACACAAAACCTCCGGAAAGAATTGAAAGAGTTGAATGAAAAGAACGGATAAGAATATGACAACTTGTGCCACGAATGAAATTGAAAGCATCTTTAGAAGGAAGGTTTAAATGGAGTTGTTGAGAAAATCAACAACGAAAAGAATAAGCTTGTTGTGGACTTATGGATAACATCTCAAAATCATAAGGTGATAACCGACCACAAACGGAAAAGATTGGATAGCTGAGAAGAACGAAGAAATGCAAAACTCCACTTCAAAAGAATACGGAGATTTAATTGCACTTCGAGATGCAAGAAGAAAAGGTACTTAAATTACTCCAACAAAATGTTGATGAACTCTTAAAGAATGAATTGAATCATGAAGAACCACCATGAAGAACTCCGGTAACAAAAGATGATGAGATAGAATGAAGGATGAAAGAATAAGATTAAAGCATGCGATGATTTAGATGGAGGTTCCGACGAGATGGTCGAGGAAATTTGAACTCCGGAAAAGAAAAGATGAAACCACTTGGAACTAGAATTTATTCCTCCAGAACAAACTCCAAAGAAAGGGAATAATCACTTGGATGAAATAAGAGTAAGATTTATTGTATGCTTATATCCTTCATCAACATAAATTGATGACAAGCAATGGATTTTGCATACTACTTATTCTTCTTGAAAAGGATTGAGAAGTGACATATCGCAAACTTGAGAAGGTCTTCATGAATCACCGGTAGGTTGAAAAGAACGAATGGATTAATATGATAAACAAGGAAAAGAATCTGGAAGAACCACCGTGAGAATTCAAAAATGACTGATGAAAGAGAATGAATCACCGGGAAGACTTAGAAGACAAATATGCTTGATGGGATTTAGATGCACAAGAACGAAGAGATAACGAGCTGATTAAAGAAACTTGAACGAAACACCGGGATAATTAGAGAACGATAACTGGAATGATGGCCTCCGGTGAAAAGAAATGGAAAAACAACTCCTAACATACTCCGGATGGGTAAGAAAACAATTTGCATGACTAGAAACAATTTGATAGGATAACATCGAGCTAGCACCGCGAATCTCCGGGGAAACGGACAAGATTTAGAGGAAAAACTCTTCTTCGGTCTTCAAATGGCGACGAAAAACAACACCAAAATTACTGAGATACTCCGGGAGAATGAAAAAGCGAAGAGGTTAAGCCAATAATGAAATGATTTGAAAGAGATCTTGGAGAAGGCAAGTGACTGATGGGATCCATTCTTACGTCACCCTTGAAAAGAATTGAGAAAAACTCCAGGGAAATTAGAAGAGTCAGGTAAGATCCTGGGAAAAGACCTGTGGGTTAGGGGCCACTCGAAAGAAAACACCGTTGGAAAGGATTGTTGAACAGATAGATGATGCACCGGAACAATTGAAATATTTGAATGAGGTGACAACCTCGAATTAATTCAAACACAGACAAATCTCCTGAGATATCTTGAACACTCCGGAAGGATAAACTGGCGAGAGGCGAACGAACAAGGAGAACACTTGATCCAAGGAAAAGAATATGGTCAACCCGAAAAAAAATAAAACTTTAATTGAATCCACCGGAAAAGAAAAGAGATGAAGAATGTCAAAAAAAAGAGAATTCACCGGTTGAAATAATTGCCGAAAGACTGAAGAGGCTCCACACGAATGACATTGATGGTCGAGAGAGAGTCAGACTCCGGGAAGAAAAAGGGTGGCAGGGCGGGAAAAACAAAGGCAACTTGGAAGGGGAAACCGATGAATATCTTGAAGAGAAAAACACCTGTTGAAATCATTGAGGAAAGAAAGCAAAGACTTTGCATGAGTAGAATGGATACTCGATTACGGACTCCGATTCCAAGAAGAAGAAGGGAGGGCGGTTGGGAAAAACAAGGACAACTTCGGACAAGGAAAAACAACGACGTCGGAGGAAGAACTGAGGATTGAACTTGGCAAAGATGAAGAGGCTCGAGTCAACTTGACGAGAAATGCATCGGATCAAAAGAGCTGAGAACCAACGAACGAAAAACTAACCGCGTGAACCTAAAGAAAAATTTGAATGGGAAGAGAAGTAGTCCAAAACACCTACATCAAGATTCCTCACCAGAGCGGCGAAGAGGCTGAGGAGTAAAAAGAGTTCCTACTCTCCGATATAACTAACTCCGAAAATAGTTTTCTTCTAGACTCGACAACGGCCAAACTACACGATCAATCAAGGGGCTCTAAGGTCGGTCGAGGCTCGATACTAACTTGAACACGCCTAAGATGCGACCCTATCCTAAAGGAACTCGAAGGTCCCACCAAGGATAGAAGCGCATCTTGAAGACGCTTTTGCAAGGTGGATATCATTACATCAACATTACATAATACATGGGGATACAAACAAAAGGGCATACAATGCCACATGAATACAACATCATACATAAGATCAACATCCGACTACGGATGAAACACAAACAGAAGCTCAAATGACATCCACCCTGCTAGCCCAGGCTGCCGACCTGGAACCTATCCCCTGATCGAATAAGAAGTAGAAGAAGAACTCCAAAACAAGCAAACATCGCTCTCGTGTCATGATCATCGCATAACCTGTACCTGCAACTGTTGTTGTAGTAATCCGTGAGCCACGAGGACTCAGCAATCCCATTACCATCGGTATCAAGACTAGCAAAGTTTAATGGGAAAGGAAGGGGTAAAGTGGTGAGGTTGCAGCGGCGACTAAGCATATTTGGTGGCTAACATACGCAAATAAGAGCGAGAAGAGAGCAAGCGGAACGATCGTGAAGCTAGCAATGATCAAGAGGTGATCCTGAACTCCTACTTACGTCAAACATAACCCAAAATCGTGTTCACTTCCCGGACTCCGCCGAGAAGAGACCATCACGGCTACACACACGGTTGATGCGTTTTAATTTGTATCTGGTGTCAAGTTCTCTACAACCGGACATTAACAAATTCCCATCTGCCACATAACCGCGGGCACGGCTCTCGAAAGTTTATAACCCGCAGGGTGTCCCAACTTAGCCCATGATAAGCTCGCGATCAACGAAGGATATTCCTTCTCCTAGGAAGACCCGATCAGCCTCGAATCCCGTTTACAAGACATTTCGACAATGGTAAAACAAGACCAAAAAGCCGCCTGATGCGCCGACAATCCCGATAGGAGCTGCACATATCTCGCTCGTCGGCAACACCGATGAGACATCCTACGAGTAAAACCAGACTCGAGTTTCCGAGGGGCCCCGCAGATCTATTTCGGTTCGGACCAGCACTTAGACAAGCAATCGCCCGGGGCTAAATAAAGATGACCCTCGGTTTTCGAGGGGCCCCAAGTCTTCTCGGTTCAACCAGCACTTAGACAAGCAATCGCCCGGGGGCTAAATAAAGATGACCCTCGGGTTGGCCGACCCAAGGGAAGGGTATAGGTGGTGGTGAGGCAAATGGTAAAACCAAGGTTGGGCCTTGCTGGAGGAGTTTTATTCAAAGCGAACTGTCAAGGGGGTCCCATAAATCACCCGACCGCGTTAGGAACGCAAAATCCGGGAACATAACACCGGTATGACGGAAACTAGGGCGGCAAGAGTGGAACAAAACACCAGGCATAAGGCCAAGCCTTCCACCCTTTACCAAATATATATATATGCATTAATAATATAAGAGATATTGTGATATCCCAACCAAAATCCTGTCCACCATGGAGCAATCTTCAACTTCACCTGCAACTAACAACGCTATAAGAGGGGCTGAGCAAAGCGGTAACATAGCCAAGCAACGGTTTGCTAGGAAGGGTGTCAAAGGTTAGAGGTTCATGGCAATTTGGGAGGCTTGATGAGCAAAAGTTAGGTAATGCAGCAAAGCGATAAAACGAAGCAACTAGCATAGCAATGATAGTAGTGAGATACAGGGTAGCGGTCATCTTGCCTGAAATCCAGCAAGGAAGAAGAACGAGTCCATGAAGAAGACGAACGGATGAAGCCACGAAGATGAATCAAGCGTAGACGAACGAATCCTCACGATCGCAACGAAACGGGAACTATCGAGAAGAAGCAAACAACATGGTAAACACACCACACATAGACAAGACATGATGCACAACAAGCATGATGCATGACAAAGCTAGATGCGGCTACTCATGGCAAGAGATGATGCAAACAAGATCAACACATCAAGGCAAGTTTAAATGAGGCCGGGAACAACATATAACAATTCTGGTAAGTCCTCATATGCAAATTTCAAAGTTGGTCCAAATCTGAATAAACCTTATGTTCAAGTTGTTAAACAGCAAGTTAAGATGCACCAAGATGATCTACACGAGATTCTAGTCAAGTTACATATAAAGTTCATTTAATTCGGAGCTACGGCCTAGAAGATATGAGCAAAACAAGTTAAACATGGCATTGATGCAAAATGCATACAAACATCAAGCAAACACCTCAAAGCAAGGATGCAACATGATAATATGAAACTACATGTAATTCTAAGCAAGTTTCATATAGAGCACACTCAAAACGGAGCAACGGTTCAACAAATACTCTATACAAATCATAACAACAATCTGTCCAAAACAGCAACTAGGCATATTACAAGCATCAAAACAACAAGCTACGGCATCTCAACATAAGAACAAAAGGCATGGGCATGAAGTACAGTTAAAGCATAACAAAACATGAACACTGAGCTATCTCTAGAAACAACTAGAACATGCTCAAAAGGACATGGGAAGATTGCAAATAATAACAGTTTCAGACTTATCAGGAAATAACATCAGGTTGCAATGTTTACAACTATCAAACAACATGTTACAGGAAGCTATCATGGCAAACAAAGGCATGGCATGAACCTACTAATTGCATAGAACAAAAGTCCCTTACTGACCAAGAGCCAAAAAGGATCAGAAGATATGATGGCACCCATGTAAACATGGCAAAAGATATGACAGTTTCCTACATGGCAGGAACAACAATAAGTAGGCATGTTGGTGAGCTTGAACCACTCACTACAATGCAATACATGGCATGGCAAGGCAACCAACAGTAAGAAGACATGTTTATGAAGCTAAGCATGGCAAGATCAAGTGCATAGGGTGCATGGATCACAAGAAAAACACATGGCCAAAACTGAACTTCATGTTAACAGGCTGACAGCAACATTATTTAGCAAGTTTGGAGCAAGATAACAACAAGCTACAGCAGGCTATAAATGCAACTAGGGGCATGAATGGATAGATATGACATGTATAACAAATCATCCTTAGTGAACATCTTCAGATTATGCATAGAATGACTTGTAGCAGCAGGTTTACATAGCAACAAAATATAACAGAATCAGCCAGGAAAACAGCAACAGCAAGTACCCTATTTAACAAGCTTGATGCACTCAGCACACACCTCAAAAATACATGGATTGCACCTCTGGAAAGATGGCATAGCATAGATCAAAACACATGTAGAGCTCATGTTCATAGGATGCACACATCAAACATGGCAAAAATGACAAATGAGCATGTTATAACAGCCAAAGAGATTAACAAGAACATGCACTCTTCCAACAAAGATTTCGGCATCAAGATGGGCTCAAATGAAAATGATGCAATGGAATGAAATGAAGTACTCGTCGAGGCGAACAATTTGACATATTAAACGCACGAAACGGAGCAGTATGCACAGAGTTATGACGCGATGAACATGGCATGATTATGCAAAATTATCAGGGACTTGGTGGATTTTCGACCTCGGGGAAAAGTCAACCGCGGCGAGGATTTCGCCGGAATCCCGCCGGTGAGGAGGGAGATGGCCGGGATTGGGCGTGGGGGCGCCGGACGAGGTCGGCGGAGGCGGGGACGAGGGGCTCCCGGGCGGATCTCGCCGGATCCGCCCCGGGGCGAGGCGCGGCGGAGGCGTAACCGTAGGATCGTGGCGGGCGAGGCGAAGCCCGGCGAGCTGGGCGCCGGCAAGGGCGCAGGGCGCTGGCGACGGGCGGGGCTGGGCAGCACGGCGGCGGCGCGGGCCGGAGGACGAGGGGCGACGAGGCAAGGAGATGGCGGCGGGTCGGCACGGCGCCCGCGCGGCGACGTGAGGCGCCCGTGAAGCGCGGAGGCGGCGTGGCCAGCGGGCGAGGCGGACGGGCGCGCCCAGATGCGCGTCGGGCGGGCTGCTGTGGGCGAGCGAAGGCGGCGGCGCGGGGAGAGAGAGGAGGCCGGCGGGGACACGTGGCATCATGCGGTTGGTCGGGGGCGGCGGAGCGGACATGTCCGGCGGTGGGAGGATGTGTCCGGCGGCGCGAGGAAGAGGAAGGCTAGGGTTTGCACCGTGAATTTCGGAGGGGGACGTGTTTATATAGGTGGAGGGAGCTAGGAGAGTCCAAATGAGGTGCGGTTTTCGCCCACACGATTCAACCGACTGAGAGCATGGAGGGGACTTTGCTGGGTTTTGGGCCACTTTGGAAGGGGTGTTGGGCTGCAACAAAAGAGGCCTTTGCGGTTACCCGGTTAACCGTTGGAGTATCAAACGACCTCCAAATGGCACGAAACTTGACAGGCGGTCTACCGGTGCTATACCAAGGCCGCTTGGCAAACCTCGGGCCATTCTGAGAAAGTTTAACACCGCTCACAACGAGAGACAAAAGGGGGACGCCGGAGGACATAGGAGTGCCGGATTGCAAAACGGACAACGGGGAAAATGCTCGGATGCATGAGACGAACACGTATGCAA
Source organism: Aegilops speltoides (assembly GCA_021437245.1). NCBI lineage: Eukaryota > Viridiplantae > Streptophyta > Magnoliopsida > Poales > Poaceae > Aegilops > Aegilops speltoides. The sequence goes on from CM038144.1 coordinate 187,031,962, forward strand.
CATAAGATGCACATGATGACATGATATGAAATGCAGATGATGACATGGAAAAATGCAACCCACAAGCAAATGACATGGCAACAACGGCAAATAACTGGCAGACACCTGGCGCATCGAATCCGGGGCGTTACAACACTCCACTAACAAGAGATCTCGTCCCGAGATCTTAGGACCGATACGGAGGGGAAAAGGGATGAGATGAAACAAGAACTCAAGAGAAGAAGCAAAGAATCGAGAGCACTCGAGAAGAAGAGAGGAATGATGAGAAGGACGAGAATGGAAAGCTCACGGAATCAGATAGACTATGAAACTACCCCGGTTAGAACGAGATAAGAAACGAATAAGACTGAAAGGATTTAGACAGCACTCCGGCTGAACATGGAAGAATAGAACACGAGCTTGAGAGGACGGAATGATACTTGATGAAGACATGACACAAAACCTCCGGAAAGAATTGAAAGAGTTGAATGAAAAGAACGGATAAGAATATGTCAACTTGTGCCACGAATGAAATTGAAAGCATCTTTAGAAGGAAGGTTTAAATGGAGTTGTTGAGAAAATCAACAACGAAAAGAATAAGCTTGTTGTGGACTTATGGATAACATCTCAAAATCATAAGGTGATAACCGACCACAAACGGAAAAGATTGGATAGCTGAGAAGAACGAAGAAATGCAAAACTCACTTCAATAGAATACGGAGATTTAGTTGCATTTCGAGATGCAAGAAGAAAAGGTACTTGATTTTCTCCAACAAAATGTTGATGAACTCTTGAAGAATGAATTGAATCATGAAGAACCACCATGAAGAACTCCGGTAACAAAAGATGATGAGATAGAATGAAGGATGAAAGAATAAGATTAAAGCATGCGATGATTTAGATGGAGATTCCGACGAGATGGTCGAGGGAATTTGAACTCCAGAACAGAAAAGATGAAAACACTTGGACTAGAATTTATTCCTCAAGAACAAACTCCGAAGAAAGGGATTAATCACTTGGATGAAATAAGAATAAGATTTATTGTATGCTTATATACTTCATCAAATTAAATTGATGACAAGCAATGGATTTTGCATACTACTTATTCTTCTTGAAAAGGATTGAGAAGTGACATATCGCAAACTTGAGAAGGTCTTCATGAATCACCGGTAGGTTGAAAAGAACGAATGGATTAATATGATAAACAGGGAAAAGAATCTGAAAGAACCATCGTGAGAATTCGAAAATGACTGATGAAAGAGAATGAATCACCGGGAAGACTTAGAAGACAAATATGCTTGATGGGATTTAGATGCACAAGAACGAAGAGATAACGAGCTGATTAAAGAAACTTGAACGAAACACCGGGATAATTAGAGAACGATAACTGGAATGATGGCCTCCGGTGAAAAGAAATGGAAAAACAACTCCTGACATACTCCGGATGGGTAAGAAAAGAATTTGCATGACTAGAAACAATTTGATAGGATAACATCGAGCTAGCACCGCGAATCTCCGGGGAACGGACAAGATTTAGAGGAAAAACTCTTCTTCGGTCTTCAAATGGTGACGAAAAACAACACCAAAATTACTGAGATACTTCGGGAGAATGAAAAAGCGAAGAGGTTAAGCCAACAATGAAATGATTTGAAAGAGATCTTGGAGAAGGCAAGTGACTGATGGGATCCATTCTTACGTCACCCTTGAAAAGAATTGAGAATAACTCCAGGGAAATTAGAAGAGTCAGGTAAGATCCTGGGAAAAGACCTGTGGGTTAGGGCCCACTCGAAAGAAAACACCGTTGGAAAGGATTGTTGAACAGATAGATGATGCACCGGAACAATTAAAATATTTGAATGAGGTGACAACCTTGAATTAATTCAAACACAGACAAATCTCCTGAGATATCTTGAACACTCCGGAAGGATAAACTGGCGAGAGGCGAACGAACAAGGAGAACACTTGATTCAAGGAAAAGAATATGGTCAACCCGAAAAAAAAACTTGAATTGAATCCACCGGAAAAGAAAAGAGATGAAGAATGTCAAACAAAAGAGAATTCACCGGTTGAAATAATTGCCGAAAGACTGAAGAGGCTCCACACGAATGACATTGATGGTTGAGAGAGAGTCAGACTCCGGGAAGAAAAAGGGTGGCATGGCGGGAAAAACAAAGGCTACTTGGAAGGGGAAACCGACGAATATCTTGAAGAGAAAAACACCGGTTGAAATCATTGAGGAAAGAAAGAAAAGACTTTGCACGAGTAGAATGGATACTAGATTACGGACTCCGATTCCGAGAAGAAGAAGGGAGGGCGGTTGGGAAAAACAAGGACAACTTCGGACAAGGAAAAACAACGACGTCGGAGGAAGAACTGAGGATTGAACTTGGCAAAGATGAAGAGGCTCGAGTCAACTTGACGAGAAATGCATCGGATCAAAAGAGCTGAGAACCAACGAACGAAAAACTAACTGCGTGAACCTAAAGAAAAAATTGAATGGGAAGAGAAGTAGTCCAAAACACCTATGTCAAGTTTCCTCACCAGATCGGCGAAGAGGCTGAGGAGTAAAAAGAGTTCCTACTCTCCGATATAACTAACTCCGAAAATAGTTTTCTTCTAGACTCGACAACGGCCAAACTACACGATCAATCAAGGGGGCTCCTAAGGTCGGTCGAGGCTCTGATACCAACTTGTCATGCCCAAGATGCGACCCTATCCTAAAGGAACTCGAAGGTCCCACCAAGGATAGAAGCGCATCTTGAAGACGCTTTTGCAAGGTGGATATCATTACATCAACATTACATAATACATTGGGATACAAACAAAAGGGTATACAATGCCACATGAATACAACATCATACATAAGATCAACATCCGACTACGAAAGAAACACAAATGAAGCTCAAACGACATCCACCCTACTAGCCCAAAGGCCGACCCAGAACCTATCCCCGATCGAATAAGAAGTAGAATAAGAACTCCAAAACAAGCAAACATCGCTCTCGCCATGATCCTCGTGATAACTTGTACCGCAATCGTTGTTGTATTAATCAGGACCCACGAGGACTCAAAGAATCCCATTACCATGGGTATCAAGACTAGCAAAGTTTAATGGGAAAGGAAGGGGTAAAGTGGTGAGGTTGCAGCAGCGACTAAGCATATTTGGTGGCTAACATACGCAAATAAGAGTCAGAAGAGAGCAAGCGGAACGGTCGTGAAGCTAGCAGTGATCAAGAGGTGATCCTGAACTCCTACTTACGTCAAACATAACCCAAAACCGTGTTCACTTCCCGGACTCCGCCGAGAAGAGACCATCACGGCTACACATACGGTTGATGCGTTTTAATTCGTATCTGGTGTCAAGTTCTCTACAACCGGACGTTAACAAATTCCCATCTGCCACATAACCGCGGGCACGGTTCTCGAAAGTTTATAACCCTGCAGGGGTGTCCCAACTTAGCCCATGATAAGCTCTCGCGATCAACGAAGGATGTTCCTTCTCCCAGGAAGACTCGATCAGTCTCGGAATCCCGGTTTACAAGACATTTCGACAATGGTAAAACAAGACCAGCAAGCCGCCGATGCTACCGACAATCCCGATAGGAGCTGCACATATCTTGTTCTCGTGGCAACACCGGATGAGACATCCTATGAGTAAAACCGACTCGAAGTTTCCCGAGGGGCCCCGCAGCTTCACTTCGGTTCGACCAGCACTTAGACAAGCACCGCCCGGGGCTAAAATAAAGATGACCCTCGGGTTTCCCGAGGGGCCCCGTAGCTATTTCGGTTCGACCAGCACTTAGACAAGCACCGCCCGGGGGCTAAAATAAAGATGACCCTCGGGTTGGCCACCCAAGGAAGGGTATAGGTGGTGGTGAGGCAAATGGTAAAACCAAGGTTGGGCCTTGCGGAGGAGTTTTATTCAAAGCGAACTCGTCAAGGGGTCCCATAAATCACCCGACCGCGTTAGGAACGCAAAATCCGGGAACATAACACCGGTATGACGGAAACTAGGGCGGCAAGAGTGGAACAAAACACTAGGCATAAGGCCAAGCCTTCCACCCTTTACCAATTATATATAGATGCATTAATAATATAAGAGATATTGTGATATCCCAACCAAAATCCTGTATACCATGGAGCAATCTTCAACTTCACCTGCAACTAACAACGCTATAAGAGGGGCTGAGCAAAGCAGTAACATAGCCAAGCAACGGTTTGCTAGGAAGGGTGTCAAATGTTAGAGGTTCATGGCAATTTGGGAGGCTTGATGAGCAAAAGATAGGTGACGCAGCAAAGTGATAGAACGAAGCAACTAGCATAGCAATGATAGTAGTGAGATCCAAGGTAGCGGTCATCTTGCCTGAAATCCTGCAAGGAAGAAGAACGAGTCCATGAAGAAGACGAACGGATGAAGCCACGAAGACGAACCAAGCGTAGACGAACGAATCCTCACGATCGCAACGAAACAGGAGCTATCGAGAAGAAGCACACAACATGGTAAACACACCACACATAGATAAGACATGATGCACAACAAGCATGATGCATGACAAAGCTAGATGAGGCTACTCATGGCAAGAGATGATGCAAACAAGATCAACACATCAAGGCAAGTTTAAATGAGGCCGGGAACAACATATAACAATTCCGGTAAGTCCTCATATGCAAATTTCAAAGTTGGTCCAGATCTGAATAAACCTTATGTTCAAGTTGTTAAACAGCAAGTTAAGATGCACCAAGATGATCTACACGAGATTCTAGTCAAGTTACATATAAAGTTCATTTAATTCGGAGCTACGGCCTAGAAGATATGAGCAAAACAAGTTCAACATGGCATTGATGCAAAATGCATACAAACATCAAGCAAACACCTCAAAGCAAGGATGCAACATGATAATATGAAACTACATGCAATTCTAAGCAAGCTTCATATAGAGCACACTCAAAACGGAGCAACGGTTCAACAAATACACTATACAAACCATAACAATCTGTCCAAAACAGCAACTAGGCATATTACAAGCATCAAAACAACAAGCTACAGCATCCCAACATAAGAACAAAAGGCATGGGAATGAAGTACAGGTAAAGCATAACAAAACATGAACACTGAGCTATCTCCAGAAACAACTAGAACATGCTCAAAAGGACATGGGAAGATTGCAAATAATAATAGCTTGCATTTATCAGAAATAACATCAGGTTGCAATGTTTAGAGCTATCAAACAACATGTTACAGGACGTTGTCATGGCAACCAAAGGCATGGCATGAACCTACTAATTGCATAGAACAAAAGTCCCCATCGACCAAGAGCCAAAAGGATCAAGATATGATGGCACCCATGTAAACATGGCAAAAGATATGACAGCTTCCTACATGGCAGAACAACAATAAGTAGGCATGTTGGTGAGCTTGAACCACTCACTACAGAGCAATACATGGCATGGTAAGGCAACCAACAGTAAGAAGACATGTTTATGAAGCTAAGCATGGAAAGATCAAGTTCATAGGGTGCATGGATCACTAGAAAAACACATGGCCAAAACTGAACTTCATGTTAACAGGCTGACAGCAACATTATTTAGCAAGTTTGGAGCAAGATAATAACAAGCTACATCAGGCTATAAACGCAACCAAGGGCATCAATGGATAGATCATGACATGTATAACAAATCATCCTTAGTGAACATCTCCAGATTATGCATAGAATGACTTGTAGCAGCAGGTTTACATAGCAACAAAACATAACAGAATTAGCCAGGAAAACAGCAACAGCAAGTACCCTACTTAACAAGCTTGATGCACTCAGCACACACCTCACAAAAATACATGGATTGCACCGCTGGAAAGAAGGCATAGCATAGATCAAAACACCTGTAGAGCTCATGTTCACAGGATGCACACATCAAACATGGCAAAAATGACAAATGAGCATGTTATAACAGTTTCAGCAGATTAACAGCAACATGCACTCTTCCAACAGCATTTCGGGCATCAAGATGAGCCCAAATGAAAATGATGCAATGGAATGAAATGAAGTACTCGTCGAGGCGAACAATTTGACATATTACACGCACAAAACGGAGCAGTATGCACAGAGTTATGATGCGATGAACATGGCATGATTATGCAAAATTATCAGGGACTTGGTGGATTTTCGACCTCGGGGAAAAGTCAACCGCGGCGAGGATTTCGCCGGAATCCCGCCGGAGAGGAGGGAGATGGTCGGGATTGGGCGTGGGGGCGCCGGACAAGGTCGACGGAGGCGGGGACGAGGGGCTCCCGGGCGGATCTCGCCGGATCCGCCCCGGGCCGAGGCGCGGCGGAGGCGAACCGGAGGACGGCGGGCAAGGCGAGCTCCGCGAGCTCTGGCGCTGGGCAAGCAGCGCGCGCCGCCCAACAGCGCGGCTGCAGCATGGCGGCGGCTGGCCGGAGGACGAGGGGCGACGAGGCGAGGAGATGGCGGCGGGTTGGCACGGCGCCCGGCGCGAAAGGGCCGGGCGAGGCGCCCCGGCGGCGCGGAGGCGCGCGCGGCGCAGGCAAAGGCGAGGCGGACGGGGCGCAGCCCAGATGCGGCCCGGGGCGGGCCTGTGTAGGATCGAAAGTATGTCTAGAGGAGGGGTGATTAGACTACTTGTCAATATAAAAATTCTTCCTTTTGACAAAGAACAGTTTTTGGCAGATTCACAATTATGATCAAGTCAAGCATCACCCTACACATGCAATTCTAGAGTATAGGCAGCGGAAAGTAAATTGCACATGTAGTAAAGAGAGGTGGAGAAGAGCAAATGCAATTTTGGAGACGCGGTAACTTTTCCCGTGGTTCCGATAGGTGGCGCTATCGTACATCCACGTTGATGGAGACTTCAACCCACGGAGGGTAACGGCTGCGCGAGTCCACGGAAGGCTCCACCCACGAAGGGTCCACGAAGAAGCAACCTTGTCTATTCCATCATGGCCCACGCCCACGGAGGGCTAGCCTTACTCGGGGTAGATCTTCACGAAGTAGGCGATCTCCTTGCCCTTACAAACTTCTTGGTTCAACTCCACATCTCGACGACGGAGGCTCCCAAGCGACACCTAACCAATCGAGGAGGCACCACCCTCCAAAAGGTAATAGATGTTGTAGATGATGATGAACTCCTTGCTCTTGTGCTTCAAATGATAATCTCCCCAACACTCAACTCTCCTCACTGATTTAGCTGTGGTGGAAGAAAGGATTGAGTGGAAAGCAACTTGGGAAGGCTAGAGATCAAGCTTCATATGATGGGAGTGGAGCAACTTGATCTCAACACAAGGGTAGGTAGTTCTCTTCTCGTAAATGTAAGGTAGGAGTGGTAGTTCTTTCGATGGCTCTCCCCGAATGAAGAGGGGTGGAGGGTATAAATAACCTCCACACAAAATCCAACCGCTACGCACACTTGAGCAATCTCGGTGGGACCGGGTGGACAACTCGGTGAGACCGATAGTTCAAATAATATGAACGTTGGGATTTTCGGTGGGACCGAATATACAATCTCGGTTAGTCCGATTCGTGGAATGACACGAGCATGCCAGCTGTGGGACCGACTTCATCATCTCGGTGACACCGATTTGATGATGTAAGTTTCTGAAACTTGGCAACTCATGTTTCGTGAGACCGAGTTTAGAATCGGAAAATCCGAGTTTACTAGGGTTTGGCTTATGGCTGAGGTGGTTCATCTCGGTGTGACTGAGTTTGGAATATCGGTGGGACCGAGACTACTTATGAGTGTCTATGGCGGTGAAAGTTGCCGATAGTTTAGGAGATGTATCACTAAGCACTTGAGCAACCGGATCATCATCATAACCTCATCCCCTTTAATAGTATTGGCTTTTCCTATGGACTCAATGTGATCTTGGATCACTAAACCAAAAATGGAGTCTTGAGCTTTTGCCAATGCTTGCCTTAGCATTTTGGGGGTCCACTTCTTCACCCTTGCCATACCCATATCAATCGAACTCTCTGAAATGATTCTCAAGTAACTATTAGTTCAATGATATATATGTTGTTATTAATTACCAAAACCACCCGGGATTAGTTGCACTTTCAATCTCCCCTTTTGGTAATTGATGACAACATATAGATCAAAGCTTCGACAAAGGATATAATCAATGAATAATATCGTCGCTTTGAGAAGTATGTGATAAGTAAGAGCTCCCCCTAAATTTGTGCATTATTTAAGATTTGCGTTTGAATGCAAATGCACAATCGATTAGGATCATGGGTCACTCTTCCATGTCACATACATCTTGGTGGAGCGCACAAAATGATAAGAATGACAGCATGCACCCAATCACCAAGACATGAGTAAATGGTCATACAAGATAGAATCAAACGGAGTATCAAACACACTGAATGTCTCGAAAACCAAAAGTATCTCAAAGAAACCGCAAAAGAACGAAAGAGCAACGCGCAAAGACAACAGCACTCTCTCTCTCGAAGCCCTATGATCTATACAATTTCTCCCCCTTTGGCAACAAGTTACCAAAAAGTTCGAAAAAGCATAGAGCTAAGCGCCACTTGTGGACACTGGGCGGCTCCGTGCCCTGTTGATGTCGGAGTGGATATGACAAGATCGGCGAAGACTTCAGCCGATGTCTGGCTTTGGAGGAGGGACACCGAGCTGGAGCTGGAGTAGGAGCAATCGCTGAACTGTGGAGGTGCTTTGGCTGTAGTCCTCGTGTCGATCCATCGAATAGCAATGATCGGGACCCTTTGGGAACCGGAGCAATCTGTCGATGAGAATCTGGACTAAGTCATCCTGCAACTCACGATAAGCTCTACCTTGTCCTGCTTTGCTTCCTCAATGTCGCCTCGAGCTTGTTGACGGTCACTTGTACTTCATCGACTTCACGCCCAGGCGTGGATCTTCTCGTCAACAATCCTCTCTAAGCTCTCTGAGACTGTTCAATGCTGGCAAGCGTTGTTCAATCCTTTGAGTAGCTTCAAGAATTTGCTCTCCAAACTCTTTGGTTTAGTGCTGCTCGCCTGCTTGCTTCCTTGTCGACTTTGGCTTTCTTAGCAGCTGCGATCTTGGCTTGACCTTCAACAGATGTCGGATCCTCCTCATCCATCACAACAACATTGTCTTCATGCTCGCTGCAAGCAGTAAATGTTCTCTATCCAACAAGAATGTGCTCGTGCCAAACTTGGCATTGATAAGCATCTGAATCATGGGCAAATCCACATGACCTTTTCTGGTCAAAATCCCTCTTAATGGTCTCTACCATCAAGTCCATCACCTTGAAAGGTGCTCTCTCATCAAGTATGTGCAGCATGTTGATAGAGTATCCTCGATCATGCGATCATCTCCAGATTTGGGCATCAAGGTATGCCTCAAAATGGTATTAGTGGTAGGTAAGCCTGCCTCGAGATGGTAGATCGAGCCGAGCTTCAGATTTGCAAATCCTCTGCTGGAACCTCTTTGTACATGTTTTCATGGATTCATGATTCTTCTTTGGAATCCCATATACATCAATATCATCTTCTCGTTGCCGAGCATTCAGAATTTCTGCCCATTCTTCAACGAAGAATAAAACCTTTGACCTTCACCATCCACATAATCTTTCCATCGGGGTAGAAGTGAGATGTGGCATAAAATTGCATTATCATCTCATTGTTCCAACTGGTCAATTTCGACCTACAAAATCTGCAACTCCACATGCAGTGAAACTTTCATGCACATGTGGAAAGAAATCTCGTGCTTCTTCACTGTCAATGTACTTCCAAATAACATATCCGGTGTCTGCGACTATGGGCTTCTTGTCCATCAAGACGGTCTCATAGAAGTCCCGCTGCTCCTCGTGTGAAATCTGGGATCTACAAAGGCAGTTCTTCTCCTCACGGCATATGGGTCGGTTTGTTTCCATAGCCCGAGACCTCTATCTTTCCTTGCCTTCATATCCTCAAATTGAGGATGAGCATCATTATGGAGTGGCGCTTTTGGACGAAGTTTCAAGAAACCGTCCTTCATCGTCCGACTCACCGGTGGCACATCATCCTTGTTCTTTCAGACGCTGGAATGTTTCGATGGTCCTCTTGGGCTTGGCAAGAGCTTTCTTTGAGCTGCCTTAGCTGGAGCAGATTTCTTGGCTTTGATGTGGCTCCAGCCTTAATGGCATCACCCATGAGCTTGGCTTCGAGGAGGAGGCTGGGATGCTTCCTCATCCTCATCCTCTCTCACTGATCCGCATGAGGATCAATATACATATCTGCTCTAGCTCCCGACACATGCACTATCCTCTTTCTCTTGGTGGTTTTTTCACTTTGCTTGCAAATTGCCTCTCCCAAATTCAGCTTCTTAGCAACAGCTTGATCGCTTGACTTTGCTGGTGCCCTTCTTAGATTGTTGATCTTGTTGCTCTTTGGCAACAACCTTCCTTTAGGCTTTGAGGTCACCTCTTCCTCAACAACAAAATCTGAATCCTCATCATCTGAATTCCTCTTCTTTCTAGCTCGGTGGCTGCAGGAGGCATGCCACTTGGTGTACTCCTCTCACCATCATCGATGAGCTACTAGGATCGTGACTAGTGCCTGCCCTCGAATGTCTGCAATGGGTGTCTCGACCTGTTCTCACCGCCACGGCATCCGACATGGCCGACAACCCGTGAATAGATAAGGTGTAGGCAGAGAAGAAGAGTCATCACAAACTGCAAGTTTTTGCAAAAAAATGAGTTCAAATTCTAGTATTAAGTTTTCACGAAGACATTTCGGTCGACCGAGTTTAAGGTTCGTGAATCCAAGTGTTAAACAGAGCTTGGCACACCATTTTCGGTTTGACGAAGTGGGTTTCGTCCCGCCGAAAACACTAGGGTTTCACAGAATCTTCATTTCGTCACACCGATTTTGCACAACTCGGTTGGACCGAAGGGTGCAAAGGTAATGGCCATAGGCCAAATCGGTCATACCGAAAATATAAAATTGTTCTCACCGAGATGTGTTCCATGAAACCTAACCCTAAGACTTTTACTCAATCTAGTTCAAACGAACCAATCGTGTACAGGAGGATTTCAATCGTGGCAAGATACTAGGCAATCCAAACGTGCATTGAATCGGAGATGGGAGCACGAGTGGGATCAAAACTCACCCTAACTTGGTGGAGTTTTTCACGGCGCAACGGCTCGGAGGAGATGGCCGCTGACGGCGACGGAGACTCGCGGCGAGGGCGCATAAAGCGGCATTTACGGCGACGATCCGGAGACCAAGGCGACGGCAAAGAAGGGTGGGGGCTAAACGCTTGAAGGAGGAATCAACGCGCGCCCTCGGAATATATACCCTTTTCGCTGTCGGTGGGACCGAGTTGTAAAACTTGGTGGCACCGAGATGGATAATCGCTAGGCGATTATGCACTTCGTCACGCCGAAAATCACAACTCGGTTTCACCGAGATGAAAACCTAGATCGTCTAAATGCTTTCGGTTCGACCGAGTTTGAGTGAGTTGGTCTGACGAAATCAATTAGAAGGTTTTGGAAATTAGCCATTGACGGATCGGTGGCTCCGAGTGCTCCTCACCCGAGGGTCCGAAAATGACTTGTTCAAAATTTGTGATGTAAGCATGAATAGAATTTGAGACAAGAAAGCATAGATAGCTAGGGAGGTACTTAGGCATTCTTGTCCATCCATTTGGTCGAAAAATCAAAACGACCAAAACAACAAATGGATGTCCTCGAATGGATAAAATCATGCATCCAACATGCTCACACAATAAGATAGCAAATGAAATATGTGTCAAACATGCACAACCAAAACTCTAGCAACTAACACACAATTTGTCGATGACTAGGTCATCTTTATATGAGTATATTGACTTAGGAGCCAAATGAGAACATTTGATCATAGGTCATACTCATCGCTTAAGCACAAGTGGGGTTACCACTTTTACATAAAGCATTGATGTGTTCACATCATTTGAAGATGCTTTAGCTCAATTTTTAGAGCAAAGCTCCCCTAGATGTGAGAACCCTTTTAAAGGGTCAAACTAACCTTGGGTTGTCGAGAAGACTTCATGTAGATGTTGAAGATGTGGATGCTCAATGTTGATGGAGATCATCAAGAGTTGGGAGCTATCCTTGATTCGGCACTTTCAATACCTACATGGGTTAGTCCCACAAGGAACAAACAAGGATATCCATGGACATAGATTGAAGTTCACAATAGATGATGTCCATGAAAGCAATGATTACCTTGTCCCTTGACTTACCAACAAGAGGGTTTGTGACTCCATGAACTAGTGCACGATGTGGAAGTTGATTGCACAAGTTTTTGCCAAAATGAATGTGAGTGAAGTATGTTGGCGGAGTCACCTCAAGAACTTTCTAGTTCTTCTTCTTCGGATCCACATCATCTTGATGGGAATCCTTGGGGTTGTAGTTGAGCTTGACGAAGTAGAACTTGACGCTTCCTTGGGAACCCACTTGACCATGGCTTGAGGTGCTTCAACAAATGCATCAATCTCCTCTTGAAGCTTGTCCTTGCCTTTTAGCTTGTGGTCTTGTGGTGGAAGGTCATCTTGAGCTTGTTCCACATTGGAAGAAGTAGGATCATACTTCTCCTTTTGAGGAACAAACTGTGGAGTAGGATATTGACCTTTCTTCCCACTCAACGCCTTCGGCGTTGAACTTTCGCTCAAAACCAATTCCTTGATTCTTCCGTGCCTTCCTTGCTTAAGTAACAATTTCTCAAAGTTCTTGCTTCCGCAAGGCTCTTGTAGACACCTTTCTATGATCCCTTTCAATAAACTATTCTCTTGCTCAAGTGTAACTTGGCTTGAAACATTGTTAGTGGAATCAAGAGAACTACTAGAAGCAACAACATTGGATTTAGCATGGTTATTGTTACTGCTAGAGGAAGAATTTTTCTTATGCTTGTCATGCTTAGTCTTAATGGGTGGCAAGAAATTAGACAAGAGAAGTCGTTTGGCAAGATATGAAGAACTCTTCTTTCAAGATCGTCATTGATTGCTTTTAGAAACTCATGTTCTTGCTCTAGAGTGAGCTTCTCGAGCGTAGCTTCTCATGAGATCTTAGGAGCTCTCTATGATCTTCTTGAGTTGTTTCATGAGCTAACTTAAGAGTGTTTAGTTCTTTAGTTAGACGCTCAATCTCCTTCATAGCATTGTCATTCGACTCTTCTCGACTATAAAGACTACTAGCATGTTCATCGTTACTAGGCTCACTTGATTTATCATGCAAGAGCTCATCTTCACCAAGCAAGTCATCCTCATCACTATCAAGTCAATGAATTCTGGGTGTGATACCTTGGGGCCTTTAGCCATGAAGCATCTTCCAATTCCCTCATTTGGTGAATCAAATAAGTCGTAGGAGTTGGAGTTGGAGGATACGAGAGCAAGACCGCAACACCTTCATCTTGATCAGTAGTCGGAGTCGGAGTGATAGCTTCCTTCGATTGATTGTCGAGTCGGAGCCGAGACCCATTCACCTACATGAGCTTGATGTTTTCTTCTTGTGTAGCTCCTTGATGACTTGTCTTTCCTCTCTCGAATCCTTGCTTCTCCGAGAGGGTCTTCGCTCATAACGATCATCTCTCTCTCCTTCTCTCTTTCCGAGGTGACTCATCTCTTGAGCTTCTTCTTCTTGGAGATTCTTCTCTTCTCTTGTGGGGAGCCGACACTCATTTGAGTAGTGTCCGGTCTTCCACAATTGTAGCAGCTTCGATCACGACTAGAAGATCTCTTTTCATCATATGATCTAGACTTTGAGCTTCTCTCTTTGCCTCTATTCTTGTAGAATTTGTTGAAGTTCTTGACCATTAGGCTTATCTCTTCATTGGAAACTAACTTGTCACTTGAGGTTGTGGGAGCATCACTTGTAGCTTTGTAAGCACCACTTGACTTGTTGTGAAGCTCTTCCTTATCCTTAAGTGTCATCTCATGAGCAACAATTCTTCCAATGACTTCGTTGGCTTGAGAGTCTTGTAGTTTGGCATCATTTGGATCAAAGTGCACACGGTGTCATACTTTCCATCCAAAGCTCGAGAATCTTCTTGATGATGAATCGGTCGGTCATTTCTTCGCTTCCTAAGCCGGCAATCTCATTTGTGATGAGAGCAAGCCTAGAGTACATTTCAAATAATTCTTCACCATCCTTCATCTTGAACTTGTCAAGTCGACCTTGAAGAATATCTAGCTTTGATTCCTTCACGGACTCGGTACCTTCGTGCATTTCAACCAAAGTATCCCAAATCTCTTTTGCATTCTCAAGACGGCTGATTTTGTTGAACTCCTCGACACAAGGCATTGAAGAGAATGTCACAAGCTTGAGCATTGTTTTGCAACATCCGCAATTCTTCCGTGTAAGCCATGATCCGAACTTTTCCTTCCTCAAGAATTCACCTTGCATACCAACACAAATAATGCCCCATGCGGCTGGGTTATGACCAAGAATATGCATTTTCATTTTATGCTTCCAACTAGCAAAATTTGTACCATCAAAGTAAGGACCTCATTTAAAATTACCCTCACTAGACGCCATACTCTCCTAGGATGTGAAACCAAGCTTATGAAGTCCAATGCAATGGAAACCAATAC